>OX336382.1:14361945-14717984 GCA_946902895.1 Fragum fragum | reverse complement strand
ATAAAGAGAAAGCGAGAAATGAAGCGTGTAGCCAGGTTCGAACTAAGAGCGCTCGGGTATTCTATCACACAGACCTATGCGTTATGTAAATATACGCTTTATAGTCTTCAGATAGCGGAAGATAAACAAAGAGGAAGCGAGAGAGAGAGGGGGTGCGGTCATTTACCAGTTAGCACTATCAGTGCTTGCATTCTTTTGGGAGTATTAATAAATACTCGAAGTCGTGTAACCCAGTCAGATCTACTTTTCATGCGACAGAAGATTGTAGTTATTGCGTTGTATGTTTTCACATTAAACTCTGTGTGGGTTGGAATTTTACCGTGATAACCTGGGCGTCGGATTGCTTAGGCAATTTTAAGCTAAAAACTACGGAATATGCCATCCGAAGAACATCACTCACACCCTCCTTCTGTATATTAATAATAAGAGGGCTCTAGTTTTCTTTAGTGATCAAGAAAGGATATATAGTTCCTTTCTCAGAGGGAAGATTTGGCCTTAAAATACAGTTTGCACTTTTGTTAAACGCCGTTGTAGTCATTTATTTTACAGCTAATCAGGAATCCTTTAATGGGCATAAACGTAGAACGTATAAACGTTATATTGTTATAATGGTCACTTACGAATGCAATGAGAGACTGATTGTTTACGCTATCGAGGGACTTAAAATCACACATATATTGTATTTTTAGTTTCGTCTAGTACGATGCAACCATTTTGATGGGCTGCTTTTTTTTTCTTTTTAAGAAATGAAGAGAATATTTTTTGTTTTCATGGAGGTATGAACCGAAAACCCTAATCACACTGTATGAATACGCGAAGCGGATTCATACATTGTGTGATTAGGTTTTTCGGTTCATACCTCCATGAAAACAAAAAATATTATCTTCATTTCTTATAATTTAATAGCATCGAGCGAAAAATGCAACAACTTAACAAATTTTGATACCTTTTTTGTAGTGAACTATTTTGTGCGGAAGCATTCAAAATGGCTGCGTACTCAAATTTTGTTCACGGAGGTATGAATTAAATTTTCCGACCAATCAGATCGGTCGTTTTTGATAGACGAAGCTAACAATTAAATTATAACTCAATGAACGAAATTTCGAGCGAGTAACTGTTTTGTATGCCAACGCACAAAGAAGATCCATAAAGCGTTATTCAAAACTAGTTAATATTTTCATTGTCTTGCTTGATGACATTTAACTATAAGATATGAAGAGAATATTATTTTGATGATGAAGAGAATACTTTTTGTTTTCGTGGAGGTATGAAACGAAAAACCTAATCACGCTGTATGAATACGCGAAGCGGATTCATACATTGTATTAGGTTTTTCGGTTCATACTTCCATGAAAAACAAAAAACATTCTCTTCATTTCTAATAATTTAATAGCATCGAGCGATAGAAAGCACAATAATACAAATTTTGATACTTTTTTGTATGGGACTATTTTGTGCGGAAGCATACGAAATCACTGCGTTCTCAAAATTTTGTTCATGGAGGTATGAATAATTTTCTTCGACCAATCAGAACTCCCATTTCTGATAAACGAAACTAGAAATTAAATTATAAATACTTAACCACACTGGTGTATGAATCTACTTCGCGTATTCATATAGTGTGATAAATTTAAAGGCCCATACTTGAGTGAAAACAAAAAATAATCTTTTCATCTCTTAAAAAACAACTTACTTTCGAAATTGACAGATCGCTGGCATCGTCCACTGAACTCTGACATTGCATTTCAGCCGAGGTAATAAACGACATTATTTTATGATTTGATTTTAAGTTTCGTCTATCAAAAAACGGGTGTTCTGATTGGTCGAAATAGAAAATATTCATACCTCCATGAACAAAAGTTTTCAGCACTCAGATATTTTGTATGCTTCCAAACAAATAGTCCCATACGAAAAAGTAACAAAATTCGAAAAAAAAAAATCTTCTTTCGCTTGAAGCAATTTCACTTAAGAGATTAAAAGAATATTTTTTGTTTTCTTGGAGGTATGAACCGTAAAAACTGATCACACTAATGTATGAATCCGCTTCGCGTATTTATACAGTGAGATTAGTTTTTCGGTTCATACCTCCATGAAAAAAATATTCTCTTCATCTCTTAAGTGAAATTCGTTGTCTGGGACATAACATCGAATGCAGATAATCGATTGTCGACTTAAATTATCATTACTACAGCTTGAATAAGCTGTAGTAATGACTTATAAGTCGACAAACCAACAAAAATTCTGATAGTAAATGTTGGAGTTCGTAGATAACTTCCTGTATGATCGAACGATTTGATCAGTTAATATGTACATATAGATTTATGGGGACAATCCAAAGTTCAAAGATAATACCTGACAATAGAAATACGGATGATTTTATTTCCACACTCTGTACAGTAACGCTGTTGATATGAAGTTATACTATTTTTTAATAAGGCGACTGGTTGCTGAATAGACAAATAGAAAAAAAAAAGCTGTTACATATCACTTTTTCTCTACAATCGTATGTTAATTATATACAGAATGAGGTCTTGTATCTTTCACCTTTTACAATACGATACAATAATAGACTGGTCCAAGTACAAAGAATTTGCAGACGATAATTTAAAGTTGGTGAAGTTTAAAAAACATATTTTGGGGGTAGAAAACAAGTTGGATAATGAAGAAATTTCTTGAAACAAAAAATCCTCTTCATTATTTTAACCCATTCCAACTCAATCCCTCCTTTTTACGCCCCTCAAGAAAAAAACTTTGGAAAACATTGTGGATAATGAAGAAATTGTTTGTATCAAGCAATTTCTTCATTATCCACAATGTTTTCTATCCAAAAAGATGAAAAAATTCAAAATTCCATCAACTTGAAATTGTCGTCTGCAGCTTCTTTCAATTTGGACCAGTCTAAAATTTTGCTGTGTTGGAATGGGTTAAATGTTTTCTAAAACTTTTTTCTTCGGGACGTCCTAAGGCGAGATTAGGTAGGAACGGGTTAAAATCGAACACCGGTTTGTTATTGAGCTTGATGATGATGTTGTTGTAGTTGTTGTTTGTCACAGATTATATCGGCCAGGATAAAACCATCAAGAATCTCTAAATTTGCTTTCGCTTGGTGGATTGACGTTATAATCAAACAGTTGAAAATCAGGACCATACACGTCCGTTACACCATTAATAGTTTCTTTATTCACTTTCTGAAATGCAGAAACCAAAGCACGGTGACGCTGTGCTCTACTTGCTTCAGGCGAGAGCGGGTGTCTTTTTACAGTTCCTAGTATAATATTACTCAATTTGGTATTATTAGCAAAATCATCTTCATTTTCAAAAGCACGATTCGGAAATTCGATATGCTCATCTATGAATCCTTGAATTTGAAAAGAAATCCACAATCTCTTTGCAACACCAGACAGCCCGATACACCGTAGAACATCCTTTTGTTTTCTTACTTTTTGATATAGCGTTTCTACAATGCCTGGTATTGTAGCCTCGGCTCTGTGGTCATGTAACAGATCTGCTATAATTTTGTATTTTGACGTTTCTATGTTGATTTCTTTCAGAACAGCATCCACATCCGTAGAAAACGTTTCTTGTTTTATAACTCTAAATGGTTTTACTTCACACGGAGAGCAAAGTGAAACAATGGGGGCCCAATGGCTGTCTAAAATTTTGCTTGATTTTGCTTCCTCAACAACATATGTAAGAAATAGGTCGAACGAAATATTGAAAGTATTGCAATATGTCATATTATTCGCTTTTCCGATATATTTTCTTAAACTAGATTTATTCCCTATATATACTTTATCAATATATCCCGAGTAAAGCCTCGAATATGGATCACGTGTCACGAGAAGTACGCGGGAGCTTTCTGATTGGCGCCTTGCACTTGGAGTCAGTGTCTTTCTACTGTGTATAGCTAATCGTGGCATTTGGAGCATTTTGTCCACTGGAAGATTATTAATTACAAGAAAAACTTGCGTCCAAAACGTGCTTCCAATCTTTGGAACTTTGCAGTAAGAGAAATTGTAGGCTTTAGAATAATAATGTCTTGTTGACAATCTCCGTTTGTAAGTTCTTTCTGACACCCTCTCATGATCTATACATGCTTCTTGTAGATGTTGAAGTCTTACTTTTTGAGCAGATAAGTAAGTGTTCTGTTCAAATGATCGATTGGGTTCACCGTACGTTGTTCGTGTATCCCACTGGAAATGTCTCTTCGGGACTATAAAAAGGCAAAAGAAAAATCACATTACTTCATGTGAATTTTTTTAATTTAATTTTTAGTTTCGTCTATCAAAAAAGGGCGTTCTGATTGGTCGAACAAAATTCTTCATACCCCAATGAACAAAATTTCGGGCACTTCCGCACATAATAGTTCCATTCAAAAAGTATCAAAACTTGAAATTTTTTTTGCTTTTTTCGCTCAAGGCCATTAAATTATTAGAAAAGGAGAGAATTTTTTTCTTTCATGGAGGTATGAACCGAAATACCTAATCACACTTATGTATGAATCAACTTCGCGGATTCATACATTAGTGTGATTAGGTTTTTCGGTTCATACCTCCATGAAACAAAAATATTCTCTTCATATCTTAAGTAAATTGGAAATGAGATATGACATTGAACTTTGTTTCAAGATGAAGTTTATATACGGAATATGATATCTCTATACCAAAACACAGACTTGACCTTGAAATGTTACCTTAAATTTGGCAATGACTTTGACATTTGTGTAATTACAATAGAACTTCAGGTTTCTTCAACGTGACTTGTTCATGAGAAACTATTATAGCCATGGTTTAGCTTGTTATCCGAAAGATACCATGAATATGGGCCATTTTGGTTTCGTCTATCAAATTTGCTGCATTTTGATTTGCTGACAAATTTGTTCCATACGCGAAATTAAAAGAAAAGTAGTTCCATAAAGCAACTATGAACCTGGTAAATCATCAATTTATTCGATGTCTTTTTACTACAATTTAACAATCGCGAATCAATTAAATTTACAAATGAGCCTGAAAGAGTAACTGAGCAATGGCGTCTGTCAATCAAAGAAAACATGGTCAATCAAATCATTTATTCTGATATCTTGAACTCCAACATTGGCCGACATTTATGTGAAACATTTTGTTAGTTTGGTGACCTAAACGTCGTAACTACAGATTATTAGTTACGTTGCCAACCAACAGTTCTACTTTTTTGTTGCAGGCCACTGGTCACTAATTAAGCATAATAACGCCATTTAAAATTGACGTGGATATTCCTGTTGGAGTAAATAGGTAGGCCAATAGAGTGAGCGAGCGGAGCCAGCGATAAGTCAATTTTATTGATAATATCAAAAGAGAATTAGTTTTACGAAATGAAGAGAATATTTTCGTTCTCGTTGAGGAGGTATAAACCTAAAAACTTAATCGCGCTGTACAAATACGTCACACCTACCGACTTATTCTGAGATATTCTGAGATTTGTCTTTTATATCATGTTCCTGGCCACATGTATACCAAATAGATATACCTATAAAAGGTATGGAGTAAAATCTGACTATCTAATACAACTCGACAGAAAAAAAAAATACTCGGCGTGTACCAAAAAACCGTGTTCGTCGAGTACCGTTAAACACGGACTCCTTTTTTGTACATTGACGTTCGGGTTTTTTGTTTTTCATCTTTTCGGAAAGATGGTTATTTCTTAATCATTTAAGAGAATTTTCTTAATGTCATGTTCTAAAGGTATATAATAAAAGGAATATTTCAACAGTGTGTTTTTTCTATGTGTTGTTATCGTGTTCTGGAATCGTGTGTAGGTACTCTTTTATTGAATGAGACCGAAATACCTACACAAGATTCTCGACCACGATAACAACAAATAGAAAAACACACTGTTGTAATATTCCCTATTTATTACTCAAGTCGAATAATGCGGAACAAAAACTACAGACTGTCAGGGTCGATTACGTGCAATTTTATTAATTTATATTAATTTATCTTTTCAAACCACTTCCTTGCTTTACATTGAAGAAATAGGATATTCCAAGGATCACTATCCACTAAGACATAAAACGGGGTTATTTTTGAAAAAAGAAAATGGTAACATGTAACAAAAAAAAAATAAAATAGTTTGTTGGTGACAGCTTAGATAAAGAAAATTCATCAAACGAGTCGAGTTTTTTCACGTATACATATAGTATATATCAAAGTAATTTTGATCTTGCACTAATGTGTACATTTTACTTTTTGAAAGTTGTTGCTTATACAAACAGAATAACTTACGCTGGATTTTTTCATACACGTCTTGGTATAATCTCGGGTGGTAAATGCTCCAAGTCAGCCACACCAAAAATGGTAAGAACATCACTCGAGCTGTAAGAGGGAAAGTCATTCTGGTTGACTTGCAGCCATTCAATGCGGCCATTTTTCTTCTACCTACAACAGAACAATCGTAGAAAGGATAGACATAATACGATACGTTCTTCAATGCCTCACTCACGGTTTATTCGGTCCACATAATAGGATTGGCACAGGGACTTGTCACAGATGATTTTTCATACTAGGCCTAAATACGTAAATATATACAGGGGGTTGAACTTGACAAAAGCACGAACCCCGTACCGTTCTGACGACAGATATGGAGGTCTAATGCTGAACAATGCACGAATGTAAAGGTAAATGCGTAATCTACACGGAAAACAATAACTTTTAGTTACATTAATATCAATCTTGTATTACAGACATGATTGTCTAGCAGATGGGTTATTTCGTTAGTTGGACAAAACTGTGCACGTTGACCTCTTAACCTTTGTCTTATAATCAATTTCATTGGACGTTAACAGTGGCGTTATTTCTCGGTTTCTGTCAAA
This sequence comes from Fragum fragum, assembly GCA_946902895.1. Taxonomy (NCBI): domain Eukaryota; kingdom Metazoa; phylum Mollusca; class Bivalvia; order Cardiida; family Cardiidae; genus Fragum; species Fragum fragum. The sequence goes on along the minus strand of OX336382.1, from coordinate 14,711,137 downwards.
TCAATTTTCCACCAATCAAATGCCTTCTTTCAGCTTCGACGAAAGTGTGACGTCACTGTGAATTCGGATTCGAACCTTTCAATAATTTTCATAATATTCAGCTCGGTGCCCTCGATTATTGAAATCTTTAGTCACTGTATTACTGTAATTCGCTATAAAAGGAGAATTCTTAAGGCAAGTGGGTGAAACATGTCAATATTAGACTGGAATATGATACTTAGCCCTAACCCTATATATAGCGGTGCTAAGTTTTGTCAAACCAACGAAAATATGTGCCCGACATTCCTGTTTGTCTTTCAAGACTGAAACCAGTATTACTCTAAAAAAATAGTTTTCAGGTAGATTGTTCGTCATAGCGAAGTTGGTAGCGCGTCGGGCTGTCAATCTAGAGGTCCCGGGTTCGATACCCGACGGCGGCACTCATCCTTTACGACTATTTGTCTCTCACCAATTGGTCGATAATCGTAGACCTATGTGGGATAGCAGCTGGAAGCTAGGAAGGGATGTTATGGTAGTGCTGGTGTGAGAAATACCAAGATTACATTGTTAGGTGCTCCAGCCGCCGCGATATAACTGAAAGATTGTTGAAAGCGGCGTAAAACCCTATTCAAACAATCATTTAACTTTACATTTCTGAAACATTCAATAAAAATGTCCAAAATCGATATTAGAAGGATGACTTCATTCGCACCAGGTACTTTCGTGCTTTTTGTCAAGTTCAACCCCTTGTCTATCTTCCAGCATATGGTATAAAAATCAATTGTAACAAGTCCCTCTGGTAATTAATAGAAAAGAGCCCATGTTCACATTCTCAAAACTGCTGCAGTCTGATAATGGTTATTATGGTAAATTAATTATGTGAAACCCGATCGGTTCATCTTTCAAAATATCTCTACTTATGCAAATTAGATAGGATGCGTTCGCGTTTATGTTATAATACAGTCGCTGAGTTTGAACCGAACAAGATGGGAAAAACTACATCATGAATGAATCTTTCAAACGGACTTAACTTTGTCGATAAATGCGATTTTAATGCTTATCGGGGGATTATCGAGATAAGGTCTGTATTTCAACCAATTCCCATACTATTACGTTTTTGACGGCCCCAAGAAAGAAAAGCCCATGAAAATATTGTGGAAATTGAAGAAATTGCTTGTTACAAGTAAGGTCTCCTTTCCCACAAGATTTTCCTCTGATTAAAAGACTTCAAGGCGTCAAAAAAGGGTATTGTGTTGTAAAATATGAAACGAATTTACTCAATGCTCGGTATTCAAATATTTTCAATCTTTTCTTTGTAATAAGTTAAAATAACTTAACGATAAAAAAATAAATCAAAAATAATCGACGATTGTAAAATGATAAAAAGAGAGAAATAGTTCACGATTGAATATCAATTTATCGTTAAAAAATCGAAAATATGAAATTTGTTCTTTACTTATAATAACATTTATCCAGAAAGCCGCTACACCAGTTTTAAGCTAAAAGATGTTGGAAGGGAATGATTGTATAAGAGATCATTTAATTGTTTTACTTTTGTTGTTGTTGTTGTTGTTGTTATTGTTTTGGGTTTGTTTGTTTGTTTGTTTGTTTGGTTGGTTATTTTTTGTTTGTTTGTTTTTTGTGGTTGTTGTTGTTGTTTTTGTGTTTTTGTTGTTGGTGGTGGTGTGGGGGGTGTGAGTGTGTGTGTTTGTTTTTTTTTTTTTGTTTTGTTTTGTTTTTTGTTTTTTCTCTCTGGATTTTCTAGATGACGGAGATGTTAAATGTCGTGACTTTCCCCGGGTTCTCCGTCATCTGAATATCTTCAATTATTTTTGTTGTTTTTATATTTTATAACATATGACTGCATATATACATGACAAACACGAGATCATATTATTTCCGTTATGCATGCCTCAAAATTTGCTTAATTGATAATTGCAACAGATTTAAATCCGACGATTTTACCTTCTTTCATCACACAAACCCTTATATTAACACTATAGATATTAACACCTATTGACGAAACATTGTGATACACAACCGTTTGTTACAAGCAATTTCTCCCTTTTCCATAACACCCTCTTCCTTTAACTCATTTCCAGACAATTCCTCTTTTTGACGCCCAAAATGAAGAGGTTGCAGGAAAACAATATGGAAAGTGTAGAAATTGCCCGTTACAAGGTCAGCATTTCATGACAGATTCTGTATGGTTTTGGATAAAAATCGATAAAAAAAACCGCTATATTTTCACGTCTGGCTAAACAACTATTGATATTTGATAATAGCATAGTATTATTCACAATTTAAAAAGTTTGTCGATCTTTCATGAAAAATAGTTGAAGTAAGAGAGAGAGGGAGAGAGAGAGAAGTGACCTTTGAACTCCGGCATTGGTCAATATGTATGTGAAGCATTTTCGTCAGTTTTTAAACGTTGTAACTGCATTTTCAATAAGCTTTAGCTACCATTGACGTCCAGGTCGCTAACAAAACATTTACACTTTTGTTACAGACTAGTTGCATAGATTTTTTTGTAAAATAACGTCGTTTGATATCTAAGGGGAACTTCCTGTTGTCAGTGGGCGTGGTCATTGATCCGTTAATTCTCCGGCAACATGTTGACGTCATTTGTATCTGTAGTTGCGCTTGGATGACGTACAGTTCAGTAGCAAAAAAATGAACTAAAGCAGGGCTAACTCTATCAAATCCGTGGTTTTACAATATTGACAATTTCGCTTGGTTGTCAGTAAATTGACGAATCGCTACCCCGCCTACTGGTTCCTTTGACTCAAACAGGAAGTTCCGCTTCAATTTTTCAACGGAGTATTTTTGCAAAATTTATGACCAGAAGCGTGTTACAAATAGGGATGGTTGGTGACCTACACGTCTTAACTACAGCTTAATGAGCTACAGTTACGACGTTTAAGTCGCCAAACCAACAAAAATGATTCACCAAAATGGCGGCCAATACAGGCGTTCAAACCGAACTTCCAGTCTAAACGAATGATTAATGTCCGCATTGGTTGACTGATTATTTGATTGACAGACGTGATTGGTCGATTGATGTTACGACCAACCGATGCCTATCAACGTAGGAGACATAGGGCCAAAGAATTAGCTATGTATCTTGAACAGCGTTTAAACTACAGGAAACTGTTAGGTTTTGTGTTAAAGACATCGAAAAATCCACCGAAACGCATCAGAAAACATTTGATAATATATATTTATTGAAAAAGGGTAACCAATCGCTGAGTATGCCAAACGGACAAATCGCGTCTGCCAATCAAATGTCTAGTCGATCAATGAAATCATTCATACGGACCAGAAATGAGTTTTGAACTCCTACATTGGCCGCCATTTTCTGTTAGCCTTTTTGTTGGATTGGTTAAATAAACGACGTAACTGCAGATTATTCAAGCTGTAGTTACGACGTTTAGGTCTTCAATCGACTATTTCACTTTTTGTTTAGTGTACTGGCCATAATGTTTAAAATAACGCTATTTAAAATCGTTGCAGCTTCCTTTCGGAGTCAATGGGCGGGGCCAACGGAGAAAGAAAGCGCGGCCAGCAATTGGTCAGTTGATAATAAAAGTAACGAAATCGCACTGAAATATTCAAGCACACAAACTTACTTGTAATCCAAGTTTCCCATTCTGACCATTATTGGGTTCACACTAACATTGTTAATGGTCAAATAGCGTGAAGAGTATCATAACAATACCGAAAATGTGTTACATTAACCTCGTAACTACAGCTTAAATAAGTTTTAGTTACGTGTTTCGGGTTGCGAGTCTGAAATACAAGACATAATTAAATAGAAATGAAAGATGTGTTAGGCCTTAAGTTCAAATTAAATCCTAAATGTAAATAGTTGAACGCAAAAGTTGGAGATATTTTTATCCGGTTGATATCGTAGTCCGAATTCCGAAAAGCTCATTTCAGTTTTATTCGATACTTAACCCTTGTCATGCTGAACCCGGAATATTTCTGTTTTTGGCAGGAGATGAGGACTAAGATCAGCCTGCACATTAGTGCAGACTGATCTTAGTCTACACCTCCTGTTTGGCCCCTATTACCCTGAGTTGTTTGTAATATTATTTTTCAAAAGTTATAATTTTGTCTATGAATATTGCTTCTAGTGCTTTCAGGCCTTTGATTTTAATACAAATTTAGATATAGATTTTATTTAGCATGATAAGGGTTAAAATAGGACAGATCAGGATTTTAATTCAGGCGTAAAGAGGAATTTTAGGTTGTTTTTTGTTTGTTTATTTATTTATTTATTTGTTGTTGTTTTCTGTTTGTTGTTTTTGTTGTGTAGGTGGGGGGATATCATTATTGTCATAATTATTATCATTACCGTCATTTTATTATTGGTTTCTTTAGAACAGAACAGAACTTTTATTTACATCCACGTACAATTATGTACAATATGGACAAACAAATACAAATATATGAAAAAAAACGGTTTAACACATCCGGTTTACCAAAAAGTCTACATCTATACGGGGAAAATATGAATATGAGTGTAAGGGGAACTAAGGCAAACTCCGTAAAACAAAATTAGAAGAAAATAGTGTTGACCCAAGCAGAGGGCAATCCAAGCTCGCATTCTACCAAAAGCAAGAACTTTTACCCCGGTTAGACTGGGCATATCTCACAGGCTTACAAAGGCTCAATACTTTACTCACTTCCACTGCGGTCCATTTTCCACTAGTTTATAAATATCCGACAGTACTGGTTTGACCATTTACTATTGGCGATAAATTTTAGACTGCTCTAAATTCAAAGAAGTTTCAAATGGTATTTTTAAGGGGGGATGGGTATTTGAAAATCATCGTCTTTTAGGGTAAAAAAAATGTGAAAAATAAAGAATTGCTTGTCACTGAACCTTTATTCTTTAGAGGCGCATAAAAGTGGGATTGTGTAGTAAGGGTTTTAATATGCAATGGTTTCATGAAGGTAACAGACTTCAATATAAGTCCGAGACCGTTAATTTCAAGGTTAATATTGCAGAGAAACAAGAAATTGTTTGATACAAGCAGATTGTTAGAACATTCAGGCCAGAAAGGGAAAGTGTATCGATACAATATAAATCAGGCCTACAACACGAAAAAGTTTCATTAATATCATCGGGTTTAGCATATGGGCGACCAAAACCTTGTAACTACAACTCAAATATTTAGAAAGTGCATTGTGAAATGTCATTTATGATTAGTGTCCAAAAATTAGTTTGAGGCAGGGTAGAAAAACTATTTTGTATTTAAAAAATCTCAAGGGAGAAAAAAGCTGAAGCCTATAAGCTAAGTTAAAATCTGCTCTTCGAACACTCTGTTTGTTTCGGAACTGTTTCAGAGATGGAGGTATGAACCGAAAAAACTAATCACACTGTATCAATACGCGAAGCGGATTCAAACATAAGTGTGATTAGGTTTTTCGGTCCATACCTCCATGAAAACAAAACACATTCCCTTCATTTTTTATAATTTAATAGCATCGAGCATTTTTATTTTTTCAAATTTTGATACTTTTTTGTATAGAACTATTTTGTGCGTAAATTTTGTTCATGGAGGTATGATTTTTTTTCGACCAATCAGAACGCCCGTTTTTGATAGACGAAACTAGAAAATGAATTATTTGCTTTTGACATATTTTCGGAATCCTGTGTGATAATCTTGCCTTAATATTCTTTTATTTTCGACACAAGATTATCACACAGGATCCCTAAAATATGTCATACACAAATAATTTTTTTAGTTTCATCTATAAAAACTGGCGTTCTGATTTGTCGAAAAAAATATTCTAGGAAATTGCAAGTTCAGAATAATCCCATTTCATACAGTAGGAAACGATTAATTTCATACTTGGTTATGTGTCAAGAATGAAATAGTGATACCATCAGAATGTTTGGTTGCTATAGCGATAGATAATATCTGTATTATATTCGAGTATCAAGTCTCATGACTCGTAAAATATTGATTATCAAGGGGCTAGTGCAAGACTGTTCTATACCTTCTTAGACCGGTTTTGCTTTAGTTCTTTTTGTAATCTGCAGATCGAGTGGAAGTTGCAGAAAACAATAAAAAAATGGGTGCAAATTGAGAAGTTACAAACCAACAGATTAGAAAATATTGTGGAAAAAAGAAATTGCTTGTAACAAGCAATTTCTTCTTTTCCCACAATGTTTTCTCAAGTATAAAATCACAGGGACGTGAAAACAAGGGATTATACAGGAAAGGGTTAAACTGTCGTCTGCAACTTCTTTGAATTTGGACTTATCTAGAATTCTATTGTGTTGTAATGGGTCAAAGACATTAAAGCTGATGGAAATGTGATTTAATAGAGTCAGGTAGACCATTTACCAGTAAGAAAGTATACTCCCGTTTAAAAGGCTGAAATTACTAGTAGTCAAATAGTCGTCCAAGCAGTATGTCTTGCAAAACAGACAACATCGCAAGCCAAAACATTAAGCTAGAAGTTATTACAAAAATGAGTCGGCCGCCGTCATAGCGCAGTTGGTGGCGCATCAGAGTCCCAATCTTCAATCATAGATTGTCATGAGTTCAATCCGAGGAGGCGGCACATATCTTTCCGACTTGTCTATAACCAATGGTTTGATAATCGTAAACTTAAGTGGGATAGCAGCTGGAGGCTAGGAAAGGATATAATGGTAGTACTGGTGCGATATATACCAGGAATCCATTTTTAGGTGCTCCAACCGCCGCGATTTGACTGAAAAGTGTTAAAAGTGGCGTCAAGCAAGAAAGAAAAAATGAGTCAAACTAAGAGAAAACGTTGACAAAGAAGTAATGGCAAAATTGTTACAAGTTGGTGTATACGTTAAATTGGAGGTCGAAAAAGGTAAACAGGTAGACAAATTAGAAAAAGAGGGCAGTTGGCGGTCGTAGTAAAGGGCAACAAAAATACATAAGATTTGTTTGTTTGAATGGGGTTTTACGCCGCTTTCAACAATCTTTCAGTTATATCGCGGCGGCTGGAGCACCTAACAATGGAATCCTGGTATTTCTCACACCAGTACTACCACTACATCCTTTCCTAGCCTCCAGCTGCTATCCCACATAGGTCTAAAAATACATAAGAAGATATAAAAATCGAGATGTATAGTTGTATTCTCTTAACACGTCATTTTTCAATGAAAAGGTATTCACGATAGAATATCAAACAGAGTGGCCCTGATTGATCTTTTATTTCAACGCAAGTATATATCAGAGATATCTCTAAAGGTACATAATTCGTATATTCGATCATAACTGTTGATAATTTGGTGTCGACCTATTTCGACTTTTAGATCATGTGAAAATTAATTATAATGAAATTTGGCATTTTATAACGCAATTTAAGGTTACAAAACAAAACTGTGGAAGACGAAAGGTCTATGGATGTGTGTCATTTGCTCATGTATATACCACTGACTCTTACTTTAAAAATGGATCAGATTTTTCAATAAGTACCGAATCTGGGTAAAGCCAAAACTGAAGTCTGAAGTCTCTAATAACTTTTTAGCTCTATTACTCCAATTTCCCAATTCTTCCTTTATCTCAGCTGGACGCATGCAATACTGGACATACTGGAAGTTAAGGAGTTCAAATGAACGCAGTTGAAGGAGCATCTGAATGTCTTTAGATGTTGAGTCTGGAACACCTTTTGCTGTGCATGTCATAATGCTTTAAAACAATAAATTCCTTTTAAGTTACGTTTAATCTTGAGAACGATAAATTAAGAATTTCCCTACACTATTTAAAAGGAAAATGAGGGAGTCTTGAGTTTGGGAAAAAAGCTATAAGCTTAATACAATTGGATTATCTAGTGCTCGTAACCATGGAACTGGTGCGACTGTTCGTATACTGGGACTTGTAGCAAGCGGAGAATTGCGTAACAAACCGATGCATCATGTTAGTCGTAATTTGAACGAGGAGCACCAATAGTGGTTTTTCTGGCAGAATTTAATCTCTTAGAATTAATGTTGCTAACTTCATAGTGGAAAAAAACAGGGGATTCAATAATTCGTTTTATAACGCCCTCTCTCTCTCTCTCTTCTCTCTCTCTCTCTCTCTCTCTCTCTCTCTCTCTCTCTCTCTCTCTCTCTCTCTCTCTCTCTCTCTCTCACTCTTCATTTCTCTCTTTCTCCCTCTTCTCTCCCACTCATTCTTTTTTCCCAGAAATAAATACAATGCATAATATGATTTTAAACTACTGGGTAAATCCACAAATCGTCCCAGAATTACCATTAACCGTTCAAGCTGCCCCGAGTTCGATTTTTGGCTGAGAAAAGATGCTATCTTTTTATATAACGAATCGATAACTTTCGTATTTATCGAGCAACAATTTTAGTATTAGGTATGTCTGTAAAAATTTAAAGAAGAGAAAGCAAAAGCCTAGCGATAGTTCTTTCTCTTCGAATATTCTCTCTCGGACAATTTGGTTGTTTTGTTTAATAGTTGTCCGTCTATTGAAACTTAACTCATAGATGTATTCAATATAATTCAAAGATAAAATGACCAAGTATGTATTTGATATGTAGGTACTGCCTTGGGACGACAAGTTTAATGTCTATTTTTATTGGCTTTACACCTGAAGTTGACTCTTCTGAGGCCATACTGTTTACTTACACCTTTGTTCAAGAATATTTTATGTCAAAAACGACCCTAAAGAAGCTGAAAATAATGGATTGTTTATTGCATAGTAAAATATTAATTAGACATATTCTGATAAACCAATATTTCCCATCAAATGTACATGTATACTGCTCTAAGAAATTATTTAAAGGGCTGATAAGCATTGTGCTGGCCTACAGAAACATATCTACTGTTGACTTAAATGATTTTGAACAAATTCTAGCTTGTTGAAATGAGCTGCGTTAGTAAAGACTATACCTATCTGATTATAATTGATAATGATTTCAACATTTCCTCCAGAATAATTCCAATTTTATTCTGAATTTAATCGGTCCTCTTTTCTAGGAATTTTTTTTCAGTGCTAACTGTAAGATTCCATTTTAAACAGTTTTTTTTCTAGTGTGTCTTATAAGTCATGTAACCCATCCTTATTTCCTATAAATGTACTGCGTTGTCTGCAAATAACAGAAGATATATTGTAATTTCGTTAAACATTATTCCTTCCTCCAAATTGTATTGTTAATCTAACTCGATAGGAAATATTATAGGCGATGTTATCTCCCCTTGTAATAAACCGGAATCGCTTTCAAATGATCAGTCAAATTGTTGAAGTAATCAACTCTCATTTTATCGTGTGAATACATTGGCCTCAAAGCTTTGAACAGGTGTCCGTCTATACATTAATTGATAATTCTATACCAGAGGACATTTCTATCTATGCAGGCCTTTTTCAAGTCAGTAAAACATAAAATAAGTTTACCTTTCGAGTTTAAGTATTTTCATTCAAAGCGTTTAAAACAAGAATAGCATCAACAGTGCCATAATCCGATTTAAAACCCAATTGTGCGGCTGGTAAAATGTCATATTGTTCTGACCAGTAGGCGGTAGGCGGTACAATGTTAATCAAAATAACACTAAACAGCTTCGCAAAACATCTTGTCAACGTTATACCTCAATAATTATTTGGATCGGACGTTACTCCTTTTTTGTGTATTTGAATAATCAGACCATTGCACCATTAAGACAAAAATTCCCCCCTTTCTAAAATATTGTAAAGTGCATAGTTAAATCATTTCTAGATATGCCACATTTTTTAAAAAAAATATATTCATAGATAATTTCGTCATTCGAACTAGCTTTATTGTTTCCTAATTGACTGCATGCCGATGGAATTTCATTTACGGTAATGGGATAATCAAGTTCTTCGAAAGTAGGGAATTAATTTTTTATTTGTAAAATCAAGATCAAGATCTTTAAATTATTAGAAGAATTAGTCTGCAGAAATTTTTCGATTTTTATCCTAGAATTTCTTGTTCCAAAAAAATTACAGATTACGCCGCATATCGTAAATAGATTTAGCCATATGTTTATTAGATTATTATACTGAGATTTCTTTTCCTACAACTGTATTTAAAATCTTTTCGCATTGAGAAATATTGTTTGATTCGAATGGTTCACGGCTGAAGTTAAAAGCATCTTCTTTGACTCTACACTATTCGTCAAACCATTATTTTTCTTGCCTGTCATTGTCATAGAAAAATGGTCTTTCGTATGTACATTCTTCGAAAAATGTTTATTTCTCGACGTGGCTTAGAAAAACTAGATGATCGGGGCCGTATTGTGCATCTAGCTTACATTGCTTTGCATTTTCCAGTAATGCAATGACATCACTTAATTTCGACAGAAAAATAGAAGTCGGTACGCAAAGAAAAAGATATGGGAGTATGGATTGAAAATGGAGAAAAATCTTGAATAAAGATTTCTTTTATTAACTCTAAATTTTCCAAAGATGGTAAAAAAAATCAACTTTACTCTGTCCATTATGCGCAATACATGTAATTTTTCACAAATCTTTATCCTTGTGCGAGCGACAATTTACGATTAGATAATGAGTAGATTTACACAGGTATTAAGGATACTCACCAAATCGATTTGATTTTGAATCAGTCGATTTGCTAGCAGGGGGTGTAAAAATACAGATATAGTCATCACTCCGCAAATGCAAATCAATCACAATAAAAATAACATTTATTACCGACCCGGCTATTTGTATCGCGGCAAACAAAGACCCTTTCCATGCCACCATACTTTCCGATTTTGTTTTCCAAAATATCGAACAAATTTTCATATAAAAAGGTGACAGAATGAATTCTCTGGGGTTTTATAAATTGCGGCAGTATAAATATTTGTGTCCGTCTTGAAAATCAATTTATCCAATTTTAATCAAATAATTGAATCAACATTGTCTTTTTTCTAATAGTTTCTTTAATATAGACTATTACACCACTACTGGATCGATTTGCTCGTCTGTTTTGTACCCGTCTATATGAACGCATTAGATTTGGGTATCCTTCTAAGGAAATATTTGACGGCCTTTCGGTCCAAGTTTCTTTTAAACAAATTTACAAAGTTTGGTGATGTTTTTTATCGAAATTAGTCCTTCAACCTTCCATGATAAGCACTTAACGGTACTCTCAGCTGGATCCTATTTGTTATCACAAAACAGTTTATTGTCAATGTACAGTTTGTCCACAATTAATCGTATTTGTTTGTTTTCCCTGGTCACGCGCAGATTTCATTTTAGGTAAAAGAGAAGTCTTTTTCAAAGACTTCGAGAATCGTTCCGAAATAACATATTGAGTTCCTTTGAAATTGCTGGCTGATTTTCTAACTCGATCTCTGTCAGGATAATAGGTGAATTTTGCGACGACTGACCTTGATGCATTTCGTTTAAATCCACCAATTCTATGAGCTATGATCCATTCTATCAATCCGGGATGTAATATTTTGATTGCTATCTTATTCGGGTAGCTTACTATTTAGAGCATCTAAGCATTGTATAATAATTAAAAACATGTCTGCTTGAGGATTTGATGACGTCATAGGGGTACTACATTGTTGGTACGGTGAGAACTGTTGTTGTTGTGGAGGATATGACTGAGACATCATCAGGGGAAAGGCATATGACCTTGAGTACTATTAGAGGTACTGTTTTGACTGAATTAGGACCCATTATTTTGTAATGGTTGTGTATTTGTGAAAGTCTGACTGTTAAATAATGGGTGACTTGCTTGACTAGTCCCATTTTGTGTAAGATTTTGTCCATTTTTGTTTTCTTTCGCTTCTTCATCTTGGTTCGGGTTTGTTTCGGGCCTCTTGAATCCATTGTCCGTTTGATAGTTCCCTCGCAAATTAACTCCGACAGAAAGTTCCGCTTCGGTTTTTAACGGCATTATTTTGCAAAATGTATGGCCAGTATCATTTTCCCAAAAAGGAAAATTGTTGGTTGGTGACCTAAATATCGTATCTACAGCTTGAATAAGCTGTAGTTACGACAGTTAAGTCGCCAAACCTACGGTAAATTAACAAAAATAGCGGCCGGTACCCAAGTTGATGTGCTCGGGTCCGGACTGAATGAATTATTAGATTGGTTGTGTTATGACCAATTGACAGCCGCGATTGGTCAATTTTCATTACTGTCTAGAGAAACAACTGTCTCATACTTAATTGATATTAAAAAAATTTTTTTGCTCGTTAGAAAGGTTTATTGCTATCCCATACTTACATTTTCACATTCGGAAACTCTAAAAACGGGAAATGCAAAATATCTTTTTTTAAAAAGAAAGAAATGCGATTGCGGTCCATACCAAAAGACTCCTCGTAGTTTAATTGGGACAATTTGTTTCAAGGACAAAAGCTGATAAGCATAATTGTCGGGTTTGTGGTTTTCTAAGCTATCTCTGGTGCCAAAGGCAAAAATCCTTTTGATTTCGAAAATTGCGAACGTCGAAGCAGATGTTGTACGTAGACCATCTATTCAATAGAACCTAATTACATGTAAACTTTCTAAAGCGACAGCTGTATCGGTAATCAAGAGCTTTGCTAATTTATTATTCTGAAATGGAACGTGGAACAAAGATATAGGGAGCAATATAGATAGAGATGATCTTGCCTCGGGCATCACGCTATTTGCATTCGAATTCGAACAAAGCTACTTACATAATGGCGAGTACTTATCGTTAGTGAAGTCTGGAAAAGTTCGTTAGGAATATCAATTGAATCAGCATTAAAAAGCAGGATATTATTGATACATATTTTATTGCTTTTATCGTTATGACATAGTCAAAGTTTTTACCAAAAAACAAACAAAATGAATATATTTATTACGAATATGAAATCATATTAACAAGTAAGATATTTTTCTGACAACATCGAAATCTGCGTGAATAAAACAATTCAAGTTTTTAAAGAATAAATAAGGCATCATGAAGTAAATTAGTCGCACTTACATACTTATTACTTTCTTTTTTCAGCAACCATTTCTTTTAATTCTTGCCGTTAAATATCATTTATCTCACGAATTAGAATAAACAATCTCAATATCTTTTTTCAGAAACAATGAATTGTCTATTCTATTCCGTAGATCTGGCTTACTTTGCGATTAATCAAACGAGACATGTTATATTGAGGATAATCAACTGGTTATTTTTGATATGAAAAATCTCTCACGAGAAAGCGTTGCTCCGCGTTGAAAAACGATTACGGCGGCATTATCTAATTCATAACAACGTGTTTGAGTGTTTGAGTGTGGGATTTTTCATATCAAAAATAACTATTTGATTATTCTTTGTATTAGATTCGGAACAGCTTTATTTTCAATTGTTACCAATTTATTTCGATCATATTCGTCATCTTCTACCTATCTGGAACCGTTCGCATTAATACTAAAGAATTTTTGTCTTCAATAATTTTCTGTTTGAATCTTTGATTGTCATTTCAAGTAGGCGAGGGTTTAAAAGGATTGTTTACGGGAATATCCGTATTTTAAGATACTGGGAGATTTGTAGTGTCAGGCACGAAAACAATTTGGAAGGAAGATATACTTATCTAAGGGCGACAACCCTATCGTCGATCTTAAGGCCCCGAGGTATTTCCAAAATCCATCAGTCAAGACAAGGACTCGGACAGAATCATAAAATAGGCAGTCTGTGAACACTCAGTCTCCTGACTTGAGCGTGCAAAACGAGCTCATGCGGGTTAGGCTTGAGTGTCTGTCACTTTAACTGCAATATCATCAGTATTCGAGGTCTGGTATAATTTTGGACTTAACGGAAAATTATGCATTTGTTTGAGTCAATCAGTGATAAAACAGAAATACAGGTTCGTTATTGTTTAAAATCAGTTTTTAACAAAACGGTGATTTTGCTGTTGTAGTTATGAACGTTAATTTCTTATTATTTTATTGTTTTTGGTTTGATTTGTAGCCCAAGAAATTGAATGTAGGGCCACCGTGCATTTCTGCGTTAATAATCTAGCTAAAATGAAAGTGAAGACATTCCAACGAGGATTTAAAGGAAGGTATCAATGTTTTTTCATTTTACATATTTTAATTTTATCCTGCAACCTCCCTAAAATACTACCGAATAAAGGAGTTATGATAATTTTGTTGATATTAGGTCACGTGATTAGCTTTATCATGTCACTTGATCACGTGACCGACCGTAACTATTTTTGCAGTGGTAGGGGTGCTTTCTAAACCTTACTTTTAAGAAATAAATGTTTAAATCTTCGGTTAAAAGTTATGTTCAAATAAAAACATCATACTCGACTCTCAACTTCCATCGGGCGAATTATACATCGTTGACGTAGAGATGACGTAATACGTGACGCATTTCATGGAAACAACTTCAGAAAGCAGGCTTCCAAAACATTAAGAGGATTAAGCATGGATATTTTTTGAATGGGAAGACTTTTAGAAATTGCTGCTAGGCATCTAATCTCAAGCTGTGTCCATCCTGTGATATTCTGTAAGGATGGCATTGACTTTGGGTTTGGTTTTTGCTGCATAACAAAGAACTCGTCAGAAAATCTTCAACATTTAAGTTGAGTGATCGACAAGATAGCAAATCTAGGAAAATATTATTCGATAATCGAGGTAGGTCTTTATTGTTTAAGGTTTAAGTTATAGATGTTCTTCTTCGGCTCACCAGATAAATTCCTACGCCTTGCCCGATAAACTTTTCCATACCAAGACACCAACCATATTTTCTCTATATTCTTATTCCCTCGCATATACTATTTTAATACAGCATTCTGAAAAGTAGATTTGGTGAAATCAGAGGACGTTAATACGAATAAACCAGGATATTGCCTTACAGTCTACGTAGGCTGTTAATCTATTTTTATATTAAGCCGAGACAGTAAGTCGTTCGCGCGGTGCGTAATAATAACCAATGGAATTCCCTATTCTATTTGAATTTGCTCAAACCAACGTCACCGTTACGTCATCAGTAGTAATGTTCGCTAGCCAGTCCACAATTTTGTAAAGATCAGTCTAAAACTGCAATCAGCGTTAATACGAATAAAGACACTTGCCGTAGTTTTGCGCTAACCATTTGGTGTGACATAATTTAGGAATTTAGTTGTTTCGCTTGCCAATTTGTACTTTCACATGACTTTGTGTCATATGCAAATGAAGTCATGCGGTGTCGACAACCGAATATCTAAAATCATCTGGAATTCCGATTAACTTTTCCTATATAACCCTAAAAAGGCCATTTTAAGCCTATCAAATTACTGCAGAGACAATATCCGACTCCAATTCAAGTAATAAGCGACCGTTTTAGCCTATTTAGCGACTGGCGTTTATTTCTTATCTAGGAGTGAAAGAGCTAGGGGTTGGTGTTAATGTTAATAATGAAACAAGCGGTGGTGGAGAAGAAAATGCGTCCATTGAGAGCTTTCTACCTTTTAAGATAGATGAAGTCAATTTCAATCTATTTGACGAGATGATTATTTTTTTCTTTTAGTGGCAAAAGTCTAAGAGCTGTAGGACAATCATCGGATCGTGGATAGGGAAGATTGTCTTGTGTATCAAAGCGGTCTTGAATGCAAAAACAATGCAAATACCCGATGCAAAGCTAGGAAGAACATCGACTGTTGATTCAAGGTGCTAAGTCTTTAAGATTTGTTTCAAAAATGATTATGGAGGCTTAACCTCAGCTTGTAAAAAATATGATCTGAAGGTCGCGTGTTCGAGCCCTACCGTCATCGGGAGTGTTCCTTGACAAGGCATTGAATAGCCAGCTCAGTCTGTCCAGCTGTAACAATGGTTAGCAGTGGAATTGAGCCACTACCTCTCTTTCAGCAACGTGAACATATCTGGATTGTGAGTGTTCGAAAGCGACTCTATACGCTCAAAGCTTTCGTCGCAACCAATCAAAAAAAATCGTATAAACTAAATTATGAAAAGTGGTTGTGGCAGCAAATTCCTTAGCGAATACGTTGCTTTGCTGGCATTGCATTTGGCTAAGCAATTTCAAACAAGCATTCTGGAGTATTTCATAGCAACGCCAAGTCCCCTACGGGCTTTATATATCTATCTGTAGTGAGACATCTTTTATTGGTGGTAAAAGAGCTCATTCAAAGTCTTAATATTGTAAAGAAGACTCTACAACAAATCAACGGGTATCTTTTTCGTTGTTGTATACTTCATAAGTAAAGAGTTCGAAAGTAAAAAGGTGTTTTAAGCGACCAATTTCTTAAGCGACCACCTTTTGGACAACCAACCATTGATCGCTTAATAAATGATTTACTGTATAATTTCTGCCTGACATAATATTTTTTTCTTGCCCAACAAATATTCAAAACAGTATTGACTGGTACTCTGTCAAAATCTTGTTTTGCTTCTGGCCTTAAATTTTGTGTAATAGCGTTTGATATCGTAGTGGAACTTCCTGTTCGAGTCAGTAGGCGTAGACAGCGTATTCAGTGGGCGTAGCCAGTGGAATCAGTTGGCGTGTCCAGTGTTGTCAGTGGGCGTAGCCAGCGGAGTCAGTGGGCGTAGCCAGCGAAGTCAGTGGGTGTAGCCAGCGGAGTCAGTGGGCGTAGCCAGCGGAGTAAGTGATCGTGGCCAGCGGAGTCCGTGATCGTGGCCAGCGGAGTCCGTGATCGTGGCCAGCGCAGTCAGTGATCGTGGCCTGCGGAGTCAGTGGACGTTGTAAACGATCTGTCCATTATCATTCGTACAGTGAAAGAATGCGTGCAAAGTTTATCGTCTTGACCAGGCTTTTTGTTTTACCAACTAGCATGCTCACTGTGTAGCCAAGTGATGATTAACTAGCAAGTATCTAATATGTTCCGATATCATATTAACCCATTCTCACACGAGAAAATCTTAGACTGTTCCATATTCAAAGAAGTTGCAGACGACTATTTTAAGTTGGTAAAATCTTTAACATTTTTGTCTTCTGGTTCAGAAAAAAATGTGGAAAATGAAGAAATTGCTTGTAACAAGCAATTTCTTCATTTTCCACAATGTTTTCCAAAGCTTTTGTATTTGGAGGCGTTTAATAGTATCACTGTGTGGGAATTGGTTAAAAAGGAGGCTCTTATAAAAGGAATATGTTAATGTTCAACATAAAACAACACATTGATTAAGGGAATCCGAAAAGTTAGACTCAAAAATTATAATCTCTTGTTCATTTATGGTTACACTCCTGTCCGATTTTCACCAATTAAAAAAAGAGTTCATCCTAACCCTTTTACTATTTCGCAAAAGTTTAGACCTGTCCGAATTCAAAGATTTTGCAAACGAAAATTGAAAGTGATTTTAATTTGAAAATAACCATTCAGTAGGGTAGAAACATTGTGGAAAAAGCAGAAATTGCTTGTTACAAGCAATTTCTTCTATTTCCACAATTTTTTTCTCAAGTATAAAATCACAGTGTCGTACAATCATGTGCTTGTACAGGAAAGGGGTAAAGAGCGTTCATTTGCTTTGAAATTCATGCTGGTAAAAAAATGCCATTAGAGATAAACCTTTCGACAAAATTTACATTTACACAACAACCACCGAAGTTAACTTAATTCGGTACGGCCTAAAACGGATGGGAGGACATTTCAAACGTCATCACTATACAACAAATAATCCCAACAGTAATCTATTAGCACACATGAATACAGTGCAGCAATCGTCTGCCATTGCGCAGAACATGGTTTTAGACTATAGCTGTCGCTTAGACTGTAAAACACCACGCCAAAATCAGGACCATGAAATTTTAACGGAACTACTTTACGCTACAGCGGGCCTAGGCTAAAATGAAGAGTGGAGTTTGACCTTATAAGTAGCAACATTCGCGTTGCCTCCCCTACAACGTTTGTACATTTTGCCGCAAAATTCAAACTCTTGCGTTCGGACTAATTTGGAATCTTTGAATTTAAAGCACTAAAAAGTCACTACTGTTGCATAATCCGAGTTTATTTTAGACGAGAATGAAGCTTAGCCCAAGATGAGAAAGCTTGAGTTTAAGTCATTGTTCTTAAATTATCAAATCCCAATTGCATTATATAATAATTTTCAGCCTTTCTTGTTGTCGTTGCAACTATATTTTCCACTGGTCCAAATTGTAATAAGTTGCAGACAACAAATCTAAACAGCGGATTGTGGAATTGGTTAAAATACCTTAACCGTGGTCATGCTGAATAAATAATTTTCTGAATATTGCACTAGAATCAAATGACATAAAGTTCTGATTGCAGGTCCGTTATTCTTTTGAAAATCAATCAGTTTTATTAACAACTCTGGGTTTAAAAAGGATCAAACAGGTGGTGTAGACTAAGATCAGACTGCACATTATGTGCAGGCTGATCTTTACTATATCTCCTTTCAAAACAAGAATATTACGGGTTCAGCATGAAAAGGATTAATTTATAATATTTATATCGTCGTTGGGCTACAAAATATCCTAAATATTATATAAGTAAATTGGAAATGGCCGATCGTTGACCCCGCCCACTGACTCCGCTGGAAACTCCCACTGACCCCAACAGGAAGTTCCTCTTCGATATAAAACGGCGTTGTTTTGCAAAATTAATGGCCAGTAACATGTAACCAAAAAGTAAAATGATTGGTTGGCGACTTAAAGTCGTAACTACAGCTTATTCATGTTGTAGTTACGACGATTAAGCAGGCAAACCAACAACATGCTTCACATCAATGTCAAGGTCAAAGTTCACTTCCGGTCTAAATGAATGATTTGACTGGTTGAATGAATCTTTGATTGACCACTACAATTTGTCAATTGGTATGTTTGGGATCCAATTAAGGATACTAAAAGTTAGTAGATTTCCTACAAATAGTTAGCACAGTTATGGTAAGACAGCGCGGCGATTTTTGTTGATGCAAATTTAACATCTGAGTTATATAGAGGTTTTTCACATGATCACTGACTTCCAGTTTGTTTAGAAAATTGAAAAATTGGAAATATTAACATCAATTTTCCCGTTAGTCCGCAGGATTTACAAGTGGAATTTTCGAATTTTTATATTTTAGTATTTTGTTTTTGACACTTGTAAATCAAATTTCCAAGCTTATATAAAGCAAGATACTGGATTTTTGGAAACCATTGAAAAGTCGAAATAAGCCTAATAAAATGTCCAAGGCAGAGTTTCTGAGAGACCAACTAAAAAGCCCTGTCAAGAATGAAGCGAAAAGTTGTTGCTAAATGCATACATACAAAGAAAGTTCACCGAAGATGTTTGAAGAAATTTGCTCCAAGTTCAAAATTTGAGAATGGTAGGCGTTTTTTTTTTTTTGTTTTTTTTTTTTTTATTTTTATTTTTAGCTCTACTGGCCGAAGGCCACTAGAGCTATAGCGATGGCTTTTTCCCGTCCGGCGTCCGTCCGTCCGTCCGGCCGTCCGGCCGTCCGTCGTCCGTCCGTTAAACTTTTCCTTGTTTACGCGATAAAGTCCACAGTTTTCATCGGATTCTCTTCAAACTTTCGCAGAATGATTGTACCATCATAAGGATCGTTCCTTTCGAAATTGGGTCAGATCCGTCAAGAAACACGGGAAAAGGGGCCTAATTAAAACTTAATTAAAAAATCTTCGTTTACGCGATAAAGTCCACAGTTTTCATCGGATTCTCTTCAAACTTTCACAGAATGATTGTATCATGATAAGGATCGTTCCTTTCGAAAATGGGTATGATCCGTCAAGAAACACGGGAAAAGGGGCCTTACGAAAATTTAATTAAAATTCAATTAAAAATCCTCGTTTACGCGATAAAGTCCACAGTTTTCATCGGATTCTCTTCAAACTTTCACAGAATGATTGTACCATCATAAGGATCGTT
Organism: Fragum fragum; assembly: GCA_946902895.1. Taxonomy (NCBI): domain Eukaryota; kingdom Metazoa; phylum Mollusca; class Bivalvia; order Cardiida; family Cardiidae; genus Fragum; species Fragum fragum. The sequence continues at coordinate 14,691,389 of OX336382.1, read as the reverse complement.
CCTTTCGAAATTGGGTCAGATCCGTCAAGAAACACGGGAAAAGGGGCCTAATTAAAACTTAATTAAAAAATCTTCGTTTACGCGATAAAGTCCCCAGTTTTCATCGGATTCTCTTCAAACTTTCACAGAATGATTGTATCATGATAAGGATCGTTCCTTTAGAAAATGGGTATGATCCGTCAAGAAACACGGGAAAAGGGGCCTTATGAAAATTTAATTAAAAAATCAATTAAAAATCCTGGTTTACGCGATAAAGTCCACAGTTTTCATTGGATTCTCTTCAAACTTTCTTAGAATGATTGTACCATCATAAGGAACGTTCCTTTCAAAATGGGTATGATCCGTCAAGAAACACGGGAAAAGGGGCCTTATGAAAATTTAATTAGAAAATCCTCGTTTACGCGATAGAGTCCACAGTTCTCATCAGATTCTCTTCAAACTTTCACAGAATGATTGTACCAACATAAGGATCGTTCCTTTCGAAAATGGGTATGATCTGTCAAGAAACACGGGAAAAGGGGCCTTATGGAAATTCAATTAAAAAATCCTCGTTTATGCGATAGAGTCCACAGTTCTCATCAGATTCTCTTCAAACTTTCACTGAATGATTGTACCAACATAAGGATCATTCCTTTTGAAAATTGGTATGATCCGTCAAGAAACACGGGAAAGGGGCCTTATGAATATTCATTAAAAATTCAATTAGAATATCCTCGTTTACGCGATAGAGTCCACAGTTTGCATTGGATTCTCTTCAATCTTTCTCAGAATGATTGTACCATCATAAGGATCGTTCCTTTCGAAAATGGGTATGATCCGTCAAGAAACATGGGAAAAGAGGCCTTATGAAAATTTAATTAAAAAATCCTCATTTACAAGATAGAGTCCACTGTTTTCATCAGATTCTCTTCAAATTTTCACAGAATGATTGTACCATCATAAGGATCGTTCCTTTCGAAATTGGGTCTGATCTGTCAAGAAACACGGGAAAAAGGGGCCTAATTAAAACTTTAAAAAAAATCCATTAAAAATCCTCGTGTACGCTATAGAGTCCACAGTTTTCATTGGATTCTCTTCAAACTTTCACAGAATGATTGTACCAACATAAGGTTCGTTCCTTTCGAAATTGGGTATGATCCGTCAAGAAACACGGGAAAAGGGGCCTTATGAAAATTCAATTAAAAACTCCATTAAAAATCCTCGTTTACACGATAGAGTCCACTGTTTTCTTCGGATTCTCTTCAAACTGTCTCAGAATGATTGTACAATCATAAGGATCGTTCCTTTCGAAAATGGGTCTGATCTGTCATGAAACAGGGGAAAAGGGGCCTTATGAAAATTTAATTAAAAAATTCTTGTTAACACTCTGGAGTCAATAGTTTTCATCGGATTCCCTTCAAACTTTGACAGAATGATTGTACTATCATAAGGATTATTCCTTTTGAAATTTGGTATGATCCTTCAAGAAACACAGGAAAAAGGGGCCTTATGAAATGTTTAATAAAAAATTCTCATTAATAATCTAGAGCCAACAATTTACAACGGATTCTCTTCAAACTTTCACAGAATGATTGTACCATCATAAGGATTGTACCTTTTGGAATCGGATATGATTCCTCAAGAAACATAGGAAAAGGGGCCTTATTAAAATTTAATTCAAAGATCTTTGTTAACACTCTAGAGTCCACAGTTTTCATCTGATTGACTTCAAACTTTCACAGAATGATTGTACCATCATAAGAATTGTTCCTTTCAAAATTTGGTATGATCAGTCAAGGACCACGGGAAAAATGGGCCCGATTAAAACTGGATTGAAAAAGTCCTCGTAAACACAATAGAGTCCATAGTTTTCAACAAATTCTCTTCAAACATTCCCAGAATGATTATTACATTAAATGGATTGTTCCTTTCGGAAGTAGGTTTGATCCATCAAGTTTCATGGGAAAAGGGGCCCTATGAAAATTTAATAAAAAAAATCTTAGTTAACATGTAATGGCCCTAGATTTAACCTGATTGACTTCAAACTTTCACATAATGATTGTACCATCATAAGGATTGTTCCTTTCAAATTGGGTCTGATCCATTGAGAAACATAGGAAAAGGGACCTTATGAAAATTCAATTAAAAAAATCTTAAATAATGCTTGTAAGTCCACAGATGAGATGGGGTTGTCTTTATACTCAAACAGAATAATTATACTTTTGTAGGAAGAGTTCCCTTTGGAATTGGTTCAGATCCATCAAGTAACATGGGAAAAAGGGCTATATGAAAATTCAATTAATAAAACCCTGTTAACACAATAAAGCCCACAGCTTTGATCAGATTTTGTTGAAATTTTCACAGAATGATTGGAAGGTCATAACTATCATTCTTTTCATAACAGGGTTTGAACTGACAAGAAGCGCAGGAAAAGGGGCCTTATGAAAATTTCATTCATAAATCCTTGTTACCAAGTCCAGAGCTTTCATCGGATTTTCTTCAAACATTCACAGAATAATTGTACAATAATAATGATTGTTGATGTTTACATTAGATCTGATCCGTCAAGTATCACAGGAAAAGGAGCATTATGAAATTTAATTTTAAAATCATTGTACCACAATAAAGTCAACAGTTTTCATCAGATTCTGTTAAAACTTTCACAGAATGATTATTCCATCATAAGGATTCTTTCTTTTCAAATTAGGCGTGATCTGTCTAGTATCATGGGAAAAGGGGCCTTTAGAGAATTTTATCTATAATCCTTGTAACCAAGTCCAGAGCTTTCATTGGATTTTATTCAAACCTTCACAGAATCATTATACAATAATCACGATTGTTGATGCTGACATGAGACCTGATCCTTCAAGTATCACAGGAAAAGGAGCCTTATGAAAATTTTATTTTAAAAATTTGACACCAAGATAAAGTCTGCAGTTTTCATCAGATTCTGTTCAAACTTTCACAGAATGTTTGTACCATCATAAGGATTGTTTCTTTCCAAATTGGGCCTGATCTGTCTAGTATCATAGGAAAAGGGGCTGTATGAAAAAGTATTACCAAATCCTCATAAACACAACAATGCCCTCAGTCTTTATCAGAATCTCTTCAAACTTTAATAGAATGATTGTACCATCATTTGGATTGTTCCTTTGTAAATTAGGTCTGATTGGTTAAGTGACACAAGAAAAGGGACCTTATAAAAATTTTATTACAAAACATCATTATTACAATAAAGTCCTCAGTCTTTATCATTTTCTTCAAACTATCATTAGGATTGTTCCTTTGTACATTGGATCTGATTTGTTAAGTTTCACAGAAAAAGGGGCCTTATGAAAATTTAGTTTCAAAAATTCTTGACACAATTCAGTCCACTGTTTTCATTGATTCTCTTTAACTTTTAAAGAATGATTCTACCTTCATTAGAATTGTTCCTTTTGAAATTTTGTTTGTTCTGTAAAGTATCATGAGAAAAGGGGCCCTATGAATATTTCACTATAAACTCATTAACACAATAAATTCCACAGATTAAACAGATTGATTGTACCATCATTCCAATTGTTGATTTTGACAGTGGAACTGACTATAGCAAGGGTCACATAAAAAGGGGCCTTATGAAAAACTCTCTTAAATATTCTGGTTAACACAATGATGTCCCTTGATTTCACCGGATTCACTTCAAAATTTCACAGAATGATTGTACAAATACTTAGATGGTTCTTTTCAGAACAGGGTACAATCCATCAAGTATCATGTAAAAAGGGGCCATATGATTTTTTTTTTTTTTTTTTTTTTTTTAGATATTCTAGTAAACATAATGAATTTCCAATATTTCATCGGATTCACTTTTAACTTTCATAGAATGATAAAACCAACAGTAAAATATCACGGGAAAAGGGGCCCTATGAGAACTTGAATTTAATATCTTTGTTAACACAATAAAGTCAACAGTTTTATTGGATTCTCTTCAAAGATGCATGGAATAATTGTGGCATTTGAAACACAGGAAAAGGGGCCTTACAGATTATCATTCAAAACATTCTTGTGTATGTGATGAAGATCACAATCATTATCAAGTTGTCTTTTAAATTTCACAGGACAATTGTCAGGTTGTAAGGAAAGTTCCTTTTGAAATGAAATTGATCCATCAGAAAACACAGGAAAAGGGACCTTATTGATTTTCATTCAAAACAATCCTGTTTATGTGATTAAGACCACAATTATTGTCAGATTCTGATGAAATATTCACAGAATGATTGTAGGGTCATAAGGTAACTTTCTTTTGGAAATGGAGTGGATCCGTCATGAAACATGGGAAAAGGGGCCTTGAGGATTGTTGCTTAAAATGATAAAGGGGATAAAGCCCCTTTTCTTTTTCTTTATGCATTCTTATTTGAGCTATTAACTTCCTTAAATATCAGATTTCTTTAACGGAAAACTTGATAACCAGTAGAGCGTCTCAGGCCCTCATGGGCCTCTTGTTTATATATAGTTTGACATTTTTCATTGAACGTATTTGTGGACCGATTGTGCTAGGAAATTACCTAAGCCTAGGATACATCTTTTTAAGTACATTTAAAAAAAGTAAAAAAAGACACGAGTAGGCTATCGCCTTTTATCAATGAAAAGCGATTTGTCAGTCCTGATGCGGTTCTCAATTTCTTTTTCGATATAAGTTACAGATTTGTCTCCCCTGAATCTAGTATCTATAGCTAAACATCGGATAGAATGATGACCAAATGGAATGTGAAAGCTTTATCAAGGGATAAATATAATGCAGCATTGGATATCGATAGGGTTCATGTAAATTTGGCTTTATGATCACAAGTGCTGGATTCTCGGTAGATCGACTGTTCACTTGAGAACGTGTCGGCCATAAACATTATAATACATTTTTGTAAACCTCATTGGACAGATCTTAATCTCTTAATAATACAACTTATGACCATTTCTAGGCATCATTGTTTCGTAGAATAAGAATGAAAAGTACTCTGTTTTTATTGATACGTGATGTTACTGAAAGTGGCTCGATACACGATACCTTACATAAGCCTGCCTCAATCATTCAAAAGATGCAAATTTGATTCTAAAAAACATTTTCAGGCTCGACTTACACGAATTCTATGTATTTTAAGAAAATCGCCTTTTGAAAAAAGAACCAAACATTTGTTTTACATTCAAAATTCATTACAATTGATTACTCGAAAGAAAAACACCACGTTTGACAGCACCGAGTGTGTTGTCCATATGATTAGACCTTTATAGAAGCGTCCCAGCGAATCGATTCATTAAAAAGTAAAACGTAACCATTGTTATGGTATGATACAGAAACACCCCGGTCGTCGAGTATAAAATCATTGAGAGTCTGATTACTCATGCAATCATGCGACTCAAAATAAGAGTATTTTCTAACTAAGGCATGTTTTCTAGTAAGGCTTGGAAAAAAAAAATTAACTCTGTTTTGGAAGAACGAAATTAATTAACCAAGCTTATTCTGTTTCGCTTTTGCAAGCTAACTAGAGTCGGAACTGATCGCTGTGACATTCTTTTCTTTATAGAGCCTGGTCATACCACCTACTTTACATACTAAATCATTTCTTAATTTTTAAAACTCTTATTCGGACTTGCATACCACTTTCCTTTTAAATATTTGTTATATGACGTCATCAGAAAGTCCCTTTTTTCAGAAAGGTATACAAGTTCTTTTGTTATAAGTAAATCCCAGTTGTTATAATTCTTTAGCGAATCAAGTTGGTTTGTATAATAAAGAATTGAGAAAGAGAAAAGTGAAAGTGCTTACAAAGAACAGATAATTTATAGATAAACCTCGCCTAAATGAAGTGAATAATGGCTCTCGGGTAAAATCCTGACTACTGTCATTTCCTTTTTTATCTATTTGCACATTTTTAATCGTTTTCTCACCCATGGTACTTTGATACGTTACGAATAAAACAAGACGGAAAATGATAGATTGCAGCAGTCCGGAACCTAATGTAACTATGGAAACTCAGGATTGCGTCGAGCGGGGTTATTCCAGTTGGTTAGAAAACTAATCTTGTGAACTGTTGTTGGTAACCTTTCATGTTTTTCAAAATTTTAGACTTGTCCAAATTCAAAGAAGTTGCAGACGACAATTAAAAGTGAGTGCAATTTGAAACTCAAGGGTAGAAAAAAATCTTTTCCCAAAATATTTTCTACAACATAGAATGGTTTCATTTCGAATTGCATCCAGTTTTCATTGTCATTTACAACCTCTTTCAATTTGGACAAGTCTAAAATTTCAAGAAACAGGAATGGGTTAACGAACCCTAGTTTTGCAAAATAACGTCGTTTAATAAATTAATATCGAAGTAGAACTTCCTTTAGGAGCCAATGGGCAGGACAAACGAGGTTAGCGGGCGAGCGATTGGTAAATAATAATGATAATTGATTCTTTCTGCAATTGCTCCATATAGAAACCTAGCAGTTTTGAACGGAGGTGTATTCATGTCTCGTAATAATTGTTCGACTGTGGATCCAAAGTCTAAAGAAATGAGCTACATAGAAATTAAAAATATTTATCACAATTTTAAAGCGAGCATGTTAGAGTATTAAAGTGCTCTTTCCTAACGACACCCTGTCTTACCACAGTGGTCATAATAATAATAATGATAATAATGATGATAATAAAATCTTTATTTACAAAAGGTAGCTCATTAAGCTTTAACGTACAAAACAAAGTAATGAAGAGCTTTTTTACAATGAGGCCTTCTGAAACAATCAATGCCAATTCAAGAGGTGATGATATCAATCATATTCTTAATGCTTATGATGATAATTGTACTGATAAATGATGATGATGAATAAGGTAAGCAATGAGCCAATTATTGATGATAGCATAAGAAACAGGTAGAATGTAAAATACCGGTTCTGTAAAATCATGCATATAAATGTAAATACACAAACGCGCACACACACAAACGCACATACATACATGCGTATACATATTTAAAAAATAATAATGTTGATGAGTTAGATATGTTAATAAAGCAGTTTGATTTTAGCTAAAATCGCATTCGGTAAGACATACACAATCACAAAAAGGTATTAATGAAGTCACTCGTTATTTTACATCAAACACTTTTCAGAGATCTCTTAACCCTTCCTGTTTTGCAAAATTTTAGACCTGTCCAAATTCAAAGGCTTTGCAGACGAAAATTAAGAGTGAACTAAATTTGAAAAATAACCATTCAGTAGGGTAGAAAATATTGTGAAAAAAGAAGAAATTGCTTGTTAGAAGCAATTTCTTCTTTTTCCACAATGTTTTCTCAATTATAAAACCACAGGGACGTAAAAACCAGAGATTAAACAGGAAAGGGTTAAAACATGAGAAAAAGCATCGATGGTACCTATATTAGAGAAATAGCATTCCAACATTCCAATCCAGTAAAAGAAAGTGAGTTTTTTTTTAAAGAATCTGCTCTTGGAGCATATTTATGCATGGTTGCCGTATCCTGATCGTAAATTATAGAACTGGTTGTCATTGACTATATAGGTTACGCATGGGGTGTTATTAGATTTCACTTTTCTCTTTAGTTGGACATAAATATGCCAGACAGATGCATCGCTTAACCCATTACCAAACGGCTAAATTTTAGACTGGCCCAAATTCAAGGAAGTTGCAGACGAAAATTTGAAGTTTATTAAAATTTGGATTTTTTTTTAACTTTCTGGGAAGAAAACATTGTGGAAAATGAAGAAATTGCTTGTAACAAGCAATTTCTTCATTTTCTCACAATGTTTTCAAAAGCTTTTTCCTTGGGGACGTCTAAAATCGTCACTGAATGGGAATGGGTTAGAAAGGTGAAAGCCAAAATGTCTATAAATATTCTTGGTGTATTGACTCTCGATGAACATGGAATGACAGGTAAGTACAGCTATATCTTTAACCCTTTCCTGATTAATCCCTGGTTTTTACGTCCCTCTGATATTTTAATTGAGAAAACGTTGTGGAAAAAGAAGAAATTGCTTGTAACAAGCAATTTCTTCTTTTTCCACAATATTTTCTACCCAATAAATGGTTAATTCTCAAATAAAATCAACTTTAAATTTTCGTCTACAAAACCTTTAGATTGGACGGGTCTAAATTTTGCAAAACAGGAAAGGGTTAACAAAGCACTGAAGACTAACATGCATCTAGTTTACAGGTTTACTAAGATTGACCGAAATTTGAACTGAAAACTTATAAGTCCTTTTACAACTTACACCGTGCGTGCTATAATGTCGTAACTACAGATTTGATTTTGCACATCGAACGACAATATCTTATTCAAAGAATATTATTGTTTAAACTATTTCAAAGCTAGCCAACTCCGATTGTTTCTAGATATTTCTTATTTCACACATTTCAACTTTTTTTTTTTTTTTGCAGTTAGATTGCATTGAAAGCACCATGATTACACACAGAGATAAGTATTTACGTTGCCATATATGGATGTAATATCTGTAAGTTCAATTTAAAACAAAGATGGTTGATCGACCGGATCTAACTTGTTTCATTTTCCCTGAGCATGTAATTCTTATTTCAGTCTGTTTTGTTTTGATTTTTGTTAAAATGATAAAAGCGAGATATAAATGGACATATAATGATAATATTAATAACAATGTGGCGATGGGAAAAATTGTGGTTGTCATGTTATTTTTCGTGACAACTTTATTTCGTAAAGATACCTAATACTATTTTCTAACTGACCGGTCGCGGCTGTCGATTAAAGATTCTATTGACCAATCAAATGATTCATTTAGACTAGAAGTGAACTTTGATCTCAATACTGGCCGAAATATACTACTCAAAACGTGTATCATTTTGCCTTGTATCTTCACGGGCGTTGGAACATTTAGCGAACTTTCATCAAAGTTATCACAAATTTTAGAATGATTTCCATTTCAATATGATAATAGACTTTTAAGTTACTTACTTACTCAAGATGGGTTGAATAGGGACATTTGGATGCTTCATTCTGGGTTATCCTTAGGGCTTGTTGCTAATGTCCTTTGTATGTCCCAGAAAGTTGTTTCCAGAAAATGGAATCAGTTTGGTACGACCTTAACCTTTGTCATGCTGTATAAATTACCTTACTGAAATGCTGTCAAATAAAAGGATTGAAAGCACTGATAGAACTTGTTCAAAAATCAATATTTCTTTTAGAAATCAACTTCATAAACAACTCTGGCAGGAAAAGTACAAGCAGGGTGTGTAGACTAAGATCAGCCTGCACATAAGTGCAGTCTGATCTTAGTCTACATCTCCTGTCAAAACCGGAATATTCCGGGTTCAGCATGACAAGGGTTAAATATTAGGCATTTGCATGCAGGGGGTGGGGGCGAGAACGCTCAACCATTTAAGTTCAGGACCGATTTCTAGTTGTTCAGGCGCGGCATAACCGATTTGACAAGTCAACAATGTTACTTAGGGACTTCCAGAATGCTACCGGTGTACGCATAAATACCCAAAACATCAGAAATCGGTTCCTTGATGGTCAGGAAGACGTGCAATACGGATTTCATTGACCCGGTATCAAGTGCAAATGCGTTTAGCTTAAGACTAGTCCAGGTTTTGTGTGGACTTTAACGATAGATGTGCTATGGTATGGAAAATGCCAAATGAGCGTTTGCTCCAGTTTGTGTGGCAGAACATGATCGGTTTGACGGGGGCTCAGTCATGGTTTAGGTGGGAATAGATGCTCAGGGGAAACTGACCTCCATGTCATTGACAACGGCACATTGACGGCTCTCAGGTACATAAACGAGATCTTGGATGTTTAGGTTCGACCATAAGCAGGTGCTGTTGATGAAAATTTCATTCCGGTGGATGACAATGCGCACGAACATAGAGCCCATATCACCGATCAATATCTCGAACAAGCAACAATCGTCCGTTTCGAATGCCAAGCTAGACTCCGGGACCTAAATCCAATAGAGCATGCCTAGGATATGTTACAGGCAGCTGTTTCATCTCGCCCTATGTAACCAATACCTGCACAGGAGCTCAGACAGGCTCTTCTTGAAGAATAGAATCAAATTTCACAATGTAAGATCTGGAGGTTAATCAGGAGTGTGCGGAGGCGTTGCCTGGCGGTGAATTGAAGCACGGGGACATCACACACGCTATAAAAGTGCACACAACTTCTACGATTTAGGAAATACTCGAAATCACAGAAACTTTTGAGATCCTCAGCAAATTTTGAGTATGTATGTGAAGCATTTTTGTTGGTTGGCGACTTTAGCGTCTTTACTACAGCTTATCTAAGCTGTAGGTAAATCGCCGACCAACCATTTTACTTTTTCGTTAATTTTAGAAAATAATGTTGTTTAATATCTAAGTGGAACTTCCTGTTGGGTTCAGTGAATGTTGCCAGTGGAATTAGTGGGCGGGGCTAGAGAACCCTAATGACCATGAAAAAGAACCAAGACAATTTATCGATAACACGAAATCGGCTATTTGGCCCGATAAGTTATTTGTTGCAGTTCCAGAGCACTAAGACAGCAAAATCACGCTAACTTAACAAAATGATGCAATCGTGAAAATTATTGTGATATCCACCATTTTAATCACAAAAAAGTCTTTTAAGTGGTGATAGTTAATGATAACAAAAAAAATCACATTTGCTTAATATTGACAAATTAAATATTTTCATAAGAATAACGTTAGATTCAAAAACTTTTTTCGCGTCCATTTGTATGATAAGTAGTGGCAGTTCTATGCTTCCATACATCTGCATACTTATAGCTCTAGTGTTATATCATCGTTGGTGTGCAAAATGTCGTAAATACAGCTTGAATATGGATATATTTAAGATATTTTGCACTCCCAACGACGAGATGCCGAGAATATATAAAAATATCAATCGAGTATAGCACTTCATCGACTCGGGTCATATCATAACCATATCCTGTACAATCCATGATTTTTACGATCTTATGATATTATACTTGAGAAATTATTGCGGTAAAAAGTGTTACAAGCAATTGCTTTTTTAACCACAATAATTTATATCAAATAAGATGATTACTTCTTGAATTGTACTTACTCTATAGTGCCTTTTTCAATTTGGACAAGTCAACTCTTGGAAAACAGTAAAAGGTTAAATAATAAACACTTTATTAAATATGTACAAGTTATAGTGAGTGATCAAAGGTCAAATTTGTCTGTACACTATATACGGTTGTCTTTACTTTTTAGGTAAAATACTATCGTCTAAAAGCAAAAACTTCGCTTTCGGCTCTCCCGGATTATTTTGAACTGAACTCGAAGCTAGACTGTCTATCGTTAAGTTATTGTTACTTTTAAGAGATTTGATATTTTTTGTCATTGTCTCATCATTTCTCATATCTTTTGACATATCACCATTTTTAACTGTGATATTTCTATTAAGACCACTTGTGTCTAGGGGAGGTAATAAATGTGGTTTGTTTATAACTGTCGGAATTCCGTTTCTTGCTGGTTCTGTCGTATTAGGCTGAGAATGCGGAGGGGTTCCATATGTAACAACTCTTGGCTCTTTTACAATCGTGTCGGCATCCGATTTTAAAGCATCCGGGCGATAGTCGACTTGATTAGTACCACCCATGATATTAGTGTTTTGTTCGATTGGTACCATCGGAACAATGACTTCGGGACCCTTGTAACTGTCGGCTTTAGGGGGAAGCACGTCGTTTGATACACTGTGAACTTTATTTCTTTTGTTTCTGAAATAAACGGTAGATGTATACCTAAAATGCATGACTCGGTTGAATAAATCACATGTCACGAAAACCAAGGAAAAAATTACAATTTCATCATAAGGAGAAGAATCCCAATCCAAGAAATAGAGCTAAAGTATTGTAAGAGTTATAATTTAATTTTTTTGTTTCGTCTATCAAAAACGAGCGTTCTGGTTGGTCGAAAATAATTATTCATAACTCCATAAACAAACTTTTGTCCACGCAGCGATTTTGTATGCTTCCGCACAAAAAAGTCTCATACAAAAAATGTATCAAAATTTGAAAAGCTTTTGTTTTTTTCGGTCGATGCTATTAAATTATAAGAAATGAAGAGAATACCTTTTGTTTTCATGGAGGTATGAACCGTATTCATACAGTGTGATTAGTTTTTTCGGTTCATACCTCCATGAGAACAGAAAAATATTCTCTTCGTCTCTTATATAAAATCTTATACAAATTCCTCTAGGCGGTTATACCACTGATAGTCACTCCAAAATATTAGAGCAAGAAATCACAGATCGCTGCTGTCAATCAAATTCGATTGACCAATCGAATTCATTCATTCATTGCAACAGAAATTAAAAGTTGACCACCAACATTTAAGTCATCTATTATGTTGGTTTAGCGGCTTAAACGTCGTATCTACAGCTTATTCAAGCTAGGACTTTAAGCTCGCAAACCAATGATTAGCTTTCTTTTGTGTTCCAAGCCATATATTCTTCTCTCAAACTAACGCCGTTTTGAATAACATTCGAAATTACTTTTCGGAGGTCAGTTTGACTGGCCAGCGATCTTCAAGTTGATAGTCGAAATGAGTCTAAGATTCAGTTTATTTAGTCTCAGGCTCTCTCCAAAAGTCATTGCAACTTTATTGTCTCAGGAATTGGCGAATGTTAGCGGGATATGCAGCTGTTAGCCCAAACAGATGTTATAGCTATATTGGTGTTCAAATTGGCAGGAAACTATGTGTATGTGCTTATAACGTGAAGATAGTTGAGTTCGGCGTTTAAGTCTTTAAACTACAAAGCCAGAAATTAACCCTTGTCACACTGAACCCGGAATATTCCTGTTTTGGTAGGAAGTGTAGACAAAGATCAGACTGCACATAAGTGCAGTCTGGTCTTGATCTACACCTCCTGCTTGTTCCTTTTTAGGCCAGAGAAGTTAGAAAATGATTTTAAAAAGGAATATCAACCCTCAATTAAGCCTTCCAGTGGTGTCAGTCCTTTGAATTCAACGCAATTCTATGAAGGATTTTAATTCAGCACGACAAAGGTTAATAACAATTCGCATATCAAGTACGTACTGTTTCCATTTATAGACAGCCAATAAAACACCGCCTGTTATTAATGACAGTCCAGCTAACCCACCGACAGTACCACCTATTATGGCCTCATCTGAAAGACAAAAACAAGATGTAGTATAACAACAGACAAGGGCGTAGGTCACGGCTAACTCGAATACCGGAGAATCATTCAAACGAATAGAAAATCGACTCGAATGTCGTCATTTGATTTTTGGAAACTCGGCCTTCTTAAAGGTGAATTTATGGTCCAATTCTCGGACATTCGTCGTAAAGAAATTAGGGCGAATAAAGGAAAATTACAAACGCCTTTTCCTTCAAATTTTCACATGACACACTCATTCTCTCATAAGATGAAACGGAAAGGGAAAAATAGAAAAGAAAAGAAACATGTGTATTCAATGGGTAATTTGTAACGATCTTTACACTATGACCTACGACGCAGGAGTTGAATAGACCCGTTAAACATGTTTTGATATTACACGCGTGATATTGGAATAAATCTCAATACGAGCTAAAGGTCTGGCAACGCATTTTCGTTACCATGAAATAACGTCATATACCGTGTTAAATGATTTCATTTGAGCGTAAACGTGACATTTCCAACCATTACATATATGCGTCAAGTAAAGACTCGGATCAGCCTGTGCATCCGCACAGTCTGACCAGAGTCTTCACTCTTCGCTCTGTACATAAATACTGACCCAAAGCTTCTTGAAACAATCAGCAAATATTCTAATTGCCCGAATGGCTGCCAAGGGTGCTCGATGTGTGCGAGTCACGCATAGGCGAAATGGTTGGAAATGTCACGCATAGGCTCATTTTACAAACACCGTTGAATGGGGAATATTGTAATTCGTGTGTCTAAAAGAAAAAGGTTATTTGATAAATAGAATATCAAATCTTTGCTCATTAAATATCGAATTTATTAAAAACTCAGGAAGACCTCGTTTTTATCTGCTTATATATTTAAGAGATGAAGGGAATGTTTTTTGTTTTCATGGAGGTATGAACCGAAAAAACTAATCACACTGGTACGAAGCGGATTCATACATAAATGTGATTAGGTTTTTCGGTTCATACCTCCATGAAAGCAAAAAATATTCCCTTCATTTCTAATAAGTTAATAGTATCGAGCGAAAAAAAGCAAAAATTGATAAATGTTGGTACTTTTTTCGTATGGAACTATTTTGTGCGGAAGCATACAAAATCGCTACGTGATCAGAAGTTTGATCGTGGAGATATGATTTTTCTTTTTTTTTTTTTTACTAATCAGAACGCTCGGTTTTGATAGACGAAACTGAAAATTAAATTATAGCCAAGTGTATTTGATTTTATTTCGGCTAGATAAGCACTGATTGGAACGAAATTTCACTAACGATAATGTAATCAAAATTTACTTAAATTTCGAAATCTGGTGACGATCTGCAGGGGTTGACACTAACAACAGGCCTCTGGACCGGATCCTGTGATCATTGGTTTTCATTTATTAGGAGAGACAGTGTGGGAAAAAAGAAATTGCTCCTAACAAGCAATTTCATCTTTCTTTTCGATTTATTCTTTTCCCACACTGTTTCCTACTTGATATTTTCTTTTCAATCATATGCACTACACACAATTAACTTCATTATACATGCATTTTTATATTGCATAAAATGACCATAGATATCACAGAGCAGGACCTATAAACTTGGGAAAAACTGATCTTTCAGACTTGAGACAAAATTTAATTAGTGTAAAAACCTGCGATCTATATTTTTTATCTGTTACTGTTTATATATTACTTTTTACGTCGTTCACGTCGCCGTAACCATACTTCCCATCTTTTTTTAGACGTATAATCAAATTAGTCTACATTTCCACCGTGAATCTTGTTTGTGTACAACCATAGCGACATACTCTGACTTATTATTTTATCACGATATTTCTATCTTGTTTGACAAATTATATCATTAATTCGTATCGTATGAAGCTTGTGCAATAGAATACCAGAATGTTTTCGTTTATCAAAAAAAAAAAGAAAAAAAAATAAATGTCGCAAATCCAGATGTTAACCATCAAGTCAAGTATTCTAGTTTTGTTTCAAGATCACCCCCAAAGCACTGAATCAAGGAGACGAATATCGCTGCTGGTCCATTCAATTGTCTTGGAACAAAGGTACTTCGGAGCCAAATAATAACCTTGCTAAACAAATCACTAAAAGAGGCACAAACTCTATCTAAAGAAAGGATTTTTTTATTCGGGATGCGTTTGTAAGGGTAAGTCATAGTAGACAATATCATGCTTCTGACGGAGCGTCGCTGTCAATTAAAAAATCGATTGACCAATCAAATCTTTTATTTAACCCATTTCAACTCATTCCTTCCTTTTACGCCCCTCAAGAAAAAAACTTTGGAAAACATTGTGGAAAATGAAGAAATTGCTTGTATCAAGCAATTTCTTCATTATCCACAATGTTTCTATCCAAAAAGACGAAAAAATTCAAAATTCCATCACCTTGAAATTGTCATCTGGAGCTTCTTTCAATTTGGACCAGTCTAAAATTTTGCTGTGTTGGCATGGGTTGAACAGGAAGTGTGCAATGTTGGACTGCAACATCAATGGAAAACATGTTCGTTGTATTTCGATTTAAACGACGTAACTACAGCTTATTCAATCTGTATATTTGAATTTTCGTTCCACTTTTGGCGTGCAAAATGTCGTGAATACAACTTGAATAAAGCTGTAGTTACAACATTTTGCACGACAAACGACGTTATACGGTTTGTCCCAGACTTATTTTGCAAACTAACAGCACTTGGTTTTTCAGTTGAACTTCCCCTTAGAAGTTCAGTGGGCGTGGTCGATCAGTGGGCGTGGTCGATCAAGGGGCGATCTTTTAAATCTTGTGGAGGGTATACTTGACGAGTTGAGCTTTAACCTTTTCCTGTTTTTCAAAATTTAAGACCTGTCCAAATCAAAAAAAGTTGCAGACGACAATTAAAAGTGAGTTCAATTCCAAAAGTAACCAATCTACAGGGTAAAAAAATATTGTGGGAAATGAAGAAATTGCTTGTTACAAGCAATTTCTTCTTTTCCCACAATGTTTTCTCAATAATAAAAGCACAGGGACATAAAAACAGTGAAAGTACAGGAAAGGGTTAGTCTAAATGTTCTATAATCAATGTGCTTACCTTTATTTCCGCCTTTTTGTGAACTAGCACCGAAAGTCGGTGTCTCTGTAGTATTGTGTGAGGCGGCATTAGTAGTTGACAAAGTGGGCGGGTTCTGAGACGTAGACTGTGTCCCGGTATACGCCTGTGTGGCTGTAGTAATACTAGAACCCGACGTGGTCGCTTGGGTTTGTGCTTCTAAGGTAGTTATTGTGGTCGGTTGTGTTGTCGTCAAGGCAACCGTCTGCGTGGTGGCACCTAGAGTTGTTACCAACGATGTAGTAGTTGTTGTTGCTAAAGTAGTTGTTAGTGGTTGGGTTAAAGAAGTTGTTGTTTGTGTGGTTGCTTGTTGTGTTTGTCCTGCAGTCGTTGTCGCTATGGTTGTATCAGGCGCCGTCGTTGTTGGTGGAGATGGTGTGGTTGTGGTTGGGGTAGTCGTCGTTGTTTGTTGTGTGGATGTAACAGTCGTTGGTATGGTTACTAGAGGTGTTGGTGTTGTTGTTAATGTCGTTGTTTGTTGTGTGGTTGTAACAGTCGTTGGTATGGTTACCAGAGGTGTTGTTGTTGTTGTTAATGTCGGTGTTTGTTGTGTGGTCGTAGTTGTTATGGTTGTGGGTGGTGTACCCTCTGTGGAACTGGTAAAGGTAAAGGTTGTAAAGGTTGTCGGTATGGTTGTGGTAATGGAGGTTTCGGTGGGTGGGGTAGACGGTGACGTGGTGGTGGGGATCGTCACTGTTGTTGTAGTTGACCTGCACGTATCACAACAATCGGCTTGGATAGCCAATGTGGCACACACAAATGGAAAACACAGGGTTCTGTCTCCGAACTCACAACCTAAAGATACAAAACACGAGTCAGGGCTACAGATAAGGGGGTGATAGCAATCTGAATCTGTTATTTCCCTTCCAAATCCTATGCAGTGGGTACTTTTTTGAATCGTGTAGATGAGATTATTTAAAGTCGTATCCCACAATGTAGTGTTCGGTGGACAAAAAGGGGAATTCTTCTATTTAAGATAAAATCAACTCTATGTACTTTTAGCTTCGAATTAGGGATCATTGAAGTGTCGTTGGGATCAAAATGTCGTAAACACAGCTTTATCCAAGCTGTATTTTCGACATTTTAATCGCAATCGACGAAATGTTTGAATTTTTAATCTTTTACCATTGAAATCATATGTTAATATAAAATCGACACAGTCCTAATCATTTTATAGCCAAGGTACAAACATCGATTTGACAGAGCCAAATACTCTGTTCAAAAAATTCTGTAGGGACTTTTTAGCACTGCCATTATTGGCTGTTTTATTTAAGTTTATCATATAACAGTATATTGTTAGTCGCAAATGGTGGCAGGTGTTGTCGGAATCATTTACATCGCGTATTTGCTGTAGGCCATTCCTTAATACAACCTGTTCAGCGCTCTCCGTGTGCGACTTGACTGGTTCGCACGTTCAAACCTTTTTAACTAATTTTCTAGACTGTGTGATTTTTCCACGTGTAGAAAAGGGATACCAGTGTATTTTAAACGCGAATGCAATTTGAGTCTGAAGTTATCCTTTCGGCTCTCTACTTAAAGAAGCTCTTCGTTCTTCGACAGAAGCTAAAAGATTACATTGGTAATGTGATCGCAATACGAACACATATACATTGTACTAGTTGCAATCTTGTTTCCATCCTTTTGAGGATCTATTTCTTCCTTTAATAGAAAAAGAGGGAGAGAGGGGAAAAGAAAACAAAAGATCTTGATGGTCCTTTATCGCTAATCTTAATATGGTGGCTGCTCTATGATATATACAAAATATCAAAGCTCTATGCCTTGCGGTTTGGGAGAAATTTCCCACTTTAATCCAAAGTCAAATCTAAGATCGCAAAAAATAGCGATGATTATCAGAGCATACTCATCCTATTCTTTGAGGCTTTTTGGAAGAGGGTCAGTAGATGATGGCTTATGTCAAATATCAAAGCTCTGGGCCTTATGGTTTGGGAGAAAAAGATATTCAAAGTTTTCTTTCTTTATCCCTATATAAAATCTGGGATCACACAGAAAAGGGCTAATTTTCAGAGTAGGATAATTTTTTTCAGTATTTTGGTATAGGGTCAACAGGCAATCATACATGCCAAATATCAAAGCTCAAGGCCTTATGTTTGGGGAGAAGAATAACTTTTCATTGCATTGCCATGGAAACCAGAGTTCTTCGTGGATTACAATTCCTTCAGGTAATTTTATATAACGATAGATCGTTCGATTTTTTTAACTTTTCTGTATCATCTTTTATCTTCTGTCCATTTGACATATATATTCTATGGTGTGATCTCCTATCTCCAGAATACCGAATCGCACCCGCTTCAAATGGTATGAATCTTGAAAAAGGAGAAATTACTTACTTGGCGTTTCCATAACTTTTTCAACACATGAACCTAAAATCGTTTGGTATACGTCAATCCAATTAACCGATCGCGGCTGTCTGTTAAATAACCACATGACCAATGAATCATCCATTGAGACCAAGAATGAGTTTTGAATTCGATCCTGGGCCGCCATTTTTGTTAACCTTTTTTGTTGGTTTGGCGGCTTAAACGTCTTAACTACAGCTTATTCAAGCTGTAGTTACGACGTTTAGGTCGCCAACCAACTATTCCGCTTCTTTCTTACAGGTTATTAGCCATACATTTTAAAAATAACGCCGGTTTAAATCGAAGTAGGACTTCCTGTCGGAGTCAATGAGTGTGGCAGCGATCCTTTAATTGCTCTAATAAAGGTCTGTTTGTGTGACCATCAATCCGTCAAGTAAAAAGCTTACCTTCAACACCCGTATTTTGTGCGTTACATGATCCACAACATGCCGTCTCGATCGTGGTGTCGTAACACTCGGCAGTAGAAGAGGCCACGAGCTCTGAACACGTTTGTCCATTCTTCACGACACCGGTTGTGTCTCCGTTAGGACAGCTCACTGCAATAATAATCAAAGGATTGACGGTTCTGCGAATATCCAGATATGTTCTTCCTCAATCTATACATTATTCGTTAAGCGGTTACCGCACAACAATAATTTCAGATTGGTCGAAATTGATAGAAGATGGTCTTTCAATAAGAAAATTCTTTGTCTTTCGGATTAAAAACATTGTGGACAGTGAAGAAATTGCTTGTAACAAAGAGATTTTTCATTATCCACAGTATGTTTTCAAAGCAGGGGCTTAAAAAGCGGGGTTATTATCAAATAAGACGTTATAATTGGGGCTCAGACATAGACAATTGGAATCGTGAAAAATAGTGATTTGTTTAGACAATAAGTCCCCTTCTTTACCTCGTCTAGATTTGTCTCGCACCAATGGGTGGATAAACGTAAACCTAAGTGGGATAGCAGCTGGAGGCTAGGAAAAGATGTAGTGGTAGTACTGGTGTGAGAAATACCAGGAATCTATTGTTAGGTGCGCCAGCCGCCGCGATATGACTGAAATACTGTTAAAAGCGGCGTTAAACCCCATGCAATCGATTAATCAATTACCTCACCTAGTACGAGGCAAAAGACACGTCTTATTCGATGAAATGCTGATTATATATTCAAACTTAATTTATTAAACCCTTTCCTGTTTCTCGAAATTTTAGACTGGCCCAATTTGAAACATATTGCAGACGATAATGAAAAGTGAATGGAATTTGAAACGAAACTATTATATGTGGTAGAAACATTGTGATAAAGGAAGAAATTGCTTGTATCAAACATTTTCTTCTTTTATCACAATATATTCTTAAGAATGAAATTGCATGGACGTAGAAAGCATTGATTATACGGTAAAGAGTTATTTGAGAGAATAGTTTTTGTTATCATAGGGGTATGAAAGGACAAAACTAATCACACTGTATGAATGCGCGCAGCCCGCTTTCTTTTCTTCCCCCCCCCACCCCCACCCCCAGTTAATCAGAACCCTCGTATTTGATAGACGAAACTAAACATTGAATTAAACTAAATGGTCGAGAATGC
Source organism: Fragum fragum (assembly GCA_946902895.1). Taxonomy (NCBI): domain Eukaryota; kingdom Metazoa; phylum Mollusca; class Bivalvia; order Cardiida; family Cardiidae; genus Fragum; species Fragum fragum. The sequence continues at coordinate 14,671,228 of OX336382.1, read as the reverse complement.
TTTCGAGAATTTCATTAGTTGAACATTGTGCAGAATTTTAAGTAAAAATCCAAAAACAAAATGGAGAGAGAGAGTTCTGTTGAAATTAGTTTTGCTTGCAGATCGCGATTTCCGGTCGAAAGAAAACTATCAAACCCTTTATTTAGATCGGTAGTGAACTTTGACATCCTACAATAAGATGCAGTTGGGTATCTTAAACGTCGTAACAACGGTTTACTAAAGCTGCATTTACGGCGGTTTTTGTTTTATGTCACAGGTCACATACAAAATAACGTTTCTGGATACAACATGTAAATTATCATATCGAGGGTCAGTGGGCGTGGCCAGCGATCCGTCATTTCTAAGTTGACTGGACTAGCTGTGAAAATCGGACTATTATATGTTAACTTCTTTGTTTAAATGAAGATCCTGTTGTATTTGTCTACCGTTAAATGCAGAAGGCTTTAATTCAGATGACCTATTTGATTTTTTTTTCTACAACAAAGTTGGCATATCACCCCACTACGCCAATAGGAATGTCTATCATCAGTACTTACAGTACTTTGATTGTTTAACTGTGTCAAAGATGCTTGTGAAAGAAACAACTGAAATATAAATCTCGGCAAATTCTATTTTTGTGACTTCAACCCCTTCATATTACATGAATTCCTAGTTCAAGCATTATACTTTTGTTACGTGCTCTTGGCCATAATTTTTTTTTTTTTTTTTTTTAAACTGCTTTTTTTCTGAGCCGCGTTTTCAAAATCAAAACTTCCTGTCGGAGGTCGGTAGAAGGGGCCAGCGATCCGCCAATTGACCAATCGCTGGCCCCGCCCACTGACTCCCTTGGCACCGCTCATTAACTCCAACAGAAAGTTCCGCTTTGATTTTTAACGGCTTTACTTTGCAAAATCTATGAGTAGCATGAAAGTAAACTGGTCGGTTGGTGACGTAAACGTCGTAGCTACAACTTAGATAAGCTGTAGTTACGACGTTTAAGTCGCCAAACCAACAAAAAAAAGGCTTAACAAAAATGGCGGCCAATGTTGGAGTTAAAAGCTCAGGTCCAGGCTTAATAATTGATTTGATTGGTCGGTTGATTCCTGGACTGACAGTCGCGATTGGTCAATTACATCTCTATACGCTACCTCTCAAAAACATCTCATTAAATCACTTAATTATTAAAGGTGAAAATATTTTCAAAACATGAAATACTTATTGAATACGTCCCTCTTGACTTTTTAGCCTCACTTAAAGTTTTGTCCCTCTTTACTTCGGTGTCATTCAAGTTGGTTTAAATAAATATTGATTTAGGGTCGCTTAACATGAAACCTCGACAGTACATCCTCAATCAAGTTGTAGTCACGAGGTTTCGAATAGAATCCGTGTTATAGGGTATTTCTTTTGGTGGCCAATAATGTTTCAAACAGAAATTAGGCTGCTACCTTGTGTTTGGAAAAAAGCCGAAGCTCATGGGTTCCATTTAAGGCAATATTCCTGTCATACGTTAGATGTTCGAAGCCCCTTGTATCGTCTAGTGGTAATGATAAGGGGGGAAATGTACATCTATGATATATTGTGACAGAAAGATTGTTCAAGGAGACGTTAAACCTCACGTCAAGTATTCTTTGAAATATCTTTCTATTCTGTGGAGATCAAAACATGAAAACGTATGACAAATATGATGTAGGCAATTACTGAGTTAAGATTCACTAATCAAAATTTCCTTTAAAATACAAATCCGCAAAGGAGAATGTATACAAATGGGTCAAAAGTGAACTTTAAGCCTTGCACGCTGCAAGGAATACATACACCAGAAACTAATGTAAAAGTACTGATAGAAATGTGTGTGTATTTCCGTTTATTTATCGTCGCTACCGTAGCACATGCCCATATGAGCGACGCCCCCAGAAGACGGTTAGTTGTTACGGGGGATAGTGCAAGGATACAGGACGAACCTACTGAGAACTCCGCCTGGTTCTTTAACGTGCTCGATGGATAGCATCGTCACACGAGGCCTCGGTTTAACGTCTCATCCGAAAGACAGCTAGTTAGTTAGTTGATATGGTCAGCCCAGGGCTCGAACCAGTGATCTTGAGGTGATAGAAATATATTACAGCTGCGCGCTTATATAAAGGTGCTTATCTATACACACATACGGTGAACTTAATGGGTCAAAAGTTCACTTTGCGTAATACACACTAAAATAAACGCGTGCACGCGTAAATAATACTGGAGCACTCACAAAATTTACGCGTGTGCGCATAATTACTGGGCGTTCAATGGTAAAAAACGTGCGCGCACGCCTAAATTACAAGTGCACGCACAGTATAATCGTGTTTACTTTTGGCGTGTGCACATTCATATTTTGAAACTGCGCGCGTTATATAACGCATGCACTTTCAAAACATAAGAAAGCACGCTTACTCTAAACGGATGTACCTATATTATGTACGCATGCATGCGTTCTTTTTAGGCGACTTAAAGGGGACTTTTGACCCGGAACGGTAAACCATACAAACACACTTAAAATATGAAAGAGTGCGCGTTAGATTGCATACGCAAGCGTGCATACCGTAATTTTAAGGTATTCCGTAACTAACTACGTTCACACGCGTTCTATGACGTTAACACCACTTAAATTTGACTTTTGACCCAAGTTGTACACCATATATCTGAGTGTAAAGTAAAGAAAGCATGGGACATAGGACATCGACATAGAGTGTAGAAAACATTAACTAACGGCCTAGACGTAACTTTGAGTCCATTTCCCTATGTATATTGCACGACTCAGAAAATGAATATTCTAACCAGACTGTTCTGATTTGTATGATTGATTGTCATAACGTTTTGTGTGGGGATGTTAAGGGTGTCAAACGGTAGATATTTTGTTTATAATATAGTTTTAAACTATTAGCTTTGTAGGTAGTAACGCCACTTCAAACAGTTTTTTTCTTTTTTTTTTTTTTTTTTTTTTTTTCTTTTTTTTTCTTGTATTGCTTCGGCGTGTTTACCTAAACATAGCTTTTTTCCACACCAGTATAATAACAAGGCTCAAACCGATGCACGAGCTGATCATTTCTCTTAGGTACATTTATCATTCGCACTACAGTAGAGGAAGAAGTAGTAGTAGTAGTAGAAGTAGTAGTAATGATGATGATGAATAGTATTGGTTTTTTTTTTCATGAATGACATTACATGTACCCAGTTTGTTATCACGCCATTTTTGAAAGCGATACACACCGGTGAGTCATATTTTTGTCTGACGTAAACGCAATTCAATTCAAAACAAATTTCATTCAAAATCGGAAATAAGCAAGGTCAACTCGGAACAGCTTAGGTAATCAAAACGTTCTTAATGAATACTATAAAGGATCGGCACCTAAACAGGGCCCAGTTCAGATTTTATCAATTTTCTTGATATCGCTTTTACCCATTTCCAGACGGAAATTGTTTAGAATGCTCCAGACTGAAAGAAATTGCAGACGAAAATTTAAACGATAGATTTTTTTAACTTTTTCTTTCTGGGTAGAAAAAATCGTGGATAATGAAGAAATTACTTCTTACAAGTGATTTCTTCATTTTCCACATTGTTTTCCAAAGCTATTTTCTTGAGGGCGTCAGAAAGCGGGATTGTGTGGAAATGGGTTAAATACGACAGAGAAATGTCTTGATAACATTTCAATTTTATAAAAAAAAGTTGAAAGTTGAAAATTAGAATCCACGCAACCTGATCGGGTCAATTTTTGTGTTATATACCTAAGCGGCGATAATATTTCGCTTATTCACAACCAAAATCTTTCAAATCACAACATTGGCGACTGTGTTGTTCTATCCAATCAAAGTCTATAGCTCACTTTCTTGGTCTATAAGGTATACAATTTTATCATTTTACTCTGAATTTTGTAAGTGTTGACGCAAGTCAGTCTTCATCACGTGGCATGTTATCGCCGAGGGATTATACTCAACCCATTAACAGACGAAAAGATTTAAGACCATTACAAATTGAAAAGTGTTGCAGACGACAATTTAAAATTTATCACATTTTTTTAATTATTTTTCAACTTTCTGGGTAAAAAACATTGTGGAAAGTGATGAAATTGCTTGTAACAAGCAATTTCTTCATTTTCCACAATGTTTTCAAAGGGTTTTGGGGTTTGTTTTTCTTAGGGCATCCGAAAGCGTGATTGAGTGGGAATGGATTGAATAAACTACATTAAACTGAACAACAAAATTACTGTGAAAGCAAGACTCACTGACGTATCGATACAAATATTGTTAGCATATATTAGTAGTTGTTAAATCATAGAGAAAGGAGGGAAGTACTTGTAATGTGCATTTTATTATTGTATCCCTATGTTTTCGTGTCTTTATTTCTGAAGCGTAGTAGCCCTTTCCCTTTTTTTGAAAATTTAGACTGAAAGGAGTTGCAGACGACAATGAAAATTGAATGAAATTTGAAATGAAACTATCCTGTCAAGAAGAAGTTATTGTGGGGGAAAAGTAGAAATGTCCATGATGATTTCTTAAGTATAAAATCAGATCGACATAAAATCTCGGGTTTGTATAGGAAAGGATAAAACGCGGGATTGTTTGGTAAATATTTAAAATAAGGTAACAAAATGATTCAAATCAGCTTTGCTTTTATTACAACTTTGACCCAATCTGATAATTTTATGGTCTGGGTCAAAATTGAAATGTTTTAGATGTGAACGCCTTGCAGTGTTATTTACGGATTATTGTTAATTAGTTTATTTCTGGGATAATATTTAACCTTGCACTGATATAGAAATGTTATATCATCTCTATTAAGATAACAATTTACTAGTAGGATTTTAAGTTTAAGGCTTTTAAGATGATCAAACATTTAAGAAAAATATGTTGTTCAGCAAAATAGACTTCATGTAATTTAAAAACCTTCATTTTGAATTAAACTGTCCGTAGGCAACGATACCAATTACAAACTTCAAACTTCAAATATCTTTATTAGGCATGTCGGCACTTTTTGTGCCTTTGGCCAAATAAACATTTACAAAAAGACATATATACATGCATGACACAAATAACATTTTAAATGATAAACAAAGAATACAAATCAAAATACAAAGTCCTGTTAATATTGATGTGTTGCGATACTTAAACATATCAAGTTCTTATCAGATTATTTCGAATTTTCATAGCTTCAGTTAAATACTTTGAAAGATTGTTCTGGGTCTTTTTATTAGAAGATGACATTAATTTTATAAATAAGGGTAAAGATGAAAAGAACATTTAAAGTTTTTCAACCGTTTTTCTCTATAATTAGAACATATTACAAGACAATATAAAATAAGATATGTCAAAATTTAATGATGTTGCAGACGACAATTTTTCGTTGATGGATTTCTTTCATTTGTATGTCTTTTGAGGTAGAAAACATTGTGGATAATGAAGAAATTGGTTGTGACAAGCAATTTCCATATTTTCCTCAAAGTCTTCAAGCGCATTTTCCTCTATTTGGCGTCAGATAATGTTATTGTGTCGAAATGGTAAAATTAAATGCGTTTTGTGAAAGCCTGACTATCTGTAACAAGAGCCGTCAGAGACGGGTAACCCTCCCCCCGGCGAACGAGTGATTGTCATAAAGTGTATTAAGCATGACTAACATTACATTTATGGAAATAAGTCCCCTTTTCCCATTACACCGTTTTTTGTATTTTTTTTGTTTTTTGTTTTTTGTTGTTTTTTTGTTTGTTTTTTGTTGTTTTTTTTTTTGTTATGTTATGTTTTGTTTTTATAATTTTTGTTGTTGTTGTTGATTTTTTTAGGGGGGGGGGTATTTTCATATATGGAATTAGGTCCCCTTTTAACATTACATTTATGGAAATAAGTCCCCTTTTCCCATTTCACCGTTTTTTGTTGTTGTTGTTGTTGTTGTTTTTGGTTTTTTGGCTATGTTTTGTTTTGTTTTTATAATTTTTGTTGTTGTTGTTTATTTTTTTTAGGGGGGGGGGTATTTTCATATATGGAATTAGGTCCCCTTTTTCCATAACACAGTTTTTTCATAAATGGAAGTAAGACCCCATTTCCCGTAACACTGTTTTTTTCATATAGTATAAAGAGTATATGGTTAATAGCTTTTTGAGTGAATTTTACCAATGATTCAGAAGATATCAGATAGTAACAAAATTTATCACGAAGAAAGACTACAATATATTAGCCCCCTGTTCCTGCAGCACATTTTATGTGTCAAAGAATTATAATAACGTTTGGTTTGTGCCTTTTTCATTCAAATATGATTTCTTTAATTGAATTGTGAGTATATAAGGATATACGAACAAAACAAATGTTAACTATGTGTCCCCTTTTCCACGATGCTACATCTAATTGAGTAAAAACAATTTTAACATCTGTAATTTGTTTATGGGAATTCTTATTTGAAATTAAAATGAAATTTCGTCCAGGACTTGTTGAAAAACAGCTTCAAATGGACTTACAGAAAGAGATGTTTAGCTATAATGAATCAATCCTCCTTTTTCAATAACAAACTTTTTTGTAAATAAATTACTAATAGTACATGTCTCAGGCTCTAGATTAACAAGGTAAATATGAATGAAAGTCTTCTTCTGACAAGTAAATTTGAAGATATGAGCAAAAAATTATATTAAGTCTCTTTTAAACTTAAATCAGTCTTAAATTGAGTAACAAGAAAAAATGTTTACTTGGAAAATATTCCAAGCTTCATATGTGAAGTTGCATCCACCTTGTTCCATGGATGTATGGAAGGAAGGACAGACGGACGTATACTCAGTATGCCGATTATATGCTCCCCCGTATATTTTTCTGGGGCCATAAAATGGAGCAGTTGCGGATACAAAGGCGTCTGCACTTAAACATCTTACATACAATTTGTAATACATCCTATCTCTTTCAAATTTCATTCGTATGTTTTTGTGACTAGTATATCATTAGAAAGTAAAATATTTATTATTCCGACATTGTTTTATAAGATTATGATTTTTTCTAACATGTGAATTCTGTAAAAGTTTTACGTGTAACATATTGTGTCTTTGTAATTGTCAAAAATTTACCGCTTTGACTCGATATGATCATGATAAAAGTTTCTATTACTATGACATGCTTTTTAGTGACATTCTATGGTTTTTAGTGACATTTCATGCTTTAAGTGGCATTTCATGCTTTTTTAGTGGCATTTTATCCTCTGTTAATTTTGAATTTCGGACCTCTCCAAATTAAAGGGCAGACAAAAACTAGAGTGGATTTAGATTGGTAAATTAACCATTCATCAAGGTAGAAAATATTATGAAAAAGAAGAAATCATATGGACGTAAAAAGCGTTGATTGAACAGGAAAGGGTTTAAATTGAGATCGTTCATTCCTGTTTGTGGAATATTGACTCTTTTCAGTCTAGAAATTTCTTGTTGAAGGGTTTCGTTCAAGACGTTATACCCCTGTTCTAGGCTACACAAGATATAGGTTTAAAACTTCGCATGATTTAACTATTTTTACAAAGATTCATTATTCTGACATCTAACGTAGAGAAATTTTGACCTTTATTTTACTTTAAGTTCCTGGTGTAAGATTTACGGACAAGTGTCTTTGGCAAAATAACTTCTCAAGCTGTAGCTTTTCAGGTGCTTTTTAGTTTGAGTGTATATGTATTTAGGGTTACAATTCAACTCTCTAGTATGAAAAAATATAATTGATTTCTGAGATTCGTTTTTGTGAAACTTAACCCTGTATCGACCTTGACGGGCTAATCATATCCAGCAATGAGAGTTCGAGCTTTGCAGTCCACTAACAGCTCTTTTATTGTGATTTGATAAGTCACCTTTATAAGGCCCAATTGCTTAAGAGAGCAAAACAACTTCATGGGATAACTATAAAATAAACATGTTAAAGAGCTCCTTCTGCCTAATCCAGCTACCAGCGAATACGTTCTGGTCATAAATGAGACTAGAACCTTGATAAGACAGCACCTATGTAAATGAAACTCTTTTGGTAAGTGTTTGAGTTGGCAGTCTCATACAGGTTTGACTGTTCGAAAAAATATCTATCTGATACACGATTCTTGATAAAGCGGCTACACGTGTTTTACAGACAGAGTATGACAGCTCTGAAAGGAGATATATTTGAAAGATTATCCGTATATAGCTAGGATGAAAGGAAATATGGATAATTTCGATCTAAGATTGGCAATCTGGATTATTTTGGTTAGAAAACCGCAAGGCAATGCCTCCGGGAAAATATTAAAGCTCTAGGTTAGATGGTTTGGGAAGAGATTTTTTTTTATCTCTTTACAAAATACAGGATCCTAGAATTGGGTGTTAATTTCAAGTATTCTTGTAAATTATTACAAGTATTCTAGAAGATAATCAAAGGTGATACTGCATATACAAAATAAAGACGTTTTAGAACTTCCGTTCCTTAATTGATTATGGCCTGACGGACAACTGACAATTGACCAATCGCGGGTCACACACACTGACTCCCTAAGCTCCACCATTTAACTCCGACATGAAGTTCCGCTTCGATTTTTAACGGCGTTATTTTGCAAAATTTATGACTAGCAGCTTGTAACAAAAAAGTAAAATGGTTGGTTAGTGACCTAAAGTCGTAACTACAGCTTAAATAAGCTGTAGTTACGACGTTTAAGTCGCCAAACCAACAAAAAAGGTTAACAAAAATGGCGACCAATGTAGGAATTGAAATTTCAGGTCCGGGCTAAATAAATGTTTTGATTGATCGTTTGATTCCTTGATTGGCAGCCGCGATTGTTTAATTCCATATTGACCCCAACAGCTTAGTCTGAGCACCTCGTGCTCTATCTGCACGAGCGAAGCGATACCAAGATCCTCTTTTTCTCGAATACAGTTAGTTTTAGTAGTGCATCCACCGCCATTGGTAGTGAAAGATGTTTGAGTTCAGGTGAGCTTAAAGTACTAGCAACCAGCATTTCTCTAAGCACGATTAGCTCAGTGAGTAGAGCACTTGACTTCAAACCTCAAGAACACGAATTCGAGGCCTGGGCTGACCATATCACCCAATAAAACTAATTGTCTCTCAGATAATACGTTAAACCGAGGTCCTGTGTGACGGTGCTATCCATCGAGCACGATAAAGAACCAGGTAGAGCTCAAGCAGTTTCGTCATGTGTCCCTACACAATTCCACGTAACAACTAATCGTCCCCTCGGTCATACGGGAATGTGCTACGGGAGTGAAGATACATAAACGAAAATACACACTCTCTTGGTGTTTTTTTTTATAATAGTATCTGACCATCTGATTAATTTGGCAACATATTCAATGTATTTGCATCCTCTTTTGAATAGTAAATCAAGTATTAAGAGACCACTCGTCAGACTTCTGAAGGGTGGTTACTTAAGAGAATGGTTGCTTAAAATACATTTTTGTGAAATATATGAAAAATTGAATCGATTGCATGTATAATTTATTATAGGATTATCACTTAATCCTATGTTGTTGGGACTCAATGAGACGATTCTAATGAGTTCGAACAACATTGGAATTAGTTATGATATGTTTCAGCAAATACTACCACTTCTTTATGAGAGTTTTTGATTTTGAAAAGGGGATTTCATTTGTGGCCGTTTAACTGGGGTGATCGCTTATAAGAGGTGGTTGCTGGAGCAATATTGTCTGTAAATGATAAAATCAACATACCTTGGGCATAGCCGAGATGAGCCGAAACAAGTAATGTTATTAAAAGTCTATAAATCCACCTTAAACATGCATTTTTCACTATATAATCCATTTATAAGAGATGTGATTTTCGGCACGCGATGCTCCACGCGGTGTCAATATAATAAGTATGAAATGTCAATAAATCCCTATTAAAATGTTAAATACATATTATAAGAGGTACGGTAATGCACCGTGAAACAGTTTATACAAAAGTTAAGGTAAATAATAAAAACATCGGTCAAATCTTAAAGACACATTCTGTGAAGTAGCTGGTAAACAATATGAGAAGAACTTCCGATATTATTAGTTGACCTGGCATACCAAGTCGACCTAGGATCCCATTTGACTGACTGCAGCTGTCAATCAAAGAATCAGTCGACCAATTGAATAATATATTTAGACCGGACGAGAACTTTGAACTTTGACATTGTCTCGTTATTTAACCCATTCCAACTCAATCCCTCCTTTTTATGCCTCTCAAGAAAATAGCTTTTTAAAACATTGTGGAAAATGAAGAAATTGCTTGTATCAAGCAATTTCTTCATTATCCACAATGTTTTCTATCCAAAACGACGAAAAAGTTCAAAATTCCATCAACTTGAAATTTTCGTCTGCAGCTTCTTTCAATTTGGACAAGTCTAAAATTTTGCTGTGTTGGAATGAGTTAATTGAAGCATTATTGTTGGATTTGTAGACTGAAATGTCGTAACTACGCCAAGAACATGTAACAAAAAGGTAAAACGGTTAGTTGGTGACCTATGCGTCGAAATGTAGGTACGACGTTTATGTCGCCAACCATTTCTATTTATTTATTTCTGTTACTATTACTGGTATTAACAAAATAAAACCCTTCAGTCTCTTATTGGAACTTCCTGTCGGAGGTCAGTGGGCGTATCCAGCGATCCGTCAAGTATAAAAAGAGTCATCTCTAGGATTCAACACCAAATGACTGTAAGTATTCATGTATTTGATAGCACTTGCTATAGTTTTGTACTTTCTATCCAATCTGTAAACTAACACAGATATTGAGTCTGACCAGTCTGCGCCGTCTGACCAGGGTTTAAACTTTGAAAAAATAGCATATTTTGAATGCAGAATAAATCCGATTCTCAAATTTAGACCGATCTATAGCAGGTCCGAAATTCCCAATACACAAAGACAAACAACAAACAAACAACAAGACAACAAAACACTACCCGAAAAGGGATCCTCGTAAACTAACATTAGGAATGGTTACAGATCGAAAATAATGCTGAAATTTTTATAAGAGTGAAACATGAAAATATTATTAAGAGGTAGGATTTCGACCTAGCATGACATGCATTTTGAATAGAGTCGATGCTTTCAACGGTACAGTAAAATTCCTAGTCACTTCACTGATGTATGAGAAAAAAATATGCGCTGGTTTCTTAATTTACATTACTTGAAAAAAAAAACAAGAATGAATAAAGTATGTTTGGAATGTTTATTTTGTTGATCAAAGCATGTTTCAACCAAGTTTATTCCCCTTATAAACTCCGAGAAGAAATAAAAGATAATAATCTTAGCTGGTGTACAGTCCCCTCTTCTGGTTTTTATCAGTTCAAACCACCCACGAACTTGAAGCGAGGCAAAGTAGGCGTGTCTCCGAATTTATGCATTATTTAAGGTTTGGTCAGTAGTTTAAGGCAATGAAATCTTTATGATATATCGTCAATCGGTGAGCAGAAAGGTCTTAACTACGACTCAAACAAGCTGTAGTTACAAGATTTTGGTCGCCGAATGAAGATAATGTTCCGTACACAAAAGTCTAATCAGTTTTTACAAAAGCAAAATATTAATTAATATTCTTTCTTTTGTTTTCTTTTTTCTTTCTTTCTTTCTTTCTTTTTCTTTATCTCTTTTTTCTTTCTTTTTGTTTGTTTGTTTGTTCTGTTTGTAGGCCTTGGTACTATTTGTTTTGTTTTCGATGCTCTTGTTTGTCCTTTTCAACCATACCTCAACTATAACTCTTGTGGACGACCCCCGATGAAAGAGTTCTAATGAAACTCCTTTGTATACGCAATTTCGTCAGTCTCCATATCTGTGACTATCCAGAAAGTTTTGATTTGATTTTGATGGGGTTTTACGCCGCTTTCACAATCTTTCAGTTATATCGCGGAGGCTGGAGCACCTAACAATGGATTCCTGGTATTTCTCACACCAGTACCGCAATCACATCCCTTCCTAGCCTCCAGCTGCTATCCCACATAGGTCTACGATTATCGACCCATTGGTGAGAGACAAATAGTCGGAAAGAATGAGTGCCGCCGTCGGGGATCGAACCCGGGACCTCTAGATTGACAGTCCGACGCGCTACCAACTGCGCTATGACGGCGGCCTATCCAGAAAGACTGGGATATTCAAAAACCGTCCAGTAATAAGATTTTCTATTTTGAGATTCACTTAGGGTCATGATATTCAAGGTAACTGATAAACATATGTTAGATAATATCAGCCTGATAAAACATTTGTTATTTTGAACTTTTACTTTAATTTGTTTAAAGTGATGTCGTCCCTTAATCATTTCTTGTATTGCAAAATTTTAGACCTGTCCAAATTCAAAGGTTTTGCAGATGAAAATTTAAAGTATATTTGATTTGAAAAATAGCCATTTAATACAGTAGAAAATATTGTAGAAAAATAAGAAATTGCTTGTTACAAGCAATTTCTTCTTTTTCTACAATGTTTTTCTAAATCATAAATCACAGGGACGTAGAATCTAGGGATGGAACAGGAAAGTGTTAACAGTAGATATAGAACAGTGCCCACTTTTGAGTTCGACGATCCTAGCCATCCATTAAATAAATCTTTCACGGACGCGGTGTATTTAGGTATTTAAATTAACAGTCCAAAAATGAAGGGGGTCAAAATTAAAATCCGCCAACCAACTCCGCCCATTTTTTACAAGTCCTGTTTGAAATGACATTCTTTGCCCAGAGATTCCAATTTATTCGATCAAACATATAGCAACAAATGAACACTATCTCTATTTACATATATTTTCACATAATTTTCAGCTAATTAAACGAATTTCGTACACCTTGCTTTATATCAAATTTAAAGAAATGCTACTTTTATATCATTATGTAAGATCGAGTGATAAATTGGGTTCAACTTCGAGTTTTATCTAGACGTTTTTTGAGTCGGGTGGCGTTCACAAACGTATGGCTTCCAAAAACAGCGTTTCGAACCAGGTGGTTATTTTTGACTTCTGGTACAATCGGCTGGTCATTCGGGTAACAAACCAGTAAGAATCGAAAATGCCTGGTGTATATATTCGTAAAACATGTAAATCGTCGATCGGCGAGCAAAATGACGTTACTATCGCTTTAATAAAACTGTAGTTACGGTATTTTGCTCACCAACTTGGCGACATTTCGAGCTAATATTTCATCCAAAGTTCGTGTACCTATATAGGTCTCCAAACTCCGTCATTTTGGAATATTTGCGCTAGGTCTTTGTTTTGTACACCACTGTGTTTTTTAGACTTTCCGAACGTGGAAAGACTACGCCGAGTTTGTCAAATGGTTTATTTACGCAAATATCAGCCTAGTGGTCATTTTCTGCGTACATGTGCGAATTCTTCACCTCATTTCAATATGGGTATGGCCGGTTTTGACACAAAAACTATTATGGCATAGAACTGCCACGACTTACAAAATAAATTAACGCCAAAAGCATGACAGATGACGCGTTATTTTTTCATGAAAACTGTTATTTTGTCACGTTTCCAGAAAATTACACTTAACTAAACCCTTGTCATGCTGTATAAATTACCCAACTGAAATGCTGTCAAATCAAAGGGCTGAAAGCATTGATAGCACTTGGTGTTCAAAAATCAATATTTCTTTTAGAAATCAACTTCATGAACAACTCTGTCAGGAAAGGTAGAAGCAGGAGGTGTAGACTAAGATCAGCCTGCACATAAGTGCAGTCTGATCTTAGTCTACACCTCCTGCCAAAACCGGAATATTCCGGGTTCAGCATGGCAAGGGTTAAAACGGAGTTTGTTGTGTTGATGCTCTACAACTGCTATCATGTGACGGATGATTTATGGCGACAAAATGGCGGATGTCATGGTATCAACAAATTGTCTTGTTTTTTTTTGTTTGTTTGTTTTTCTTGTAATAATTATAGTTTATCAAAAAAAAAAAGTTTCCTAATTAATTTAAAATGTTTAGGTGTCCACCAAATTGTTCTCGTTAATTTTCAGGTGTGTGGTTGCAGACTCTAGACAACAATAACATTTTTTCCCCTTTTTTTGTTAACTTAGTCGCCTGGTTTCCTGATACTTGAGAATTAAGGTTATATTAACCATTTTTGTAAAAGTTATGTGGTAAGTAGTGATAGTATCAGAGTACTAACACGACGAAATTCTTTTTACGGTAATCTGTGGTACCTTAAAAGGACAGAAAAATCATGTTGAAAGGAAATATCATGAAAAGATGAAAAATAATGCGCTATCCGACCCTTCCCCCCAACACAATAAATCTGGTAAGTGATGGCAGTTCTATACCACTATACATAGGAAATATTACGTTACAGTAGCGATACATCATGTTATTGCTTAGGTCTGCGGACGAAAACTTGGATATTTCACAAGACCGAAGGTCAGATTTTCCTCCGCAGCGGGAAGCAAATACAAGATGTCGTATCACAATTGTAACATAATATTCCATTTGTTTGGGTTTATTCTCAGTATATATTTTACTAGAAACATTTCGAGGGCTTAGAGCAAAAACATAGTATTGGTCTATATCCCTTGATTTACAGGTACTGATTTAATACAAAAAAAAATATATATATATATATATATATATTGTTGAATTACAAGAGACATACTTGTGCTTAAAGACTAGATTGGGAAGGTTTTTCGAAAAAGAAGGGTTTATAAATATTAGGCTTCTGCGAATAAAAATAAGTTGAGGAATACAGCCGAATCCGTAATTCGCAGGCCGAAATGTTTGCGAAATTTTCGGGTTCGTAAAAAAGCGAAAGTTACCACATTACAAGTATTTCCGCTCATAGGCCTACAATAAAAGTACACACACACCCAAAAACACACACACACACACACAAACAAACAAACAAAATACACATAAAAAAACCACAACAGTTGTACTTATTAAAATGTTCGTGTACTCATACAATGTGAATAAGTTTTTAGGTTCATACCTCAATGAAAACGAAGAAAATGTCTTCATTTCTTGATTGACTGGATATACTAGAATCAACTTTGGTGATTTTCAAAATGCTCTATCTAGAGATCTAAAAACCTTTTTTTTTCTGATGATTAACTCAACGCACATATACTTAAAGTGGCTGGTTATTTTGGCGGGTTTTAAAATAGAGATTAGTCATTCTCCCCTAATATGTATCAAAATATTTTTTGCGAAAGTTTTAGTTTTTTTTGTACATATAATATATTTTCCCCAAATATCTTTCTTACAGATTATCTTGATGGTCCCTATTCCCCCGACAGGCCACACAAAAACATACAACTCGGTAATAAAACACTAGGGGCGTGGTTCAATTCAATCTGTACAAACGAAACGTGTTCGATTTCTTAAATAAAACTTCTGTAAGTATCAAATAAAATATCTAAAGGTCAGACTTAATTCAAACCTTTCAATAACAAGAGCTTGGAAAAAATGTCTTCCCGATCAAAACATCGTGCAAATAATTCTCGCCTTATTTTTCCGGCATCGGTAAATTGACCTAATGCTGGCCCCGCCCATTTACTCCGTTAGTCTCGCCATATGACTCCGAGAAGAAGTCTGGCATCGATATTCAACAGCGTTATTTCGAAAAAATTATGACCAGCAGCTGTATTTACGACGTTTCAGCCGCCAAACAAACAAAAATGCTTCACATAAATGGCGACCAATATCAGACTTCAAATTTCCAGTCTGAATGAATGATTCCATTGGTCGCCTGATTATTTGATTGACACTCGCGATGGGACAATTATCATTGGGATCCGTCAGAATAATAGTGATCGCTTATTATTGATTATGTGAGAAACGCCAGGCGGTCGCGAAAATAATATTTATAAAAATAATAATGATAATAATAATAAGATCTAGCAGAGTTCAAATGATTATAGTATTTCTAGGATAAACATTTCGTCAGCAGGCGAACGATATGCCGTAACTATGGCTTTGTTCAAGCCGTAGTTACAATATTTTTGTTGTCCTATGACAATATCATTTGAATGAAGATTTAAAATTCTAAAATAACAAAATCTTCCAAAGCCGTAAAGTTTCGAGCCTGGTCGGCCTGCACAGCTCGACGTGGATTTATAGATTGGCGCTTTTAATAATGTCAATTTTACGCCAAATATACGGATCGCTCACCCCACCGCCCACTGACTAATCTGGTCGAGTCCACTGAGCTATGATAGGATGTTCCACTTCGATATTAACCCTTTCCTGTTTTGCACAATTTTAGACCCGTCCATATTTAAAGGTTTTGCAGTCGAAAGTTTAAAGTTGAGCTCATTTGGAAAAAACATTTAGTAGGGTAGAAAACATTGTGGAAAAAGAAGAAATTGCTTATTACAAGCAATTTCTTCTTTTTCCACAATGTTTTCTGAACTGTGAAATCACAGAGACGTAAAAACCAGGGATTAACCAGGAAAGGGTTAAACGGCATTGTTTTGTGAAATTTATAGTTGCATGAAATAAAAAAGTAAAACGGTTGGTTGGTGACAAAAACGTCGTAACTACATCTTGAATAAGCTGAAGTTGCTATGTTTCGGTCGCGATACTAAACAAAATTGCTTGAAAAAAATGTCGAATAATGTCGGAGATAAAATAAGCCAATATTTATCTGAAGTTCATGTGAAGACTCAAGAGTAGTCACGACGTTTAGGTCGTCATCCAACATTTACTTTTTGTTACATATTACTGGCCATCGATTTTGAAAAATAGCATCTTTCAGCATGTAGATGGAACTTCATGACGGAGTTTAGTGGGCGTTACCAGCGATCCGTTTATCCTGTATAAATCAGGAACATAAAAAGATGTGTACAACATCGACAAAATCGACAGTGTTATTGAAATACTGTATGTCAATAATGATTATATATACAGGATTCTTTAGCCCTTGTCATGCTGAACCCGGAATATTCCGATTTGGGCAGGAGGTATAGACAAAGAGCAGCCTGCACATAAGTGCATTCTGATCTTGGTCTACACCTCCTGGTAGTACTTTTCAAGTCAAAGAAGTTAGGAAATTGATTTTCAAAAGAAATATTGATTATTTAACAAGTACTTTCAGTGCTTTCAGTACTTTGATTAATGGCAATTCCGTAAGGGATTATATACAGCATGAGCTGTGAAGTGTTCTGACGCCGAGTGTCAAAGAAAATTACAAATAACCCATTGAAGTTTGAGTGAAGTTAGAGTGGTTCATGGAATTTACACGTGACTATAGTCGAAGGTGTACGTAAAACGCCTAAATGATTTATTTATCATTTAAGCACTATGTCGTCGGCACTCAATTAAATCACATTAATTCGACGATTCTAGTGAATACCAACAGCATAGGGTTAATTGACCGATCGCTGGCCTCGCCCTCTTACTTTAATGGCCACGCCCATCGACTCCGACAGGAAGTTCCGCTTCGATTTTATAACGGCGTTAGTTTGAAAAATTGGAGTCCAGCAGCATGTAACAAAAAAGTAGAAAAGTTGGTTGGCGACCTAAACGTCGTAACTACAGCTTGGATAAGCTGCAGTTACGACGTTTAAGTCGCAAAACCAACAAAAATGTTAACCAAAATCGCGACCGATGTCGGAGTTGAAAGCCAAGGTCCAGGATGAATATGTGATTTAATTGGTCGCTTTATTCCTTGAATGATAGCCGCGATTGGTCAATTCAATGGCGGAATACTGTAATTTTTGAATTCGTAGTTAGAATCTCCTCTAAATCTGTTGTTCCGTACTATCTAAGTTTTTTGGGGTTTTTTTCAATATCTACATGTTTGACGCAGGTACTCAAACGATGGACCGCTGCCATAGCGCATTTAGTAGAGCATCTGACTCTTAATCATGCGGTCCAGTGTTCGATCCTCGCTCGCGTCAAATATCCTTTTCGACATTTGTCTCCCACCAATGGGTGAATAACCTAAACCCTAGGTGAGATGAGCAGATGGAGGCCCGGAAAGGATGTAGTGGTAGTTCTGGTGTGAGAAATGTCGGCATTGTATGGTTAGATGTTCCAGCCGCCGCAATATAACTGAAATACTGATAAAATGGCGTTAAACTCTACTCAAAAACAATTAAAATATGTGATTCGTTGACAAATAAAGAAGGGTGTACAAATTTCTTACACGTACAAGTTATAGCGAGTGACCAAAGGTCAATTGTGTTTATACGGCTATAGACACAATTGACCTTTGATCACTCACTATAACTTGTACGTATAAATAAATACACCAGACAAATTTGAAAAAGACCACCTATGACATTGGGATATTTTCTTACGCAAGAACTTGTTACTTGCTTGATACAAGCAATTCCTTCATTGCTACAATAGTTTCTCCACAAACGACAAATAGTTTTATAATTTCACCAACAAGACACTGTTGTTTGCAGCTTCTTTGAAATTGGACTAGTCTAAAATGTCGTTTCGTAATCGGTTAACTTAAATTGTACAGCTACATGGAACGGCAATCTGGTGGCTTAGATTAAAAGGCTATAGCTCTCGAAGGGACAGAACTCCAACATCAGCCGCAATTTTTCGTTAAACATTTTTGTTGGTTTTACGATTTAAGCGTCGTAACTATAGCTATAGTTACGACGTTTAGCTCGCTAACCAACCATTTTACTTTTTAGTTACATGCTGATGGCTAGATTTTGCAAAAGAGCGCCGTAAAATATCGAGGCAGCCCTTCTTGCCTGGGCCAATTTGCGGGGCCAAGGGAGTAAGTGGGCGGGGCCAGCGATTGGTCAATTTCTTGCAAAAAAAAAAAAAAAAAAACCAACAACAAACAAACACAAAAAAAACACCTTAAAATATCACCAGAAAACGAAAGTTAGCTTTGAAAAATATGTTTCCAACAAAGAATAATTTTGATTTTTTTTTTCCTTTTCTATTCGGCAAAGCTTTTCACAGCGGGCTTGTGACTTATCCTGAATTTATTTATAGGGGGTATGGAAACAATTTTAACAAGGGTTCTATGATTACTTTTTGTCAAAAATTTGTTATTACGAGAGCCATGGGGCATTGAATGTTGGAGGGAGTTCTCTGTTAATCGAAGAATCAATCGACCAATCAAATCATTAACTTTGACCGGAAGTTAACTTTGAATACACATTGGCTGACATTTAAGTGACGCATATTTGTTGGTTTGGCGACCTAAACGTTCTAACAACAGCTTATTCAAAATTCCACATTTCTGTTATATGTTATAGGATATAAAATTCGCAAAATAAAGCCGTTTGATATCGAAGTAGAACTTTCTGTTGGATCCTGTGGCTGGCCAGCGGAGTCAGTGGTCGGGGCCACGGATTCAGTGGGTTGGGCCAGCCGAGTCAGTGGGCGGGGCCAGCCGAGTCAGTGGGCGGGGCCAGTGGAGTCTGTGGGTGGGGCCAGCCGAGTCAGTGGGTTTGCGGGGCCAGCCGAGTAAATGGGCGGGGACGGCGATCAGCAACTTTGGAGCTTTTGTTATAAACAAGGGAAACAGTTTTTAGTTAATCCACCGAAAACTTTTTTGAGGCATTTGAAATCCATAAATATTTCATTTTTTCGTAATATCAATTTGACGCTTTTTTTTTAATAAACCAAACTTAAAGTTCACAAGAGGACAAACAGGTGGGTGTGCATGCAGACTAACAAGAACGATACGATCACGATTAAATCTTAAGGCCTTTGGCCAATATTGCTAAATAGAGAGCACGTTACATTTTATTGACAATATATTTTTCCTGGTATAGCGACAAGAAGACGGTCACTTGTTTAGGGGTAAAGTGTAATTCGGTCCATATACTATAGATATTGACAATAATATAGATTCAATTGACCATTATCGCTCACACATTGTAAATGATTTTATCAATAGTATTTAGCTAGAATATTATTGCTAGAGTGTAAGTGATATAGAAGGTTGGTCGTTATATCAAATCAGTATTATTGTCAAAAGTATTGGCAATAAATAAGCCTATTAACCCATTCCCACACAATCCCTCCTTCTTACGCCCCTCAAGAGAAAAGCTTCGGAAAACATTGTGGACATTGAAGAACTTGTTTGTTTCAAGAAATTTCTTCAATGTCAACAATGTTTTCTACCCCAAAAGACAAATAAAAGATCATTAACCTAGAATTGTCGTCTGCATCTTCTTTCAATTTCGACCAGTCCAATATTTTCTCATGTGGGAATGAGTTTACACCTTGCAAACAATCCCGCTTCTCTTTTTTACTAACCTCAAAGTATTAGTTTGAGAAAAACAATGTAGCAATCGATGGCCTAGTGGTATAGGTGCTCGACTCGTGATCTCAAGGTCACGGGTTCGAGCCTCACCGTCACCGGGTGTGTTCGTTGACAAGACGCTTTATAGCCAGCCTCAGTCAACCCAGCTGTTGATTTGGGTAGCTTTAGGTATAAGCCACTGCCTCTCTTTCAGGGACGTAAAAATAAAGCTTAAAGCTTTCGTCTCAGTCCAACTATAAGAATTCAAACGAAGAAAATGCATGAAACAAGCAATTTCTCTATTTACCATATTGTTTTCTGCCAGATTCAGAGATATATTTCAAGTTCTATCAACTTGAAATTGTCCTCTGGAACTTCTTTGTATAGTCTAACATTTTGTTGTCAGGCAATGGGTTAATTTGGATCAGTCTAAAATTCTGACGTGTTATATTGGGTTGAGAAACCACAGGACACAGTTCTTCCTAGCTATGCACAAAGTAATCCATTTGTGGGCCATCAGGAACAAAAGACCGGTTTTGAAGTGTTTAGAAGTGTGAAAGCATCACTCCTGGCCAGGATGGGAACATGTACCAAGTAATCAGTGAAACAACTTTTCACTTTTACATGTTTTTAGCTAGCAAAGCGTCAGCTTTGATAGCTAAAGTTAACAGACAAAAGTTTGAGGCCTTCTCAAAGTTCAACGAGTTCAAACTGCCACTGGAGGCCTAACCACTAAATCCGTTAAATGCCTACGCCATAAAAAATAGTTCTTATATATTTCAGGAATATTGAAAACTCTGTTCAATCTGTACCTATTCTCACTCAATTCTGCTTTTAAGCATCTCAAGAGAAAAGCTCTGGAAAACATTGTGGACAAAGAAGAAATTGCTTATAACAAGCAATTTCTTCATTGTCCACAATGTTTTCTACCAAACAAGGGAACGGTTTTCCGAATTCAACCATGCTTTGCTAGCTTACAGTACTTTCAGTTCTTTGATTTTTTTCTATACATATTAGTCGGGTATACCCTTGTTTTTAAAATATTCATCTCGCGGAATTAACGGTTAGCTGACCCCGCCAACCTTCCTCTGACAGGGAGATAGACTTCGATATTGAACAGCGCAATGTTGGAAAATTTATGGAGTAATTTATGCAGTAACATATAACAAAAATGTACAAAAGGACCATTGGCCCTAAATTGCTCACCTGAGTAAATGACTTCAGAAGTAAATCAAAACTCTAGTGACCTAATTCGGC
Source organism: Fragum fragum (assembly GCA_946902895.1). Taxonomy (NCBI): domain Eukaryota; kingdom Metazoa; phylum Mollusca; class Bivalvia; order Cardiida; family Cardiidae; genus Fragum; species Fragum fragum. The sequence continues at coordinate 14,649,851 of OX336382.1, read as the reverse complement.
CAAAAGTAACCTGAAAGAAAATCTTGTACAAGAAATCCGAAACCAAAAGACAATCTTACAAAGTTTCGGGATTTTTGTGCCAGGGAAGTAGCATGTATATTGCAAGAAAGATTTGGGTTGATGAACAAGATAGTAAGTTGTTGTTTTTATAATTTTCTATGACGTTTCTTTTTAAAGAATAGGGCGCGCCCTTGCAGAGCCAAAATATATCCCAATGATCAACACATGAAAAAACGATGCCAAGGATCAACACATGAACAACGTTTTAGAAGTTCACTTGGAAGATCTTCATACCGGATATTATTGCTCTAGCCTTTCTCGTTTCAGAGAAGAAGAGTTTTTTTCTTCCTTGTTTCTACTTTGAAATAGGGTGCGGCTGGATGGAGCCCAAATATAACCGAAATGGTATTGTGTGAACAAAGTCTGTACAGATTCACTTAGAGATTCTAGATACCAGATAACAATACTCTAGGTTTTCTGGTTTTAGAGAAGCTTTTTAAAGTTTTCCTTCATTGCCTCTATGCTAAATTAGAATGAGCCTGGGCGGAGCCCAAATATGACCCAAGAGGCATCATATGAACATGATAGAGATCCCCTATGAGTTGCTGCATACCAAATATCAATGCTCCAGGCTTACTTATTTCACAGACGAAGATTTTCGAAGTTTTCCTTCGTTGTTTCAAATTCAAAATGGGGTATACCCGGTAGGAGTCAAAATATGACCCAAGGGGAATCACTTGAACTAACTTGATAGCTATCCCCTTATAGATGCTGCATACAAGATATCAAAAGTCTTGGTCTTCTGATTTCAGAGGAAAGGATTTTAGATTTTGCCTTCTTTGATTCAATGTAAAATGGGTGAGCATGGGTGGACCCCATATATGACCAAAGGGCATCATATGAACCCTATGAGGCTTTGAAACCAAATATCAAAGCTCTCGGTCTTCTGGTTTCAGAGATTTTTAAAGTTTTCCTTCTTTGTTTAATGTAAAATTGGGTGTGCCCTAGGGGAGCCAAAATATAACCCAAGGGGTATCATTTGAACTTGATAGATGTCCCCTAGGAGGTGCTGCACCCAAATATCAAAGCTCTCGGTCCTCTAGTTTCAGAGAGGAAGATTTTAAAGTTTTCCTTCTTTGTTTCAATGTAAAATGGGTTACGCACTTGCGGAGCCCAATTATGACACAAGGGATATCATTTGAACAAATTTGATAATGTCCCTTAGGAGATGCTGCATATCTATTTCAAAGCTCTCGGTCTTCTGGTTTCTGCACAGTCTGATCAGAGTCTTCACTCTGCGCTCTGTAGATAGATACTGACCCAAAGCTTCTTTAAACAATCTGCGAATGTTCTAATTGCCTCGAATGGCTGTCCAGGGTGCTCAATGTGTGCGAGTCACGCACATGCGAAATGGTTGGAAATGTCACGCATATATTCTGGTCACTCAATAACCTTATTTTGATTTAAGGATTGATGCCATTATTCTCGAAGAATTGTATGAAACTCTTATGACAGCCTCATGCAACACCTTTAGTACAGGTTAGAATTTGAAGCTACGTTTAGGTGAACCATTTACAAAATTTTCCGTATGATTAAAGATTTCAATACATGTAGTAAATACAATTTTGTTAATATCAGCTCGATATACTACTGATATTTTGTTAGTAAGCGACCAAACTATCACATAAGTAGACTGAACCAAGTTATACTTTACTCTGAACCTCAAACAGGAAAGAGAGCAGTGGCCTCTTCAGAAAGATTATATTAAATAGTTAATGGAATAAAATTTGGATGTAAATGCAACTCATTTCAGCAAAAAAACAACTTCAAAACAATTTATTGATAGTATTGAAGAACAGGAGGGCCAAAATGGCCCTAAATCGCTCACCTGAGAACTATTTCATGATTTCTCGAAGTCTGATAATGGTCAGAATTTGCTCAATGAATTTGGAGAAGATGTTTCAAGAAATTGTTGATGAGAAGTGAAGCCCTTGGGACAACGCCCTGTGGAACATTGTGTGGTCTTAAAAGCTCCCTTTTTGTATATTTTCCTTAGATGAACTAAAAATAACAGACAACTTTGAAAGTTTATGAATATATGTAATTCATGTAAGTTTCTAAAAACAGTATGTTCATGTAAATCTAGATGATATAATGCAAGTTGTCTTCTAAATCACTCTGGACAATTTTTCTGTTATATACAAAAGAATTTTCCAATTTGCTAACAATAACATTTTTTACCTAGTGAGGGATAGAATTTTCAATCTAAGTACACTTCGAAATACTGTTTTCAACTTTTTTAACTTTGGATCAGACTAAAAGTTGTTGACAGATTGGTTCCAGTACAAATTTCATATCTCAGGTTTAGCACTATAAACGCTTGTTAAAGGAAATATTCTAATTACCAATGGGCAAGCAAATTGTTGTAAATACAGATTGAATAAAGCTGTATTTACGACAGTTTGCTCGCCCATCAATGATATGAATAATTGTAAATAGGTATAAACTGCTAATCCCTATACATCACACAGGACCTTTAACATGAAGATGGACAAGGACATGGATTATGATAATATGATTATAAATAAACCCATTAACAGGAAGAAAATTTTTAAACTGGTCCAAATTGAAAAGAGTTGCAGACGACAAGTTAAAGTTTATGAAATTTTAGATTTTTTTTTCAAGTTTCTGGGTAGATAACATTGCTGATAATGAATAAATTGCTTTTTGTAAGCAATTTCTTTATTTAAGACAATGTTTTCCCATTTGTATTTCTCAGGTGGTGTCATAAAAGCGTCATTTTGTAGGAATGGGTTAAGTCACCCATTCAATATCAAAGGTATTCAACAGCTTTATTTCACCCCCCTTCTGTATGTCATATCATAAACATTTGTATGGAGCCTTGATATAATTTTACAGTCTTGTATTCTAGCCCTAGATACGTAGCATATGAAAGTGCTTTCATTTACAAAATAAACTTGAAAGTTAGGACATAATTTTATACTCGCTTTGGGACAAGCAAAGTAAAAAATACACACAGTAGAAAAGCATATTCTCATGGTATATCAATGTATGGGTATAAAACTTGTAAAAGATTCACAACTTTGTAAATAAATATCGAAAGAAGAAAGCAATATTTATGTCCTGCAGTATATCATTGGCTGGCACTAAAATCTCAAGACAACACTTATTTAACTCATTCCCTCAGAATCACACTGTTTTGCGTACTTCAAGAAAAAGGCTAAGGAAAACATTGTGGGTAATGAATAAATTGCTTGTCACAAGCAATTTCTTCAATATCCATAATGTTTTATACCTGAAAAGAAAAAAGATTTTTGAAATTTCACCAACTTAAAATTCTCGTCTGCAACTTCCTTGAATTTGGACCAGTCTGAAATTTCATTGTGTGGGAACCGGTTGAGCTGGTGTCATGAGTTTTAGGTACCACCATGCACTGCAGAACATTCAAATACATGTTTAAATTCTAAATTAAAACTAATCTTAAGTCATCAAGCAAAATAAAATATAAATGTAAAGGACGGCTTAAATTCACAATATATCCATCATATATACATAAGAAATATTCTTGTATAGTTGTGATGCAAAACTTGTATCAGATTTGAGCTGAACATTGAATGAAATATAAAATTTTCTTATGTGGTAAGAATCAAATGCAAGGTTTTGTATCACTACTACATCATAGTAATCTATTTACTATATACAAATAAATGTTGACCATAAAAGTTGAGAAGAAATCTGTCTAAAATCAACCCTTTTTTAAACTCATTATAACATTTTTCTTGGTGTGACGTCATTTTACCAAGAAAATGACATCATTTAACCATATTGTACCAGTTCAGTTCAGGATTTTTTTCTGTTTTTCCAAATGCAATAAATTTCTTATAGAGAAATTTGGTAGGTATATAGTAAAATGCTATAATGATTTTCTGCATCAGACTTAACCCTTGTCATGCTGAATAAATCCATTTTGGAATGTCAATAAAATAAAAGGGATGAAAGCCATGTTAATGCTTGTTGTTCAATCATCAATATTTCTTATGAAATTTAATTTCATAAGTAACTCTGGCATAAAAAAGACAAACAGAAAGTGAAGACTAAGATCAGACTGCACTTATGTGCAGGCTGATCTTTGTCTATACCTCCTACCAAAACCAGAGTATTCTAGGTTTAGCATGATAAGGGTTCAGAAAAAGTCAACTGTAAAGTTGGATACAACGTAAAGCGTAAATATGCACAAATGGAATACAGAACATGCTATAACCAGCTTTTCCTTTTCTAACAAGATCTCCTACCATTTTGAAGTCAGATTTACTTCTTTAACCCAGTTCCACACAGTCCACCTTTTTTTATCCTAAAACAAAAGCTTAACCTTTTCCTGTTTAATTCCTGGTTTTTACATCCCTGTGATTTTATTGTAGAAAAAAAAGAAATTCAAGAACAAGAACAAGCAATTCATCATTTACCACAGAGTTCTCTTTCCTGAAAGGACACAACACAAACTTCTTTCAGTTTGGATGAGCCTAAAATTTCTGTTGCAATGGATTAATCTAAATAATAATGGTTTAATAGAGTAGAAATATTATGAGAAAAGAGGAAATTACTTGTACTTTTTGCTTGACATGTTGGAATTTTTTTAACCCATTCCAACATAATACTGCTTTTTGATGCCCCTCAAGAAAAAAGCATTTGAAAAAAATTGTGGAAAATGAAGAAAAAGCTTGCTATATGCTTATCCACAATGATTTCTACCCAAAAATACATTTTTTTTCCCACTAACTAAGAATTGCATCTACACGTCACTTCTTTCAATATGGACTAGCCTAATATTTTGTTGTCTGGTAAAGGATTAAAGGTGTCAATTCCGTAACTAGACCATGAAGCAAAAAAAGGTTTGATACAGCGCAACTACATGTCCAATTACCACATGATCCCTCATTCTGATGCCTGTTAACCCATTACCACATCTGCAACTTCTTTGAATTTGGACTAGTCTCAAATTTTCTGGTGTGGATACGGGCTATCAAATTTAAGAGACTAGAAATGTGTTATAAACATAAACGCCCCTGTTTAACCTTTTCCTGTTCAATACCTGTTTTTCTTGTCCCTGTAGATTTATTATTGACAAAATATTGTTACAAGCAATTTCTTCTATTTACACAATATTTTCTTCCCCATTGAAAAGTTATTTCACCCTTTCCTGCTTTTTGAAATTTAAGACTGGTCCAAATCGAAAGGGGTTGTAGACAACAATGAAAAATGGACGCAATTTGAATTGAAACCATCCTATGTGGTAATATTGTGGGAAGGAGAAATTGCTTGTTACAAGCAATTTCTTCTTTTTCCACAATGTTTTTTCAAATATAAATCACAGCAACGTAAAAACCCGGGGTTTGAATAGGAAAGGGTTAATTATACCCACTTTACATTTTTGTCAGCAAAACAGGTCTAAATTTTGCAAAATAGGAAAGAGTTGAGTGCTTGTCACATGACCTTCAACTATGACCTTGAACTTGGACTCTTATGTACAAAACTAGTACTCATCAAGAGGAACAACTATGCCAAGTTGAAAAAAATCAATTAATCTAGAAGATATGCTCCAAACAAGAAAAGGACTAACACACACACACACACACACTACTCTATTTGGCCTATTACACGCACACCCACACACAGACAGAAGTTACTTTATATCCCCGTCATTATTACACTGGGGTAGGGGATGGGGGTATAAAATCGTGGTGAGAAATGTGAAATTGTTTCTGGTAAGCAATTTCTTCTTTACTCACAATGTTCTCTACACTGTCTGAAACTTGGTTTATAATTTACAATTTGAGTAGTATACTGAAACCCCTTTCAATTAGGGCAAGTCTGAATTTTGTTGCCTGTGACTTAACACATCTGAACAGGGACCTAGATTTCTTCATCAGAATTGTTTTTATCTGGTACTGTCCATGGCTGTTTGGGGAAGAGATCTTTAGCTGGAAAAGAATAATAAAACCTCTTGAATAGATTCCAGTGAATAAGCAAGATTTCTAAATGGTTATCACTTGATGGTGAAGCTCGAAGACAATTACAATTATTAAATGAAAAGTTCACTGTATTTGATTTACCTGTCCGGGTTTCTTTCACTTCATTCACTTTTGGCATTATCATTATTACACCGCAAAATTTTAAACTGGTCAAAATTCAAAGAAGTTGCAGAAGACAATTTCAAGTTGTAAGGAATTTCAGCATCTCAGTCTTTTTGGGTGGAATACGAGGTTGATTATAAAGAAATTGGTTGTAACAAATAATTTCTTCAATTTCAAAAGTTTTTTTTCTTAAAAGGCATATAAGTGCATGATTCTGTTGGAATGAGTTAAAGCACTTGATTCCTTTTGTATGATATATCTTTCATTTCAAGAACATGAAACAGCTACATTTTTACCGTTGCTCTATATGTCATGAAGTTATAGCTTTTATCATATACATATAAAAGATATGGATTAAAACCTGGCAATCTTATACAACTCGACAGAAAAAAATCCGTATTTGGCGTATACCAAAAAAAAACATATTCGTCGAGTATAGTAAAACACAGACTATTTTTTTGTGTATTGATGTTCGAGGTTTTTTCTGAAAGTTGGTTATTTCTTAATCATTTAAGAGAATTTTCTTTATGTCACGTCCTAAAAGGTATATAATAATAGGAATATTACAACAGTGTGTTTTCTACTTGTTATTGTGTTCTCGAATCGTGTGAAGGTTTTTTTTATTGGATTCAACCTTCAGTCTCATCAAATAAAATATATCTACACATGATTCTCCAACACTATAACAACAAATAGAAAAAGACACTGTTGTAATATTCCCTATTTATTGTTGACTCAATGAAACAAACTATGATCTATGTTCATAAGTTTAAAATTCTGAGAATAATTCCAAACTATTGATAAAATTTCAATGCAAATTTCTTGTATTACCCCTTGTCATGCTGAACCCAAAATATTCCTGTTTGACAGAAGGCATAGACAAAGATCAGCCTGCACATTTGTGCAGTCTGATCTTATTCTACACCTTCTCTATCCCATCGAAGCCAAAATTGTCCATAAGAATCGGTTTTCAAAAGAAATATTGACTTACAATAAAGTAATCTAGTGCCTTCAGTCAGTTAAATTGATGCAAATTTGAGAATGCTATTTATTAACCCATTCTCACACAATGACACTTTTAAAGGCCCCTTGTTTTTAAAGCTTTGGAAAACATTGTGGAAAATGAAGAAATTGCTTGTTACAAGAAATTTCTTCATTTTCCACAATGTTTATAACCCTAAAACACAAATATTTGAAAAATTTCATCTTCTTAAAATCGTCTGTGACCTCTTTGAATTTGGACTGGCCTAAAATTTCATCGTGTGGGAATGGGTTAAACATGCCAAGGGCTAATTTGAGCCAGTAACAAGTAACAAGTAGAAAGTACAGGCTGAGATCTAGGGCTCCGGAAATTTTAAAATATAAATGGTCAAAGACAATGCAACCCCCTTTTTTTCACCTTTCCCATGCATAAAGGGTTCATTCTTCTTTCATTGGTTACGTTCTTTTTCAGATTTTCTAATAAGTGAAAGATTGACGAAATCAGCTGAGAAAACCTACTTTCATTTTCGTTTTTAAAATTCAGACAATGTATGGCAGTCCATAAAATTCAATTATCTTTTTAAATTAGTTAATAGATAAATTACACATATTTCTTTCATCCTTTTGTTTTCAAATTTATTTTTTTTTATATAAATGCACCAAAGAGCATTCTGTTGAAGCTATTCATGTCCTTCTCTTTATAAAAGTAAAACAAAATTGTCAGTTTAAAGTAACACAGTAATTGATGTCCATTCTTTAAAGAATTCAAAGACAAAAATATCATGGTGTCAGTCAAACCAATGCACTAATACAGGTAGTTTATATGAAAACTTGATATCAAATGCTTGGTTAAGCATGTGAAACATTATATGTCAACATGCGGTTGGCTACCTGACTTACGCCTGGCGGATACAATAATAATTGATTTTTGTCACTTTTGTAAAACTGAGGTCCCTTAATCTGTAGGTCAGGTTTGAAACCACCTAGATTGTTTTGGGTAAAATTGAATTTGGATAGAATGTTCATGGATGAGTTAATCGATGTTTCATGAAGATTTCAGACCAATTTTTGGTGTTATTTTTAGGATTCAAATAGGTCTAGAAATTAAAAATTTGGTCAAGACCGTCAATTCATGTTTTCCGGAGCCCTGCTGGGATCATCCATCCCTTTTTTTACTGAAGGGCTAAACCCATTCCCACTTAGTCCTACTTCTTAACAACTCTGTAGAATAAAGCTTTAACCCATTACCAGACAAAAAGTTTTAGACTGGTCCAAATTGAAAGAAGTTGCAGACAACCTTAAGAGTTTATGAAATTCTAGATTGTTCAAACTTCCTGGGTAGAAATCATTGTGGCAAATAAAGAAAGAATTTCATCCTTTTCCAGAATGTTTTAAAATTGTATTTCTTTAGGGACTTTCAAAAGCTTCATTTGTATGGGAATGTATCACCCATTCCTTTCTTTATTGGACGACTAAACCCATTCCCACTTAGTTCTACATCTTTACAACTCTGAACGATAAAGCTTCAAAAAAAACAATGTGAGCAAAGAAGTCGCTTGCAAGGGAGTAATTTCTTCATTGCCAATGTTTCTACCATAAAAGAAAAAAGATTTTACAAATACACGGGCTGGACCTGTCCAACATCTGTCATGTAGTAAAGGGTTAAACCATTACCACACAATGAGGCTTATTAAGGCCCTGATAAATAACATGGGAAAAGGGAAAATTGCACAAGCAAATTTTCCTTTTCTCTTACTGTTTTCTACCGTCTTCTGGCACTTATTTTCCAATTTTAGCTTAATTTGAAACATTGAAACTTCTTTTAGTCTGAAATTTTGTTGTCTGGCAATGGGTTAAAAATAACCTAATTCATAATACATGTTTTATGATACTTACAAGGAGGGTCACGAGGAGTACGATTGGACATGTTAGATATCATATTTTGTCTCTTTGTTGATCGCATGGTGGGTGGTGAATGGACGGGAGGTGGTCTTGGCACATCAAGTCTGATGTCAGGTGTCATGGCAGAGTAAGGTCTGAACCCATCCATGTCAGTATAATGGTCTTGAGATGTACTAACAAGCCTCTGTAATAATAAACAAGCCATTTCATTTTCATACAAATAAAAGAAGTCTTTTTTAAATGTAATTGTCCATGTACTGACTAAAAATATTCAAATAAATGCAGGCCTCCAGTTTGACTCGCAATTTCTTCATTTTACACAATGTTTTCAATCTAGAAAGTTGAAAAAATCTAGAATTTCATAAACTTAAAATTGTCGTCTGCAACTCCTTTCAATTTGGACCAGTCTAAAATTTTGTCATCTGGTAATGGTTTAATCCTAAAAAAAAATTGGAAATATTCTATTTTGACCCTTAGAAATTTCTCCCTAATTTTTCATTTTGACCCCCCTTGAGAGAAATTTCTAAGGTCAAAACATGTTTTTGTCATCCCTTAATTTTTTCATGATGTCCCATTGAAAAATGAAAAATATAGAAATAGATTGTTACTTCTTTACAACAACAATTCTGTTTGCATTTAAACCTTCAAATCATAATTTGCTATTTTTGTTGTTTCGTGACCTTCAAAACCAGAATTTCAAGGTCAAGGAGTCAATGACTCTGTAAACATTAGCATAAGCATGAGCATTTGATATTTCTTTACCTTGTCCTTTGAAAGTTTGACCTTGAAATGGATACTTAAACTTGGGAGCAATTAAAAAAATTCTCAAATACATCTTCTATAAATGCAAAACTAATATGTAAAATTATTTGAAATACATTCAGGAATAGGGGAGTAATGGACAAATGGTCCGGACTAATTTGGATGGACTGATGCACTTAATGCATTAGTACACATAAAATGACTTGTCAAAGTTACATCTGTTAGGAGCATCAAAAAGGGTGGGAATGGCTTAAGAGTTAGACAAAAACTTGAGCTGTAATTTTGACCTTGACCTACATGAACAAGGGTTTACTACGAAAAACATGACATGATAGATAAGTTAGCAGTTCTCAAAAGGTTTGACCTTTCACCAGACAACACTTGAAATACATTCAGGAATAGGGGAGTAATGGACAAATGGTCCGGACTAATTTGGATGGACTGATGCACTTAATGCACTAGTACACATAAAATGACTTGTCAAAGTGACATCTATGAGGAGCATCAAAAAGGGTGGGAATAGCTTAAGAGTTAGACAAAAACTTGAGCTGCAATTTTGACCTTGACCTACTTGAACAAGGGTTTCCTACGAAAAAACATGACATGATAGACATGTAAGCAGTTCTCAAAAGGTTTGACCTTTCACCAGACAACAAAAAAAAGACCAAAATGAAATGATTTGCAGGTTTGACCTTTCACCAGACAACAAAAAATAGACCAAAATGGAATGATTTGCAGGTTTGACCTTTCACCAGACAACAAAAAATAGACCAAAATGAAATGATTTGCAGATGACATTTTTAAATTGATGAAAATTTAAAATCTTTGTCCTACTGGGTAGTAAACATTGTGGGAAATGAAGAAATTGCAAGCTTTGGTATTAGGAGGCATCAAAAGGCCATCTTGTTGTAACAAAAACGTTTCACAAATATGAAGGCCAATGTCGGAGTTTTGCACTAATGAATGATACGATTGGTTGATTACTATCTTGATTAACAGCCATGATTGGTTAATTTGGGCCAGTCTAAAATGCAATGAGGTAATGGTTAAAACAATCTCCAGTTAAATATCAGACTCAAGCTATAAATAAAAAAAACAACATTAAGAAGCATCTATTATATTTTCATTTTAGTATAGAACATTTAATATGGAAAATTGTATACTCCATGGTCTCTTTGTGAATTCATAGGATTTTGTTATGTCCGTAAGATTTAAAATGGAAACATTTACTTAGTCTCCTTCAATTAATAGGGGAGATAAACACTGACATTTCCATTTCTACAATGTTGTAAAACATTCTATGCAAAATTCAACCATACCTTGATCCATTCAATATAAACAAGGCTTAGTTCATAATTGAGTCTTTGTTTAATTTTTTGAAATTGTCTGAATAGAACTAGATGGTTGTCTTAGGACAACTGCTGTCAAGCCCGCAAAGTTTTGACCATCAACTTGACCTTGACCATCAATTTTAGCGTTTGACCTTGAGCTTTGGCCTTGAACTTAAAGCTATCCAAAAAATTCTTTCAAATTGCATATCTACTCATGATGGAGAATAATTGTGCCAATTCATTTGAAATCCATCCATGATTGTAGGAGAAATGCTCTTGACAATGACAATTTTAGTGTTTGACCTTAGAACTATCCAAAAATTTCTTTCAAACAGCACATCTAATCTACTCATGATGGAGAATGATTGTGCCAAGTTTTTTTTAAATCCATCCCTAAATGTAGGAGTAATTGTCCGGACAAATTGGACGGACTAGCAGACTAATACACATACTCCGACTTGTCATAGTGACATCTATGCTCACTGCAAGTGGGCTTGACGAAAAGCAATGTCTTCATTCAGACTTACAACACATGAATATATATTATGTATTTATTCCAGACTGAAAGAGGGTTGGTTTAGTACAAACTGTTAGTGTGTAAGCAAGACAGACAAGATCACAATCAAATTCACGTTCATAACAATGTCTCCATACCTGATGTTTATCTCTCTGAAAAAGTTACAGAATATTTACAGCAAAAAAAATCACAACTAAAAAGTTGCAGATGGAAATTCAAAGTGTGTTAACATTAAAAAAAGAGTACGTAATAGGTCAGAATACATATTAAGATGGAAAGAAATTGCTTGTAAAAATATAATGATGGGTCTGTGTGAAATAGTTTAAATTACCTATAAAAATATAGTCAGTTACAACTGTTTCACGCTGACCCAACAAATAATTCTAACGGTAATTCATCTCTAGGGCATAAAAGTGTTGAGTTGGGTGGTCATGGACATTCTCTTTATTTTAGCCTTTACAGACACCTTTCTTGATTGTCTTCAATATGGACCACTCTGAAATTTTTGTTGATTGTTTAAAGTTTCAGCAATTCTGATAATGAGTTGTTTTTTTTAACTCTTTCAAGTACTGACCCAGGATTTTATGTCCCTGTGATTATATACGCAAGACATCCTTGTGGTAAAACATGAAATTGCTTGTAACAAGTGATTTCTCCTTTGCCTGCAATATTTTCTACCACATAGGATGGTTTCATTTACAATTGTATCCAATTTTTATTGTCATCTGCAACCTCTTTCAATTTGGACCACTCTAGAACTTCAAAAAACAGAGAAGGGTTAAAAAAAAGAAGTCATTAGACAACATTTTGAAACACAAAGAAGAGGCCTTATGCTATTTCTCTGTAATTGGCAATTGTTTCAAAAAAAAAAGAAAAAGAAACTCATTTTGAAATATTGTCTGTAGCTTCTTCTCAATTTGGACCAGTCTCAAGTTCTGTTGTGAGGTAATGGGTTAAGAATTTACATTTCAAATAATCCAACTTCAACCAGTCCCACACAATCACTGGATTTCATAGCTTAAAGATATTATACTCAGGACAAGAGGGCTGTCAGCCATGGGGCACTCACCTGAATTAAAGGCTCTTTTTCTCTCAACAGTCTAATTTTGTGTTAAGGTTAGGATTATGATACAAGTGGATCATACTTTATACATATATACGCTCTGTACCTTGGGATCCAAAAGTCTAAATTACAAATTTCAAGGCTTTTTGGCAAATTTGAAAGAAGGAGAAAATTTTTTCCTCCTCTTGATCCATGGGTTATAATTTCAGCTATAGAAAAAAAGTCAGTGAACTATTGCTTCATGCATATACCCCCCTTTGCCCCTGGGGACCTGAGGGTCAAGAATTTAGATAATTTGGAGGAGGTCAATATAACAATGCAAAATAGCAAGGCTCTATGCCTTCTTGGTAAGGAGGAGAAGATTTTTAAAGATTATTTTAACATTTCACTTTTGTTGCCATGGCAAACAGAGTTTTACCGAAATTTCAATTCTTTTAGCTATTCATTAAGGGAACCAACTAAGGAACATTTCTGCCAAATTTGGTTCAAACTGGCCTGCTAGTTTGGGAGGAGATGTCGTTTAAAGAAATTGTTGATGTACGACGCATGACGGACGCTGGTCAAAAGGTGATCACAATAGATAACTTGAGCACTTTGTGCTCAGGTGAGTTAATAACAGTAGAAAATTTTAAGTAATTAAATCTTTTCCCTCCCTGTTTCAGGACCTTCCAAATCCTTTACATTACACCCTTTTCAATTACATTCCCTGTAGATTTTTGTCTGTCTTCTCATTAATTTACAATCCTTTCAGACTGTTGTTTGCAAGTAGTTAAAATTAGACTATGAAATTATCATCTTGGCAAGGATAATTTTCTAATTGACAGTAAAGTACAATGATATATACCGTGTAAGACTGTGACCGCCTAACTTCGGTGTTTAAAATATTCTGTCCCGTTTTAACCTTGCTGCGCGCATTATGGCTAATATCCTTTCCCTCATGAGCATAGGACTTCTTTTTTCTCCTGAAATAAATTCACATACAAAATGTTACATTGCAAAATGTTACATTAAAACTCCTTGTAAATCCATTTGATTAACCCACTCCCACAAAATGCCACTTTTTGATACCCCTTTTGGTATTACAAATTTTTCTTAACCCATAACCTAAGATAAAATCTAGACTGGTCTAAAATGAAAGAAGTTGAAGCTGACAATTGAAAGTTCCTGAAATTAAATATTCCTTGTGTCTAACAGAATGTTAACAAGCATTTCCTCATATTTCTACACAGTTTTGATATTTGAAACATGAACACCGACAGCTAATTCCAGAAAAAACAAGAGGCCCATGAGGGCCTGAGACGCTCTACTGGTTATCAAGTTTTCCGTTAAAGAAATCTGATATATAAGGAAGTTAATTGCTCAAAGAAGAATGCATAAAGAAAAAAAAGGGGCTTTATCCCCTTTATCATTTTAAGCAACAATCCCCAAGGCCACTTTTCCCATGTTTCATGACGGATCCACACCATTTCCAAAAGAAAGTTACCTTATGACCCTACAATCATTTTGTGAATATTTCATCAGAATCTGACAATAATTGTGGACTTAATCACATAAACAGGATTGTTTTGAATGAAAATCAATAAGGCCCCTTTTCCTGTGTTTTCTGATGGATCAATTTCATTCCAAAAGGAACTTTCCTTACAACCAGACAATTGTCCAGAGAAATTTAAAAGACAACTTGATAATGATTGTGATCTTCATCACATACACAAGAATGTTTTGAATGATAATCTGTAAGGCCCCTTTTCCTGTGTTTCAAATGCCACAATTATTCCATGCATCTTTGAAGAGAATCCAATAAAACTGTTGACTTTATTGTGTTTACAAAGATATCAAATTCAAGTTCTCGTAAGGCCCCTTTTCCCATGATATTTTACTGTTGGTTTTATCATTCTATGAAAATTAAAAGTGAATCCGATGAAATATTTATAATTATTTTACAGTTAAAATAATTGTTTTATTTTCTTATCGAGAATTTGTCGTCTGCTTCTAAAGTTGTGTGTAGTAAATCCATTCGCTTACGTTCCACCTGAATGCATAGAGTTTTCCCACCAAGAGAGAGAAGTATATAAATCGGTTCACACGTGCGCTTCTGTCTTGTTTTACAAACGTTGAACATAGAGCTGATTATATTGTAAAGAGAAGATGCCACGTGCTGGAAGCCATGGAAGGAGACCTCGAGGGCGGACGTCTCAGACAACCATTGTAAGAAGGAGGGGCCAGAAAAGAAGAATTTCAGAGACGGAGGCTCTGCAAGACACCGTGGAAGAAATGGTTACATCCTCGGAATCGGGTAGGTCAAATGTCATTGACTTTGGTATTGTCACGCATTCGTTTGAGAACTCGCAGGAGCAGTAGGTTATTAATATAAGCCAAAGAAATAACCAAGCGTTGTCTAGCGGGATAAGTTCTCTTTCTGGGAACCCGGGGGGAATACGTTGCCTTCGTCTACCGGGATTAGTTCACTTTCTGGAAACCTGGAGGTGAATACGTTACCGTCGACTACCTGGATTAGTTCACTTTCTGGGAACCCGGAGGTGAATACATTTCCATGTAATTCCGTGTCTACTTATTCTACGGCACTGCAGACGCCAATTACGAGCCTACCGGTTTTAAATACAGGAAGTATCTCCAGCGATGCCGTGTCGGGTCAGCAGGTGACGCAGATTATACGCCTTGCAGTCGACGACATTGCGGCGCACGTTCCGGCAGTCATTAAACAGAAAATTTGTCGGGGCGAATTCATTTATTTGGCACTACTTTTAAAGGGCGCAATAGAATTATCTGAATACTGTCAGGGGTCAATGGTCAGGTTGAATAGAGACGGTTTTGTGGAGACTCGTCCTAAAGAATGTAAGGATAGGATTACTGCCATCGGTCCTTGGACCGATGCTTTCACTATTTACATGTCTATTTATCTTTCTACTCACTCGGACAAAATATATGAAATGTTGCACTATATGTATAATATAAGGGAATGCGCTCGTCGTCAAGATAGTCTGGCATGGAGAAATTATGATGAGCAGTTCTGTCTTAGACAAGCAATATTTCCGGCATCATGGTCCAAAATAAACAATGACTTATGGTGGAGAAGCATGCAGGTTAGACCAACTACAAAACCGGTCGCGATTAAGCCTCGTTTTACTTGTAACAAGGTCAACAAAGGCAAATGCACTTGGAAGAATTGTAAATTTGCACACCTTTGCTCCAAGTGTTCGGGTCCTCACTCACAGGTTGATTGTATGACTCGTAATATGGAAAGCGTTCGGGTGCCTACTGATCAAGATACTTTTCGAGGTAAGGGGTCGGAATTTCGGGGTAGAGGCCAGTACCGGGGTAATTTTAGACGCCAATGAAATTGGTGAAAGGGAGATAAGGTTAGACGGATATAGGTTAAATGTTTGTATGTCTTTGGCAAAAACGCCGATAAATTTAAACATGTTGAAACAGTATCTAACTCATTATGATAGGAAAGAGGCAGCCTTTTTACTTAACGGTTTTCGGGATGGATTTTTCTCTTCAATATACCGGTCCACGTAAAGCACGCGATTCAAAAAATCTCCGATCGATAAATATGAATCCTGATATCGTTAAAAGGCAAATTCAAAAGGAGGTGGAGGCATGTCGTGTAGCTGGTCCTTTTAATGAACGACCTCTTCCGAATTTGATCGTAAGTCCAATTGGTTTGGTGCCTAAGAAAACCCCTGGAGAATTCAGGATGATCCATCACTTATCATACCCAACTGGCGGGTCAATTAACAACTTTATTGATCCATCAATCTGTTCGGTGCAATATACGAGATTCGACGAAGCTATTACAATGGTCCAAAATCTGGGTCAAAACTGCAAGTTGTTTAAAACGGACATCAAGAGTGCATATCGTCTTATTCCAATTAAGCCATCAGATTTCGAATTATTAGGTTTTTGTTATGAGAAAAAATATTACATCGATAAATCTCTCCCTTTTGGGGCCTCTATTAGTCCGATAACCTTTGAACGCTTTTCGAGATTTTTACAATATTGCGTAGAATCTAGGCTAGATACGGCTTCATTATTACACTATCTAGACGACTTCCTTGGTGGCGATAAAACATATGAATACTGTCTCGAAAGCTTTACACATTTTTCAAAGCGTAATGTCAGAAATAGGTGTACAGCTCGCAGACGAAAAAACGGAGGGCCCGTCAGAGGTTATTATATTTCTAGGTTTAGAAGTAGACACGCGTAAAATGGTTGTTCGCATACCTAGACAGAAAATCGATGAAGTAATTAGTAAGATAAAAGAAATTTTAAGGAAAGAGAAGGCTACACTCTAAATGGTACAATCGTTAATTGGGTCCCTCCATTTTGCTGCAGAGCAATTGTAATGGGCCAACCCTTTATACGTCGTTTAATTAATTCTATCTGAGGACTTTCGAAACCGTTTCACTATGTACGTATAAAACGCGGAATTTGCCGAGATTTGAAAATGTGGCTCTTATTTTTGTCCAACTTCAACGGAGTATCGTGTTTTCACGACAAATATTGGACGGTCAATAATGAGGTAGAATTGTTCACTGATAGCGCGGCAGGCAAGGGTCTGGGATTCGGCATTTATTTTCAAGGTCAGTGGGCTCAAGGTAAATGGCCGGACAAGTGGTATGATCAAGGTTTCACTGAAAATATAACCCTTTTGGAGCTGTTCCCTATTGTGGTAGCTCTTTTTTTTATTTGGGGTGTCAAGTTGAAGAACAAAAAAATCTTATTTTATTGTGACAACAGCGCAGTGGTTGAAATTATCAACAAGTTAACGTCGAAATCTGGTCTTATCATGAGCATGATTCGTCTAGCCACGTTACATTGTCTAAAGCACAATATTCTCATAAAAGCCAGACATATATTTGGCAACAAAAATCAAATTTGTGACGCTCTATCTCGATTTCAGGAAACGAGATTCAAACGATTAGCACCGCATGCGGACAAACGCCTCATCCAATACCGGAATTTCTTTGGAACGTATTCAGTGGAGATCTCGAGACCTCTTACATAGAAGTCTAGCAGCAAACACGCGTCTTACATATGATGTAGCCCTCAGGGCTTTCGATCAGTTAAGATCAGCGTAAAATTTGAATTCCGTTTGGCCAATACCATATTCTCAAGTCGCGCTATTTATCGCATATTGCTACGAATCGGGCAAATCCCCTAGAACAATTTGTACATATATAGCTGGCTTGAACTACTTTCATAAATTGAATGGGTTTGTTGATTTGACCGACATTTTCGTGATAAAAAAATTGCTAGAGGGATGCCGAAGAACACGTATACGACAGGATACAAGGATCCCGTTAAGAAAACCAGCCCTAGAAGCTCTGTGTGAGGTTTTGCCGCGGGTAGCATACAACCATTATGAAGTGATCATGTTTACGGCGCACAAATCTGAATGTCAAAGGGTTATTCACGCGTCCGATGTGTCTTTAATATCGAATAACTTTATATTACTGCAACTCCATTCCAAAACAAATCAATACGGTAAATTATTGCCCAAAGTGGAAGGTAGAGTGTGCCCGGTGCAGGCGACAAAAGAGTTCTTGGCACTTCGTCCGTTGGTTAGCGGCCCTTTATTTGTGCATAGGGAGGGGTCACCGGTTACAAGAACGCAGCTTTCTGCAGTTCTAGAAAAGTGCATCATAGCTGCCCAGTTAATTCTTCAGGCCGTTATCGAACTCACAGCTTTAGAATAGGCAGGGCAACCGATTTGGCTATTCAAGGTATTTCGTCGGAGGTCATTAAGTACTTGGGACGATGGAGTTCCGGTTGTTTTAAGAACTACATACTTTTTTAATTTGGGTATGCAGTCTGTGAATGAGTTATAGTGAAGGAACCACAGACGTGAATCTTTAAACGGGTAACCATGTACCCTAGCAATAGTTCATAGTGCTAGTTATGGGCTTAAACAACCCACCCCCTATAAATATGTCGCTCTAGTGGTTGACGATTCCCGATTGTGGGTTGTTCAGTTATAATTTGGGAAATACCGTTATGCCTATCATTTGGGCTAACATAATGTCTACCGGGGCGTTGCTCTATTCAGTCGGGCACAAACTTGGGAGAGTAATGTTTTGGTGGAAAATTGTTGACTAAGTATCGATAAAAAAGTAATGTAGTTTGGGTAACCGCCCAAAGGTGTGAAGTTGTAAGGTTTCGCCCTAGTACTTGGCGATTCCTGAAGTATTGCTATTGCTTTGCTATTAAGGGCTAAGATACAAAAGCAAGTGGAAAGCATTTCTGAGCAGCCTAGTAATTGTTAACATACATTAAGTAATCCAACTTGCAGTCGAGTTGTAAATCTGGTCCAAGTCGCAGTAAAATGGTCTGCAATGCTGTAATTCCATTGAACAGAGTTATGGTCTAGTGCTGCGGTTATAGTCTTAAAAGTACTGTTAGATTGTGAGGTACAGGATCAGCGGACCTGGATAGTGTGGTTGATATTTGGTAAAACATAGTAAACAAGGAAAGGCTTGAAATCATGTCGCAGTCTAAAATTAAGTCTTGTAAGCCACATTGGCTAGAATAGGTTTTTAAGTGCAGGCCTTGAGGATCTGCGGTTACATCGGTAAAGTATGGGGCGGTAATAAAAAGTTTATTCGCGCAAAGGGCAACGACTAGATCACTTCCAGGGTACCCGGTCGTGACGGAAGTTGCTTATTTTTCTATACGGCTTTGCGTATTGTGCCTTTACAGTCGGGGGATCATCGTTGCAATACAAAATGGTATAATCCGTAGAGCGGCCAAAACTATTCCACGCATTTTCAAATTATGAATTAAACATTGGGTATAGAATGTATAAAAAAGAATTAAAAAGATGACCAGTATATGGTAGTTGTAGTTTTATTTATTCGATTAAGGAAAATAATGGGAATTCATTATGTTTACTAGAATATTTAAAATAAGAGGACCATGATAGTCCTAAATCACTCCCCTGAGTATGATGGTTCATGGATTTATGATATATACAAAATAGCAAAGCCCTCTGTCTAATTATTTTGGAGAAGATGTTTAAGGATTTCTCTTTAAATCCTATGTATATTGATGATCCCACCATATAGCACTAATTTCCTGAATATGGAAATGCTTAGACATCAATACATACCAAGTATAAAAGCTCTAGGCCTAATGGTTTAGGAGAAGAAGGTTCTCAAAGATATCATCATCATTCCTAACTAAAATCAGGGATTGCACAGAAAAGGGCTATTTTTTTTAGTAATTTGGTAGAGGGTCAATGGCTGATGATATGTACCAAATATCAAAGCTTTAGGCTTTATGGTTCGGGAGAAGAAGATTTTCAAAGATTTCCTTCTTTATTTCTATGTAAAATCAGGGATCAAAAAGAAAAATGCTAATTTTCAGAATACGGTAATTCTTTGAAGTATTTTGGTAAAGGGTCAATAGATGATGATGTATACCAAATATCAAAGCTCTAGTCCTTATGGTTTGGGAGAAGAAGATTTTTAAAGGTTTCCTTCTTTTATTTAATGAAAATCAGGGATCACAAAGAAAAGGGCTTATTTCAGAATACAGTAATTCTTTGAAGTATTTTGGTAGAGGGTTAATAGATGATGATGTATAACAAATATCAAAGCTCTAGGCCATATGGTTTGGGACAAGAAGATTTTTAAAGATTTCCTTCTTTTATTCTATGTAAAATCACGAATTGCCCAGAAGAGGGCTAATTTTCAGAATACGGTAATTCTTTGGAGTATTTCAGTAGAGGGTCAATAGATGATGATTTGTACCAAATATCTAAGCTCTAGGCCTTACCACTTGGGAGGAGAAGATTTTTTAAGTTTTTTCACTCCGTTGCCATGGCAACCAGAGTTCTTCATGGATTTCAATTCTTTGAAGTACTTTGAAAGAGCATGACCTAAGGATCATTTCTGTAAAGTTTTGTTGAAATTCCATGGTTAGTTTAGGAGGAGAAGATTGTAATTGTGAACAGACGGATGGACGGACGGACGGGCGACGGACGATGACCGATCACAATAGCTCCCCCAGAGCACTTCATGCTCAGGTGAGTTAAAAAAATCATATGTCCTCTTTTTACATGATACTTGATGGATTGTACCCAGTTCTGAAAAGAACCATCTAAGTAATTGTACAATCATTCTGTGAAATTTTGAAGTCAATCCGGTGAAATCAAGGGACATCATTGTGTTAACCAGAACATTTAAGAGAGTTTTTCATAAGGCCCCTTTTTATGTGACCCTTGCTATAGTCAGATCCACTGTCAAAATCAACAATTGGAATGATGGTACAATCAATCTGTTTAATCTGTGGAATTTATTGTGTTAATGAGTTTATAGTGAAATCTTCATAGGGCCCCTTTTCTCATGATACTTTACAGAACAAACCAAATTTCAAAAGGAACAATTCTAATGAAGGTAGAATCATTCTTTAAAAGTTAAAGAGAATCAATGAAAACATTGCACTGAATTGTGTCAAGAATTTTTGTAACAAAATTTTCATAAGGCCCCTTTTTCCGTGAAACGTAACAAATCAGACAAAGGAACAATCCTAATGACAGTTTGAAGAAAATAATGAAGACTGAGGACTTTATTGTAATAATGATGTTTTGAAATAAAATTTTTATAAGGTCCCTTTTCTTGTGTCACTTAACTAATCAGACCTAATTTACAAAGGAACAATCCAAATGATGGTACAATCATTCTATTAAAGTTTGAAGAGATTCTGATAAATACTGAGGGCATTGTTGTGTTTATGAGGATTTGGTAAAAAAAATTTCATGCAGACCCTTTTCCTATGATACTAGACAGATCAGGCCCAATTTGGAAAGAAACATTCCTTATGATGGTACAAACATTCTGTGGAAGTTTGAACAGAATCTGATGAAAACTGCAGACTTTATCTTGGTGTCAAATTTTTAAAATAAAATTTTCATAAGGCTCCTTTTCCTGTGATACTTGAAGGATCAGGTCTCATGTCAGCATCAACAATTGTGATTATTGTACAATGATTCTGTGAAGGTTTGAATAAAATCCAATGAAAGCTCTGGACTTGGTTACAAGGATTATAGATAAAATTCTCTAAAGGCCCCTTTTCCCAAGATACTATCACAGATCACGCATTATTTGAAAGGAAAGAATCCTCATGATGGAATAATCATTCTGTGAAATTTTTAACAGAATCTGATGAAAACTGTTGACTTTATTGTGGTACAATGATTTTAAAATTAAATTTCATAATGCTCCTTTTCCTGTGATACTTGACCGATCAGGTCTAATGCAAACATCAACAATCATTATCATTGTACAATTATTCTATGAATGTTTGAAGAAAATTAGATGAAAGCTCTGGACTTGGTAACAAGGATTTATAAATGAAATTTTCATAAGGCCCCTTTTCCTGTGCTTCTTGACAGTTCAAACCCTGTTATGAAAAGACTGATAGTTATGACCTTCCAATCATTCTGTGAAAGTTTCAACAAAATCTGATCAAAGCTGTGGGCTTTATTATGTTAATAGGGTTTTATTAATTGAATTTTCATATAGCCCCTTTTCCCATGTTACTTGATGGATCTGAACCAATTCCTAAGGGAACTCTTCTTACAAAAGTATAATCATTCTGTTTGAGCATAAAGACAACCCCATCTCATCTGTGGACTTACAATCATTAATTAAGATTTTTTTAATTGAATTTTCCTAAGGCCCCTTTTCCTATGTTTCTCAATGGATCAAACCCAATTTGAAAGGAACAATCCTTATGATGGTACAATCATTATGTGAAAGTTTGAAGTCAATCAGGTGAAATCTAGGGCCATTACGTCTTAACTAAGATTTTTTTTATTAAATTTTCATAGGGCCCCTTTTCCCATGAAACTTGATGGATCAAACTTACTTCCAAAAGGAACAATCCTTATGATTGTACAATCATTCTGAGAAAGTTTGCAGAGAACCCGATGAAAACAGTGGACTCTCTCATGTAAACGAGGATTTTTAATGGAGTTTTTAATTGAATTTTTATAAGGCCCCTTTTCCCATGTTTCTTGACAGATCATACCCAATTTCGAAAGGAACAATCCTTAAGTTGTTACACTCATTCTGTGAAAGTTTGAAGAGAATCAAATGAAAACTGTGGACTCTACCGCGTAAACGAGGATTTTTAATGGAATTTTAAAATTTCCATAAGGCTCCTTTTCCCATGTTTCTTGACGGATCAAACCAAATTTCGAAAGGAACGATCCTTATGTTGGTACAATCATTCTGAGAAAGTTTGAAGAGAATCAAATGAAAACTGTGGACTCTTTCGCATAAACGAGGATTTTTAATTGAATTTTTAATGAATTTTCATAAGGCCCCTTTTCCCGTGTTTCTTGACGGATCATACCCATTTTCAAAAGGAACGATCCTTATGTTGCTACAATCATTCTGTGAGAGTTTGAAGAGAATCTGATGAGAACTGTGGACTCTATCGCGTAATAGAGGATTTTTTAATTAAATTTTCATAAGGCCCCTTTTCCCGTGTTTCGTGATGAATCATACTGATTTTCGAAAGGAACGATCCTTATGTTGGTACAATCATTCTATGAAAGTTTGAAGAGAATTTGATGAAAACTGTGGACTTAATCGCGTAAACGAAGATTTTTTAATGAATTTTCATAAGGCCCCTTTTCCCGTGTTTCTTGATGGATCTGACCCAATTTCGAAAGGAACGATCCTTATGATGGTACAATCATGCTGTGAAAGTTTGAAGAGAATCCGATGAAAACTGTGGACTTAATCGCGTAAACAAGGAACAAGAGGACCATGACGGTCCTAAATCGCTCACCTGAGGCATCTCCAAATTATAGTACACTGCAACTCCTCTACAACGCTACCCGGCACAGCGCTGACTCCGTTATAACGCGGGGTCCGCTTGGCTCCCAAAATTTTGGAGGGGGGGGGGGCATTTGGGTTTGCAGATGCTGAGATACGACGTTAATCCTAATTTAGCCGCGATTTTTTCATCCCGTCTTCGGCCAGTCCGAAGAAAAAGGGTTGCACGTAAAAATCGATAATTACCCGAAGCCAGGTAAGTTTTTAACACCTTATGTGGACGGTCCTGGCCATTAATGCATTAGTTCAGAGGTAATTGCTTTGTTTGATTGATGACACGCGTAGTGTTTGAATTTACAAAATCGGTTTGATTGTTTGGTCTTACTGTTTGACATTGGGATGATCAATGCCTTACCTCATTGATATTTTTTAAAACAATAGTGAATAGGCACGCTCCTCGGTATCCTTCTGTTACAAACCTTGAAGGTGGTGCGATTGAAATATCACACCGTTTCACTCTCGGCGTTCTTAAATTTCGGTAGGACGTGTTCTTAAAGTAATGCGCGACCGTGAAATTAGACAAATTGACTTGAGCCTAATTTTTATTTCACTTCATAGTTTTCTGGTATCCGGAGCTCGTAGAGGATAGTGGCTTCAAGATAAAAACGCAACAATGTGCTAAGAAAACAATCAGTCGTAGTTGTGACGTTTTCGCTAAATACAGAAAATACGTGAATTTTAATTGTAAATGTCACAGTATCGGAAGATTTTCATCCGAAACGGGATAGATAATATAAGTAGATTAAAATGAAATACCGTTATTTTTCCAAATTTCTTTCAATAATCCGAAAATTTAATGCCATTCTGTATGATCAAACACACGGCAAAAAGCTCGTCGACAGATTTGAAGTAAAGGTTTTTCGGGCACAGTTTATTTTATTCTGAGGGAGGAAAGGTGATCAAAGGCGCCGCCGCCAGATGTTCAGCTATTTATGGGAGAGTTTCCGGAGTTGACACGTGCCAGACGCGTACCCCGTGTAATTCTTGCTGACCGAATTTTTTACTCTTGTCGTTATGAAACAAGACATTCCACCGTCTCAGATATTTTTCGATTATTATGACCTTCATTTTTACGATTAAAAGTTAGCCGCTACAATTACACTGCAACTGGTCGGTTTAAATTCCCGATTCGTAAATGACTAGGTTCAGATAAAGTTCTTTGTCGATTTGTTGTTACCGTATTTTTAACAATGGTAAAGAAATTAGACCAAGTCCATTACCGCGAAAGAGGTTCGAAGGTCGATCCACGCGACATTTTCTCAACGCTTCAGTAACCCCAGGTGTTCAACAACTCGTCGGTCTCCAAGGAGACGTCGCTATGCGAGATACTTAGATTTTATCCCCTTTGTCTACGGATGGAAATATTTACGTCCGAGTAAAAAAAAATTGAATTAAATTAATGCCGACGACTATCATAATAATAAAACATGTTTCGGGTAAAAGTTCTAGCTTCTTAATATTAGGAGAAAGAGAACCACAATTTGTAGACCTGTAGAAATTTACGGATTATTCAATCCTGATAGACCGGGAAGGTAAGGTTAGAATTTAATTCTCCGCACGTCGAATTTCGTCGGTTTCTGCTAAAATCTCGTAACTACAGTTGTTGGTTTTCATTTCCCGACTAGTAACTTGTAACATGTTACAGGAATTTCATCACGAATTATCGGGTATTTAGTTCCGATTCCGACGGTTGAAAATTTCAGTTACGGCGGGGGGGGGGAGCGTTATAGCATAATAACTCCACTTCTTCCGCTGTTTCATTTCTTGGACCCCACCAACAGCGTTATAGTGGAGCTGCAGTGTACTTTTTAGTACAAAAAAGACACAACTTGAGCAAAATAAATAAAAGATATATACGATTTTTGGCTTTGTACAAAACAATCCATAAACGCTTTACAATAAGAATGAGTGCCTTTGGCTTTATAGTTTAATCCATTACCAAACTATCCAAGACTTTGTCACCCTCAGGGAAAACAGGTTTGAAAAATACATAGTGAGAAAGGGAGTGACAAGCAATTTATCCTTTTCTCACAGTGTTTTCTACCTGAAATTCTTTGTATTTAGATTTCAATCAAACTCTAATTTCTGTCTGCAACTTCAATGGGTGTAATTTTAGCAACCTTGGTAGAGAACAATCTGGATGTACTATAAATCAAAATATGAATGCATTACAACTTATACATGAGGAGTGGAAAATATTTGAACATGCTCTTATTGAGAGTTTTTCATATCCTTGGATGCCTTGGGAAGGGTCATGTTTGTCAAAAGGATATAAACATGGTAGATAACAATAATGTTATCCTTTGTTTTTAATGTAAATGCTCTGGAACCTATATTTAAGAAGAATTCTTTCAATGCAATTTACGCAAATTTCAACCCCAGGAACAGAGACATTTTTTATCCTAAGAGCATATTTTCCTGTTACGTAGTACAAAATTATTTAGTCATGCTACATACCAAATATGTATGCCCTTCACCTTATTTTTTAGAAGGAGAAGACTTTTGATGTTGCTCTTATTGGGCTTTTTCAAAAAATTTTGACCTCTGGGGCAGTGCCATGTTTTATCCCAGGGCTAAAATTTTAGCTAACATGGTAGGGAACCATCTGGGTAAAATGTTTAAAAAAACTTGGTTGAGAACCATATGATTAAGCTCTATATAAAATATAAATGCCTTTGGCCTTTGGCCTTGTAGTCTGTTAAAAAAAAGACAACAAAGATTTTCTAAAATTTCCCATTTTCATATGCCGCAGTTACAAGAGTTCACGGAATTAAATTCTTTTAACAACTTTTGAAGAGCTTCACCAAAAAAACATCCCTGCAAAGTTTAAGCTTGATTGGCATACAGGTTTAGGAGGAGAAAATTTTTAAAGATTTTTACAGATTTCAGGCCTCCTAGCAGGCCAAAACAAAAATAAAGGTTTTTATAAAGGCTCCAATGTATGAAAATAAAGGCCTTTTAGTGTAAAATATGAAAAAATAAAGAATGAATAAAGGCTATTTTCGTCGAAGTTCTCATTTCTTTTTTAAACCCACAGTCATACCAAAGTCATTTTTTGATGTTATATACTGTTTGAATTATGCAATATAATACATACCTTATTTAATGTGTATACCTATTTTCTCTGCATATTTATATCATACATAGCTCCTGTTTTACAGTGTAGGAAAATGCAGAACAAAATCCATTACTTGCTTTAAGCTAGCACGGCAACCAGTCAGAGCAAATATAAAGGTTTTGAGTGAGAATTACAGGCTATTTTGGCGTTTTAAAGGTTTTCTGGGGAAATGTAAAGGTTTTAAAGGTTTGCTCTGAAATTAAAGGTTTTTAAAGGTTTTAAAGGTTTCACTAGGAGGCCTGAGATTTACTTAAGATTCCCATTTTCACATGCCGGGGCAACCAGAGTTTTTGACAGAATTAAATTCTTTTAACAACTTTTGTAGAACTTCACCCAAGGAACATCCCTGCTAAAATTCAGCTTCATTAGCCTACTGGTTTAGGAGGAGAAAATTTTTAAAGATTTTTACAGATTTATTTAAGATTCCCATTTTCACATGCTGCGGCAACAAAGTTTTTGACGGAATTTAATTCTTTTAACAACTTTTGTAGAACTTCACCCAAGGAACATCCCTGCAAAGTTTCAGCTTGAATGGCTCCTGGTTTAGGAGGAGAAGATTTTTAAAGATTTTTACAGATTAACTAAAGATTCCCATTTTCACATGCCGCAGCAAACAGAATTTTTGACAGAATTAAATTCTTTTAACAACTTTTGTAGAACTTCACCCAAGGAACATCCCTGCAAAGTTTCAGCTTGAATGGCCTACTGGTTTAGGAGGAGAAGATTTTTAAAGAAATTGTGGACGGACGGACAGACGGACGGACAGACGGACGGACGACGGACAACGACCAATCACAATAGCTCACCTCGCACTTTGTGCTCAGGTGAGCTAAAAATCTAACTGACGGACGCACGGATGCCATTGCTATAGCTCTAGTGGCCTTCGGCCAGTAGAGCTAAAAATTAACTGATGTCTTGCTGAATACAATCCTGCATAGAACTGAAAAAAAAAACAGAGAACAGAAATCACCGGAATCACTAGTTTAAGGTCAATATTTCATTTGAAAACTGATTTTATAAACAATTCTTGCTTGAACGGGACAAGCAGGTGGTGTAGACAAAGATCAGACTGCACATATGTGCAGGCTGATCTTTGTCTATACCTCCTGCTCAGAAAAGAATATTTCGGGTTCAACATGACAT
Source organism: Fragum fragum (assembly GCA_946902895.1). Classification (NCBI taxonomy): domain Eukaryota; kingdom Metazoa; phylum Mollusca; class Bivalvia; order Cardiida; family Cardiidae; genus Fragum; species Fragum fragum. The sequence goes on along the minus strand of OX336382.1, from coordinate 14,622,014 downwards.
AGATTAGCTCTGTGTTGTTACTGCCAACTAAGGTGTATACACAGATACATAGAATTTCATCATTTTCCATAATGTTTCCATGAAGCTTTTTATTGAAGAGTGTAAAATAGCAGGATGGTGTGAGAATGGTTCACTTACATTTTAGTGATATCCTCCACAACATCATCGTTTTCTAGATAATTAAACCTGACTGTATCTTTAGGTACCGGGTCCGAGCCTCTCCATGGCATAGTTTTGGGTTGTTTAGCACTCTTTGGTGGCTTCTTACTTTGTACATGTAGCTTTGATAGATCTAACTTTGTGTTTTTCTGAAATAATAATGTATCTAAAAGTAAGTATCCATGTTTTTTCATATCGATTTAAATTCTTCTTATTCCCTTTCATACACTATTTCAAAAAAAATTAAAAAATTCTGAGAAGTAGTTTTGAAAAAAACAGAGGTCGTTTATCAGAATAAACAAGGGTATTTCCCAATAGCCTATTTAGGCTGTTAATCTTTTTAAGATAAATCCAAGTTAGTTTCATTGAATATTGGGTCATTCATGCGTTGCTTACTACCATTGGTACACCACATTCAGTTTGAATTTGCTCTTCCATAAGTCATAGTTACTTCATCAAGAGTTATGTCCGCTAGCCGGTCTTCAATTCTGTAAAGATCATTCCAAAACTGTTGTAAGCATAATACAAATATATACACTTATTCTAGTTTTGCGCTAACCATTTGATGAGACATAATTTAGGATGTTGGTTGTTTCCCTTGTCAATTTGTTACCTTCAATTTGTTACTGTCATATGCAAATGAGGTCATGCGGTGTCCACAACCAAATTCCATGATATCTATAAATAATCTTGAATTACACTTAACCTTTTTCTTAAGAACAAAAAAAAGCCACTTTAAGCCTATCAGATTACCACAAAAATAATATCTGACTCAATTTTGAATATTAAATGTTTGTTTCAGCGTAGTTTTGGGCAGCTGGCACTTTTTTCTTATCTTGGTTTCAGATACATCAATATCTCCCTTTAAGGATACAAATGTGTTGTTTTCTTTCTGCCAAGCAAGCACAAATTAATGTTATTCATTTACTATCTCTTTCATTAACAATTCCCACACACTGGCACTTTTTGACATTTCCCCCTCCCCCATGAACAAGAACAAGAGGACAGCAAGGCTCAACTATTTTTAGCGCTGGATAGTTAAAACAACTGAAAGTCAACATATGGCAAAAAACTATCTTGAAATCCATTGATGCCAAGATATGACTGCAAGAATTTCTATATCTGAAGAGAGTTAGGATTCCACTAAAATAGATTTCATTATCTTTGCCTAGAAGAAGATATACTGGTAAAAAAGAATTTTACAAAGTTTCAAAGCAAGAGCATTAGTAGAAAGAAACTATAATAAATGTAATTGTAATGAATCTTTGCCTAAAAGATAATATGATGGTCACATAAACAAGTGCAAAGTTTCAAAGCAACAGGATTGGTAGAAAGAGAGTTATCAAAGATATATGACAGTTACACATAAGGTTTAATCAAGAATTTCTAAATCCAAAAAGGGTTAAAGCTCAACTAAAATGAATGTCAGAGTGTATTAAATGTGTGTCTAGAGGCTGATATTATTGCCACAAAAACATGTGCAAAGTTTCAGAGCAATAGCATCAGTAGAAACTGAGAATTGACACTTGCACATAAGGTTTAACCAAAGCATTATGTGTATTTCGACACTAATGCTGATGCTGCTTTACCCTTTTTAGCTAGCAAATCATCAGCTTTGATAGCTTAAGTTAACAGAAAAATTTGAGGTCTTCTCAAAGTTCAACGAGTGCAAACTGCCACTGGAGGCTTAACCACTAAATCTGTTAAATGCCTACGCCATAAAAAGTAGTTCTTATGTATATTTCAGGTATACTGTAAACTCTTTTCAAATTGTAGAGAACTCTGTCAAAAGTATGCTATTTAACACATTCCCATTCAATACTGCTTTAAAAGCATCTCAAGAAAGAGCTTTGGAAAACATTGTGGTCAATGAAGAGATTGCTTGTAACAAGCAATTTTTTCAGTGTCAACAACGTTTTCTACCCTACAAAAGACAAAGAAGACAAAGAAGATTTATCAAAACCATGCTTTGCTAGCTTACAGTACTTTCAGTTCTTTGATTTAGAACCCATGTCTTGTGGAAATGAGGGAATTGCTTGTAATAAGCAATTACCTTGATTTTTACAAAGTAATTTACCCTATTATTTTCAAAAATTTCAGCTTAAACTTGCTGTCTGCAAGCTCTTGTACTTAAGTGCAGACTGATCTTTGTCTATACTTCCTGCCAAAACAGGAATATTCTGGGTTCAGCATGACAAAGGTTAAAATTTTCTATATGATTTCTCTTCCATGTTCATCTTACTTTATGGTAAGGAAGATTTAAGGCATTAAAATCATATCTTCCCTTCGAGTTAGGAAAAATTTTTTGAATAATCTATTATTTGGAAACTAAAGCAAACAAAAACCTTCTTAATATCAATATGCAAAAGGAGGGTATGAGTGAAATTCTCTGGAAAGAGTATTTTGTGTTTTCGTTATCAATTTCAACTAGTGTTAGTTTACATTTTAAATTGAGTCAAATGCATCCGATTCTTTACAGCAAATGTTCGCTTATCTTCGACATTGACTATTATATACCCATGCACTGATGACTAAACTTTACGGACAACTTTGTCAATCTCCATTTGTTGTTTGAATGACTAGCAAAAGTTAAAACATCATCAATGACATCATAGTTTAATGTAAACAAACATTAAATTGTGGTTGGTCACAGTTTAAAATATCAAAACTTCTTTCACAAATTTTGGGCTTATAGCGTATAGTTATTCTGATCTTATAGTTTCAATCATCATATTTAGTTACACTTTTCAGCCTCAAATATAGTTTTCTTATTAATTTTCTTATGTTTTCCGGAGGAATATGTATTTAACCCTTATCATTCTGAATAAAAATTGTTCCAATGTATCAATATCAAAGGATTGAAAACACTGGAATCCCTTTTTGTGGGCCAATATATCACATGAAAATTAATTCCATAAATAATCATGGCTCGATAGAGTCAAACAGGTGGTAGAGACTAAGAACAGACTGCACTCAATCATTTCTCTTACATGTTCACTTAATTTAGGATAAAGAAGCTGCAAGGTCTTAATATTTTCTATACAATTTCTCTTCTATGTTCACTTACTTCAGGATAAAGTAGCTGCATGTAAGACCTTAATATATTCTAAATAATTTCTCTTCCATGTTCACTTACTTTAGGATAAAGAAGCTCCAACGCCTTAATATTTTCTATATAATTTATGTTCTATGTTCACTTACTTCAGGATAAAGTAGCTGCACGTAAGGCCTTAATATAATCTAAATAATTTCTCTTCAATGTTCACTTACTTTAGGATAAAGACGCTGCAATGCCTTAATATTTTCTATATAATTTCTCTTCCATATTCCACTTACTTTAATATAAGAAGCTGCAATGCCTTTATACTTTCTATACATTTTCTCTTCCATGTTCCACTTACTTTAGGATAAATACTTTAGGATAAAGAAACTGCAATGCCTTAATATTTTCTATATAATTTCTCTTCCATGTTCACTTACTTTAGGATAAAGAAGCTGCAATGCCTTAATATTTTCAATATAATTTCTCTTCCATGTTCCTGTCTCAAACATGCTTGGTACAAAAGGCAAGGTCCATCCCAACTTGACACATTTAGGTATCCATAGCTGATCTACCTCTGTTACACTCTTCCAGTGCCAGCTTACCTGCACATTTAAAATTAGATTTTTACATTTTCCTACCAGATTTTAACTGAAAATAAGCACTTTTTCTTTTCCGAACAATTTTTTCTAAAAGGTAATGACTCCTGCCTGTAAAAGGCAGCAATTAGTGGAACATGGATTGACCATTAGCAAAACCTTATTATTATTCTGGTGAACAAGATGAGGCGGACTTTTTTCATTTTATATCTTATCAAAAAGAATATGTCATCAAGGGACCTTAAAATAAACAACCAGAACTAGATCGCTAGTTTGAATTTACTTTTTCAAACTAGTTAATCAACTCAAGTAACACTGCAATCTGAGCCTGTGGTTGCGATGTTTAGGTTTCTTTTTATGTACGGCTGATCGCATTATCGATGTATTGGCGGAGCTTCGTGGCTATAGCTAAATGGGCTGTGGTTACAAGGTTTTGACTCTCACAAATAATGTAAAAGTAGTATTTTTAAGCAACTGCAATTGGTTTGTTTTCGTACCTTTTATATGTAAATTTGATGAAATAATGGTGGCTTCCTCTGGACTCGCTTGTTACAAGCGATTCCTTAGCCTCCTGCTATGTTCATTAATTCTGAACCGTTGTACTCTTGGCTATCTGTAGCGTATTTCTATTGGTTTAATCCCCGTATGGCGGGATTATCATGACATTATCCCGGGTTGTTGTATCATTTTTTAGTGACGCCAGCGTTACCTTGACATTACGTAAACAAACATGTTCATTCATAGGATTACACCTGAGGAAGGCGGCACAGCCGCTGAAAGCTTGTAATATTTACTATTAAATTAACTCAAGTAACAATTAACAGATATTTTCAAAAAGTTGAATATAAAGGTAAAAAGGTTGTGATTGGATGAGCAGAAAACTGATATTGCCACTTTAAAGGCTCTCTTTTACTACATTGGATTGTTGCCATATTCAATGGGGTTCTTCTTGCATGATAATACATGCCTTTGCATCATGTTTGAGAAAGATTGGGCCAAAATTGTGACATCTAATGTGCAAACACAGAAATTGTCAATTAGGCATTTTTCCTCTTGATACGAGTCAAGATGTTACCATGTATCCCACAGGGTTCTACCTCATAACCATACAAATAGTTGCAGTAAAATTGAGAAATGCGAAGACAAAATTATAACCTCTAGAGATAATTGTAAATTAAGTCCCTTTTCCTATGATATTTGTGGTAAATTCACCATATTCAATAGGGACCTTCTTCCTCAAGATGATAAATATTTTCAGCAAGTATGAGAAAGATCAATCGTAAATTGTGTCCTCTAGAGTGGTTAAAAAGTATTTTGTCAATTAGGCCCCTTTTCCTTCATATTAGTCATAATGTCAAAATAGGGATCTTCCTCATGACTAAACAAACAATTCAAGCAAGTTTGAGAAAGATCGGGCCAAAATTGTGACCTCTAGAGTGGTAATGAGGATATTGTCAATAAGGTCCCTTTTCCATTGAAGTCTTAACCCTTGTCATGCTGAACCCGGAATATTCCGGTTTTGACAGGAGGTGTAGACTAAGATCAGACTGCACTTACTTTTCCTGCCAGAGTTGTTTATGAAGTTGATTTCTAAAAGAAATATTGATTTTGAACAACAAGTTCTATCAGTGCTTTGAGCTCTTTTGATTTTAAAGCTATTCAAGAAGGTGATTTATACAGCATCACAAGGGTTAACATTGGTCACTACGTCTGTATTCAGTAGGTATCTTCCTCATAACAATAAATTTCTACATAAATTGTATGAGACTGTTATTGCACATATCAAAAGTGTTTCAATTTAACCCTTGTCATGCTGTATAAATTAACTTACTGAATTGCTGTCAAATCAAAGGACTGAAAGCACTGATAGAACTTGTTGTTCAAAAATCAATATTTTTTTAGAAATCAACTTCATGAACAACTCTGGCAGGAAAAGTACAAGCAGGAGGTGTAGACTAAGATGAGCCTGCACATAAGTGCAGTCTGATCTTAGTCTACACTTCCTGCCAAAACCGGAATATTCGGGGTTCAGCATGACAAGGGTTAAGTGATAGTTTCCCTTATTCAACAATGGTATACTTTAACCCATTTCCACATGGTGACACCTTTTGACGTCTCTCAAGGAAAGATTTTTTAAATAATTGTGGGAAATGAGGAAGTTGCTTGTAACAAGCAATTTCTTCATTATCCACAATGTTTTCTACCTAAAAAGACAAAAGATATATACCTGAGAGCAGCGACACAAAGTCCTGGGATCAAGGAAGGAGAAAATGTAGATGGACAGTACTCTGGGAAGATGCCGGGTAAAATCTCGTCGTAGAGCTGGAATGTTATTCTTGACATAGTCTCGCACAAAATCCTTCTGTTTAAGTTTTGATTTCTGTATCAAATCTTCCAAAACCTGGGTTCTTTGTTCATGATTCCATTTCTCAAACTGACAATAGACAAATTACATAGAAATTAGATGTGTCACTATAGCCTGACCTATTCTGCCCACAGTCAACCTAATAATTATATTTGTTGTTTGCGCTTTTATAATTTTCAACCCCTTGACACATAATGACACTTCCTAGAAGTAAGAGCCATCAGAGATGGATTAACTATGCTCCTGACAAGTGCTTGTCACACAAAATACATTTTAAATTGTTTGTTTGTTTGAATGGGGTTTTATGCCGCTTTCAATAATCTCTCAGTTATATCGCGGCGGCTGGAGCACCTAACAATGGATTCCTGGTATTTTTCACACCAGTACTACCATTACAACCTTTCCTAGCCTCCAGCTGCTATCCCACATAGATCTACGATTATCGACCCATTGGTGAGAGACAAATAGTCGGAAAGGATGAGTGCTGCCGTCGTGAATCAAACCCGGGACCTCTAGATTGACAGTCCAAGGAAGTAAGATTGGAATAGGAAAAAAATCAAGAGTTGCAGACAATTAAAGTAACTTGAATTCAGGTATTATTTGAAATAGGGTTAAAATCTATGGGCACATGTTCAAAGAGTAAAGGTTATCAATTTATAAATGCATGTGTGAAATATGACATCCTAGGATGAAAATGACCAAGATAGTAAAGCCAGGTTGTGTGGGTTAATACATTACCAGACACAAAAATTTAAGATTGGTCCAAATTGAAAAAAAACCAAACAAAAGCAGCCAAGAAACATGTCTCACTTACCCACTTGACTATCAGAGTCCGTCTTTCATCAAATATCTGAAGAAAAAAACAACAAAATGTGTCAAAGACATCATTCCTGAGAATTTTACTTGAAAACCTCAGTGTTACCATTGGCGTACAAATGTACATGAATCGCGCACAAAACCATAAATCCATGTACATAATTCAATCAAAGGACTGAAGGTCCTGAATGTCACCATGTTCCAGATGAGTTTATGATTTCATTACTCATAGAGAAATTAATCAAAATATCACTAAGTAACATTCTCAGTTTTAGGTGAATATAACTGTATCAACTGAATCTAGCCAGGTTTGAAGTTAAACAAAAGTATCACAGATCTTTTATAATGTACAATTACAGTCAACACTCATTATCTCAAAATTAGAAATCTTGAAATTCCGGATATGTCCAGGTAATATTCAAGTCTCAACTTCATAAATTTTTTATTTCATATAAAATTGAATCTTTATCTTGTATCAGAAATATCAGCTATTCCTGTTATGTTGAGTTTTTATTGTTGTTTTTCTTTTATTTTGAGTTGAACTTAAAATTTTAGATTGAAATTTACCTGATAATCAGAAAATATGTCTATCAAACACCGTTTGAATAAGTAATTTTAAATCTGAATAACCAACATGGGACATTTATTTCATTAAATTGATTCTCCCTTTTTTACCGAGGTATGAAATTGATTAATTGCAGGGGGTTTAATGCCACTTTTAACAGTATTTCAGTCAAATCATGGCAGCTTGAGCACCTAACCGTGGATTCCTGGTAACACTCACACTAGTACTATTACAACATCAACTTTGAGCCTCGGAGCTGCTCATCCCACTTAGATTTACTATTATCTTGCCATGCAAGGGTGGGTGACATAAACTTCTAAGTTTAAGCATATTATGAAATATAGTTCCTTCTTTTTCCACCCTTTTTGCAAGATTTATAAAAAAAAACACAACAGAATTTGAAAAAAAAAAAGGATTAAGTAGGTTATTATTTAGAAAGGTTGACTCAAATTATACAGGAAGAGGGAATTTTTTATTTATAAATCTCCCTTTGACCATAGAATGTATTTGGAAATGGTTACTACACTTGAAAAGCAATGAAAAGACATAATCAAAAGTATAACATGTATTTTTGTAATCATTAATTCAAAGACTATAAATTAAATGGAAACGATTTCACACACTAAACCAAACGGATATAAAATGAAAGGATTTGAAAATAAGAGAACTATTTTTTATAGCTGAGTTATTTGGACTGGCCCTTACACAAAAAACACATTCCACAATTAAGTAGTTCCAGCTCCAGATAAAGAGAGTGATTTCTATTTTGAAATGTAAATTTCTTTTGTGATTTACCAAACCCTATGTTGTTGTTACTCTTAGGAAGCTCAGAAAAGGGCTCAAAAAGACAATACCAAAGAGTTCTTACAAGAAGAGGAATAACAGAGTTATATTGGTATCACACTTTGTTATCTAGATCTCAAGAGTCAAACTAACTGCTAACACCCTAAACACCGTCACCATTAACCCTCATGACTGCAAAAGTGTCAGCAAAACTGAAGTTTGGCGACATATTAAATGGTCTTATAAGTGTCTAAAAGTCACCATTTGTGGAGAAATAGAATAGGTTTTGTTACAACATTTTGCAGACAGCAACTTCCGTAGCTATCACAAAACTGCAAATGTTAAATAAACGGCTCTATTTTGTCCCGCCTGACTTACGAGAGAAACTTATTTCAAAATCAGATTCTATAGTATGAGTTCTTGTCAATCTTGCCCAAAACACGTGAATATCATGTGTTTAGTTTGAAAAATAACGCAACTTTGGGCCTGTTTCAAAAATCTGGTGAGGCCATCAGGATCTGCATTATACGAACTTTTCCCAATGCTGGTTTCAATATCAATATAGATGGAAACAAACCAGAAAGAAGCAATGGTTCCTGTCGCATAAAAGGGAAATCACTTGCTCCCATTATGTTTTTGTACTTCTTTGCTTTCAATTTTGGGGGGTTTTAGGAAAAAAATACGCACATAGTCTCTTGTTTTATTACCTAATAAATTAAATGCACAGACATGTAATGGCATTTTTGTTTCTATGTTCATTTATTTTTCTGTACAATCATGCACGTCTTGGTGTAAGATTTGTATGTGAACCGATGTAATTGTACGTGAAATACGTACTACAGTACATGAATGGGCACCCTGCGGTGCAATGGTATAAATTGCATCATAATTTTTTCGCTGATTTTTTTAATTCATGTGCACAATGTAAGTAGTGCCTTATTTTGGGTATGATCAATGTATTTGGCTGCAAGGCCTTTTCAGTACATTTCAAAAATTGGAACCCATGCCTCAAGGGTCATCATAAGTGTACCAAATTATTTGAAAATGGTCAATTGATTATGTAAATATCGGCCCATTCCAACACAGTCACACTTTTTACTCCCTTTAAGAAAGCAGTTTGGGAAAATATTGTGGCAATTGAAGAAATTGCTTGTGACAAGCAAAAGACCAAGATTAATTTTGTAAATCCACCTACTTCATATTGTTGTCTGGAATGTATTTCAATACAATATTTCCCAAAAACTCAATTGTCGTGCATACCTACATTATCGTGCATGGCCCCTTAGGAGCCTCAGTGACCTTTGTTGACTCATATTTTCACAGGATGCTTTACTTTCAGTACCCCCGTCCGGTGCTGTGAGAATCACCATTTAACATATTGCACACTAAACTTAAACCCATGATCGAGATGTAAAATAAACCCTAAATAACACATTTCACAAATTTGGAGCAACGGGATAGATTAAGCTTAAGTTTAAAAAACCTTAAATTTGACATTACATCAAATAAATCTACAAGGTTAATTGTTTTAAGCCAAGGTGCTTGGCAAATACTGAAACAAGAATTTTGCTTCTTTTTAGTTGTCATGGGCACTAGGGCTGTAACGATACACAAAGTGACGAATACGAATACAGATCACGATACAGGGTCATGAATATGAATATTTATTCATGAATACAACTTTTTCCAGGAACAGACATATTTATCTAGAGTAAATTCACTTAATACCGACACCGTCTATTTATCGACACATCCGCGATTTTATCGTAAATTCGATATCGGCTTCACTCGTGATATGACAAAATAATCATTTGCCATGTCGTCATTGTGTGACGTATTTTTGAAGTTCGAAAGGCGCGTTCTTTTTTCAAATTTTTGGATCAACACAAACTTTGGTCAAGCTTAACTTCCGAGATAAGGTTGGTTGAATCGTTTCATGAAAAATTTTATTACTTCTTTCGCTTATCTTTTAAGTATGTACAAAAGTTTTAGCTTAAAGCATGCTATTTCTATCTTTATAAACTATTAAGAGCGTATTTCTTCCCAGTTTATGTTTAAAACAAAAAGTGTCGATAATTAGGAAATATTAACCACAGTCTTCCAAATATCGACACCGTCTTAAAAATAGTGCATAGCTCTTTTAAAAAAAAAAGAAAACCTGATACTTGAGTTTCTTTTCGGACTATCTTACATATAGATATAGATATATCAATGTTAAGTTCGCAAATGGTAAAAGAAATGAACAAACTTAACAAGCAGAAAAGAAATTAACAAACATCTGCATATGACAATATTTGTATATATTATTCCACAGATAATTGCTCGCCGAAAATGTCAAACCAATTAACAGTGAAGAAAAGGGTAAAGTATGCACCAGAGCAAATGGCACGTGCTATTGAGGCCGTAAAATCTGGAGCATTAAGTAAAAAGGCTGCGGCAAAGGCTTTTGCTGTCCCGCGCACCACACTATTAGATAAGCTGGCAGGTAGAGTACCGGAAACTGCAACACGACCAGGGAAGAAGCCCGTTCTAACTAATGCCGAAGAGGCTACTTTGGTGAATTATAGTAAAATAATGTTTGAAATCGGTTACCCTGTTACCAAACGGGAGTTCCTGAAAGAAGTAAAGAAAGTACTTGATATTGATGGCAGGGAAACCCCATTTAAGGATAACTTACCTGGATACCACTGGTTTAACCTTTTCTGTAAACGTAATCCCCAGATGACAATGCGCACTCCGATGGGTCTTGGACAGGAAAGAGCCAGGATTAATTTTGAAATGGTATCTGGTTGGTTTGAGGGGGTAAAGAAGTATTTAGTAAAAGAAGTTCCCGATTTCGATCTCCTACTTAAAAACCCAAGGCGTATATTTAATGCTGACGAGTCTGGCTTTCCGTTATGTGCAAAATCGAACAAAGTTATGGCCCCTAAAGGAGCACATAATGTATACCAGGTAGTTACTAATACAAAATTACAAATTACAGTGATGGCAGCATTCAATGCATTTGGAGAGTATTTGCCACCTCTTATACTCTTTCCTGGGGAACGCCTTCGCGATGTTGGTTTATCAGGATTTCCTGAGGCTAGGTATGCTACAACAAAGTCTGGTTGGATGGATTCTGATACTTTCTTGTCATTTCTTGAAATGCTATCTGAATTTGTTGATCAGCAGAATATCGAATTGCCAGTGCTTCTGTTTGTTGATGGCCATTCCACTCATTTGAGCTTACGTGCGGCCGAATTCTGTCGCGATCATAAAATAGTATTATATTGCTTGTTGCCGAATGCTACACATGTTTTACAAGCGTGTGACATTGGATTTTTTAGCCCTATGAAGAAAGTTTGGCAGCAAACTGTAAAAGATTGGCAAGTTCAAAATATTGGGGTCGCAATGGCAAAAAAGGATTTTCCTGCACTCTTTAAGACAACCTGGGGTCGAGTAGCCACATTTGAAAATGCTGCACATGGTTTTCGCAAGTCCGGGTTATTTCCATTTACCGTCGATGGCATTGACAAAACAAAACTCCAGCCTTCTCGAATAATACAAGAACAACATACAATTCATTTAAACCACAATATTGTTCAAGAAAACGATCCCGAAGTTGGAACCGTTTCATTATCAAAAAACACAGAAAGCAAAAGTCAGACTGTCGAACAAGATGCTTGTATTCAATCTACATCAATTGACATGAATCAGGATAATGTAGCCCCTGCATTTTTCAAATTGAATGTTCCTGAACCTATTCAGAAAAAGAAGAGGAATCAATTAAGAGATAAACTGCCAAAAGCAATTTCTGGAACTGAGGCTATACAAATGCTTAGAGAGAAAGAAGAAAAACGGAAAGACGAGGAGGAAGCTAAATTGAAACGCAAAGAAGAGCGTATAATAAAAAAGGCAAAGAAAGAAGAAGAAAAAATCTTTAAGAAGGAGGAAAGGGAAAGAAAAAGGAAGGAGAAAGAACAGATGAAAAAAGATAGAATATGCAAGGGAAGCAAAAAGGCGAAAAAACGAGTAACTAAGGAGTCTGAATCTGATTCTGATGACAACAATGTCAGCATGAACCTAGTGACAAGGGATAGTAGTGACTTTGAGGAGGAGTTTGAAATGTGCCCTGCGTGCAACAAGGGTGACAAACATCCATCTCTTTGGGGAAGGTGTTTGGATTGCGCCACACGATGGCATTACAGCTGTGCAAATCGTCCTGAATTTGAGCTTCTCGAAGAAGACGAGCGACAAAAGATCGAATTTATTTGTCCTCTCTGTTTGTAAATGAAATCATATATACAAGTTGAAAAAAGGACATACAACATTTCCCGCATAATCCCCAGGTTTTGTCTCACCATATTTTCCATGAGAAAAAATTGTGAAGAAAGAACAAGCAATTTGATACTGTTGTCTAACATATTAGATCATCATAATTTTAATTATTGCAATTTTATTGTGATCCCATTATCAGCTTACCTCAATTTGAAGTGATCTAAAATTTTGAAAAACAGGAAAGGATTTAAATGGCCCCGCTATGAGAAAACTTACCGTTAGCTTTCTGACCACGTTCAGCAGAAAACGCGACTGTCTATCAAATAATCAATTGACCAATCCAATCATGTATTCGAACTGGAAGTGAACTTTGAACACCGTTATAAGCTGACATTTTTGGGATGCATTTTTGTTGGGTGGCGACTTAAGCACTACGGCTACAGCTTATTCATGTTGTATTTACGATCATTCGGTCGTTAACCAACAATTTTACTTTTTGTTAGTTACGTTTTTGGTTATAAAATTTGCAAAATAACGCCATTTGATATTGGAGTGGGCGGGGCCAGGGATCTGTCAATTATGCTTTACAGCCACAGGAGATGGTGTTGATTGGTATCTTTTGCCCAGCTGATCAGTGTCTTTTTCAGGTTGATTTTCTCATTTGCAAAGAGAATCACTAGATCTATTTCAACCAAGGAAGTATAAGTTCTTATTTTTTAAAAAACAAATTGGGGGTCGATAATTGGGAAGGGGGTGTCGATAAATGGACAATGTTCCTATTTTGGGGTTTTCGTGGTCCCTTTTGTAAACCCGTATTTGATTGGTTTTAAAGTGATGTATGTTTACTCAAATCGAAAAATTGACCAATGAAAAGTGTTATAACATAGTGTTGAAAGTGCTGAAATGACCGATTCCTCCGACGCATAAAAATGTACACGAAAGCTTAAGGTGTCGATAATCGGTGAATTTACTCTATATATTTCTTTGAGCAAAGAATGAAACAAACTTATGCCTATCTGTGATACAGACAGCTGTTTTATGTTAATAATTTTATTATTTCTGCATCAACAATCAAAGGTGTATGGCAAATTCAAGCCTAACAAAGGGTGAAGTCAAGATCCGTCATTGATTGATGCCGGATCATTTCAATTCACTTGCCTCTATATTATAGATTTCACGTATTTGTACCTTTAAATTTGTATATTTTGAATTATGTTGTAAACTTCTATCCGTTACAAACTTAACAATTAATATGAAATTTTTTGTCACCAGCATTGATCACTTATAATGAAAAGACGAAATAATTAAATTCTAGCCAACATTCAAGGTATATTGGACATGCAGCCATAGCTTACCTTTTAATTTTTTAAAGGGAGGTAATTTATACGTTGCATAATTGAAGACAATGGTCTATGCTCCGAAAGATTATGTCATTCGATTTCTTCAGAATCTGAACTTAATGGTCAATAAGATAGAAAAATTAGGCCATAAATACTAGAATTTGAATTGAAAATCTTGATTTAAAATGTTTAGTTGATCAAGACTTTGACTTAAAAAAGATGATTTTTGATTGTTAGTATTAACAGAGGTCTGACAATTGACGGTCAAAGTCATGCGCCGATTGTCCAGTTAATCTATCATTTACTACCCAAAATGCCACTTGAAGACAACAAATAAATAACTGTCACCAGTGAAATAGAAATTCTTTGATTTAGTATCTAGAATATGTATTCAGTTGCATCAGAGGCGCCCTCTGTCAATCAACTACGGGAGCCGCCTAGGCTTTAAGGATTTACGTCTTTCTTCATAAATTTGATGAAACCGTCGTTATAGCTTGTGCATGTTAGATATCTATGACCTCTTGGATAATTTTTTGCACTTTGCATCCCGGAAAAATATTTCACATTTTGTATTCGCCAATATTTGGTTCTCAGACAGACGAATACGATACATACTCGCCGGTAAAAAAATATTTGATTCACCGAATATTCGAGTGTATCGTTACAGCTCTAATGGGCACTCTTTTTTGTAAGATGCACAATAACTGCAGTAGCAATACAAAACTTCTCAAGGGTTGACAAGGCAAGTTTCAGGACAAATTTCTTGTAGAATATCAGGATAGAACTTGACAAAATTTTACTCAAAGATAAATCAAATGTCTCTATATATATATAAAAAGTATTTGATTGGTATACAGTAATTTTGTACCATAACCATTTCGTACCATAATTTCTATGGTTATTTCGTACCATACAATAGTTATTTCGTACCATACGTTGGTCATTTCGTACCAAATAATTAGTCATTTCGTACCATCTTGTACCACAAATAGGCCGCCGTCATAGCCAGTTGGTAGCACATCGGACTGTCAATCTAGAGGTCCCGGGTTCGATCCCCTACGGCGGCACTCATCCTTTCCGACTATTTGTCTCTCACCAATGGGTCGATAATCGTAGACCTATGTGGGATAGCAGCTGGAGGCTAGGAAGGGATGTGATTGCGGTACTGGTGTGAGAAATACCAGGAATCCATTGTTAGGTGCTCCAGTTGCGCGATATAACTGAAAGATTGTTGAAAGCGGCGTAAAACCCCATTCAAACAAACAAATAAATCGTACCACAAATAAACCACTCAATCAAGTTCAGAGAATTTGATAATTAGATTGCTTGTCATTGTTTGCAACGTGTTAGGTAAGATCATTTAATTCTAATTGTGGAAGATGAATGATTGTTGATTGCTTAATTATGATTAGATTGGTATTTGCCTTTCATTTGACCATCCCACTTTTTTTACACCCATCAAGAAAAATACTTAGGAAAACATTGCTGGAGACAAGCAATAATAATCACAGTTTTTTCTTCTCCAAAAGACAATTTTTTTTAAAAAAAATTCGGTCCTCATGAAATTGTGGTCTGCAAATTTCTCTATACACTGCAACTCCTCTACAACGCTACCCGGCACAGCGCTGACTCCATTATAACGCGGGGTCCGCTTGGCTCCCAAAATTTTGGAGGGGGGGGGATTTTGGGTTGCAGATGCTGAGATACGACGTTAATCCTGATTTGGCCGCGATTTTTTCATCCCGTCTTCGGCCCTTCCGAAGAAAAAGGGTTGCACATAAAAATCTATAATTACCCGAAGCCAGGTAAGTTTTTAACACCTTACGTGGACGGTCCTGGCCATTTATGCATTAGTTCAGAGGTAATTGCTTTGTTTGATTGATGACACGCGTAGTGTTTGAATTTACAAAATCGGTTTGATTGTTTGGTCTTACTGTTTGACATTGAGATTATCAATGCCTTAGGTCATTTATATTTTTAAAACAATAGTGAATAGGCACGCTCCTCGGTATCCTTCAGTTACAAACCTTGAAGGTGGTGCGATTGAAATATCAAACTGTTTCACTCTCGGCGTTCTTAATTTTCTTCAGTCCCCGGGAGGACGTGTTCTTAAAGTAATGGGCGACCGTGGAATTAGACAAATTGACTTGAGCCTAATTTTTATTTCACCTCATAGTTTGCTGGTATCCGGAGCTCGTAGAGGATAGTGGCTTCAAGATAAAAATTCAACAATGTGCTTAGAAAACAATCAGTCGTAGTTGCGACATTTTCACTAAATACAAAAAATACGTGAATTTTAATTGTAAATATCACAATATCGGAAGATTTTCATCTGAAACGGGATAGATAATATAAGTAGATTAAAATAAAATACCGTTATTTTTCAGAATTTCTTTCAATAATCTGAAAATTTAATACCATTCTGTATGATCAAACACACGGCAAAAAGCTCGTCGACAAATTTGAAATAAAGGTTTTTCGGGTACAGTTAATTTCATTCTGAGGGAGGAAAGGTGATCAAAGGCGCCGACGCCAGATGTTCAGCTATATATGGGAGAGTTTCAGGAGTTGACATGTGCCAGACGCATACCCCGTGTAATTCTTCCTGACCGAATTTTTTAGTCTTGTCGTTATTCCACAGTCTCGGATATTTTTCGATTTTTATGACCTTCATTTTTACGAATTAAAAGTTAGCCGCTACATGTATACGTGCAACTGGTCGGTTTAAATTCCCGATTCGTAAATGAAGAGGTTCAGGTAGAGTTCTTTGGCGATTTATTGTTACCGTATTTTTAACAATGATAAAGAAATTCGACCAAGTCCATCACCGCGAAAGAGGTTCGAAGGTCGATCCACGCGACATTTTCTGAACGCTTCAGTAACCCCAGGTGTTCAACTACTCGTTGGTCTCCAAGGAGACGTCGCTATGCGAGATACTTAGATTTTATCCCTTTTGTCTACGGATGGAAATATTTGCGTCTGAGTAAAAATTAATTCAATTGGATTAATGCCGACGACTTTCATAATAATAAAACATGTTTTGGGTAAAAGTTCTAGCTTCTTAATATTGGGAGAAAGAGAACCACAATTTGTAGACCTGTAGAAGTTTACGGATTATTCAATCCTGATAGACCGGGAAGGTTAGGTTAGAATTTAATTCTCTACACGCTGAATTTCGTCGGTTTCTGCTTCGTAACTACAGTTGTTGTTTTTCATTTCCCGACTAGTAACTTGTATAGAATTAAACTTGTTACAGGAATTTTATCACGAATTATCGGGTGTTTAGTTCCGATTCCGACGGTTGAAAATTTCAGTTACGGCAAGGGGGGGGGGCAGCGTTATAGCATAATAACTCCACTTCTTCTGCTGTTTCATTTCTTGGATCCCACCAACAGCGTTATAGTGGAGCTGCAGTGTATTTGGACCTGCCTTAAGTATCATTGTGTGGCTATTGGCTAATGGTTACTTTGTCAAATTATTCGGTTAACTATGATACAATATTGACGGAAATACAGTTCTGATTGCCTACTAATGTTCTCCTAATGATCCCCCCGTTAGAAAAAAAGTAATGTGCTGATTCACTAATACTGTATCATCAACTCTTCGTTTGCCTGAATGGACTGTCTTAATTGATTTTCACTTGTTTAATGATCGATAAATAAGATAAAGCAAATAGAAAATAAAAGTATTTTATTAAAGTTGTAAGCGTTATTTTACTATTCAAATAATATAAGATTTTTTTCTAAACATGGTACGAAACATTTGACGTATGGTACGAAATGACTATAACATGTAACGAAATGGTCACAGCATGGTACGAAACAACCAATACCATGGTACGAAATGACGAATACTATGGTACGGATTGACTGGTACGAAATGGTTATGGGTTGAAACGTCCGTTTTTCATTTGATCATATCAACAACAATATTTGATTTGTATTGAAAATTAATTTCTTCACATGCACGATAATTGAGGTGAGGAGGAAATTTGACAGGTCTAAAATGTTGTTGTTTAGTAATGGGTTAAGTAATGTTGCCAGACGGGTGAAAAAAAGTCAAATTTCATGTATGTTACACTGTCGTGTGCAAATTCTTTCAATTTGGACCATTCTAAATTTTTTGACGTGTGGTAATGGGTTAGATTCATTCGATGGGGGAAAATTGACGATAAACATGACAGGACAGCTTTTCGACAGTAAATTACCTTGTTATTTGTTTCTTCGTTACTAAGGGGCGTCCAAGTACTGTTTTTTCGATTCTTTGCAATCATTGACATTTTGCCTTAACAAGTTTTAAAACAAAAATAAAGGAAAGGAGAGTAATCAGTAAACTTTCGACCAATTAGCAAATCCTGTCACCGCGAGACGGCCATTTTGATGCAATTTTACGTTGCTGCTTACGGACTTGGCCGAAAGGTTACGGAAATTAATTAAGAATAGACTTGAAGCTTTGTCAAAATGTGTTATCAAATGTGTGCAAAGATGTTAGGCTCTTTTTCACGAAAAAATCTTACTTCTACTTCTACTTCTACCGGTTGACGACCTCTGTCATCAGGTTAACAATGTTGCCGTTTTGAGTGTGAGTTCTTCAGGAGTACCTGCTTTGGCCAAATCTCATATTGTCCATTTCGTAAATAATAACTTTCAAAGCTAGACATGTATCAATGATTTTTTCATGACATAGATTTTAATAATTCTTATTCCCTTACATTAAAAATAAATATTCTGAAAAGTAGTTATGCAGTTGTTCTGAGGTCGTTTATCAGAATAAACCTTGGCATTTCCCTAATAGCCTACGTTAGGCTGCGATATCGTAGCCCTCTTTCTGATAAAGGTAATGATGATTTATTCTCGGGTGTAAAAACACCATGTAACACCCCTAATATATTAATGTTTATTCATAAATATATAGGGATGTTATAAGATGTTTTTATACCCGAGAATAAAACTCATTCTAACATAGCATATTAATAGAATTTCAAACTCCTGTGGTCATATGCAAATGAGATCATGCAATGTCGACAACCGTGATATCTAGAAATAGCATAGAATTCCGCTTAATCATTCATGTATAAGTAACTGTAATAGATGATCGTTTGAGCGTATTTTTGCCACTTGGCAACTTTTTCTTATCCAAGTTTCAGAGACATCGATACCTGCCTAGAAGGTTCGTTTGGCCTGAATATATACTGAGAAAAACAAAAATTTCCCAACGGTAACTTAAACATTTAGTTTTCCAAAATTTTCTATATGAAATTTACAAAAAGTATGTTAAATCACATGTTTATGATGTTTTGTTAATCTGTTTTCTCTTCATTGGTGTAGACTTTGCCGAAAAATAGGCGTCAATAAATCAGTCGTGTCGTTCAACAAACAACAGTGTAATCTCTGGCAGATCGAGGATTTCTGTAAGGGGAGGGGCGGGGTCAAACATACCAAGTACCTTGAATGCCTAAAGTATGAGCTTCTAAATCAGAATCTTCACCATCTTGGTTCATATCTTTCTCATTCCCAGGTACTTCAAACTTGTTTTAGGTTGGAGCAGGGGTACCAACCTGTACGTTGATTTCCTATGTACAATGATGATGGAGAACTTTTCCTGACACCGTAATAACCAATCGATTTGTCAATCAAGAGATCAATCAATCTAATTATTAATTATCTTATCTAGGTAATATGCATATACATGTACTTACTAATGATAGGTGCAATAGGAATCCCCGATAACGCATATCTCTCTTTCTATCTCCCGTTCATTTTTTTCAAGTTTTCTTTTTGCAATCAATTGATTTACATTTTCAAGGCTTTGTGCTAGCACATTGTCTAAGCTCATTTCAGCTCAAAGTGCTCAGTGTTAGCTTTTATTGTTCTAGCACCGAACTGTGTGCTTTACGAGTCATCTTCTGTGTAGTTGAAGGGTTATATTTTGATTCCGTAGCTCCAAATTTGGTCTAAATATTTCATGTCTGCATTATTTCGTACAAAATTGGTTCTTGGGTATTATGTTGAGAACAGGTATGCCCGTGTAAACACTTATGCCTTACATGTTTCTTACTAGAATGTCTTTGAACTTGGACTGTAAGTCTCTGGTCGTTGATATAGATAATTATAACCGTTTGTATATCAGACCTCTAGAAAACCCTTTTTGCTCAAATGTTTTGAAATTTGGCCAGACTGTTTGTCTTAAGAAAGATATATGAGCCTGTGCGTGACATTTCCAACAATTTCGCAGCTGCGTGACTCGCACACATTGAGCACCCTGGTCAGCCTTTCGGGGCAATTAGAATATTCGCTGATTGTTGAAAGAAGCTTTGGATCAGTATCTATCTACAGAGCGCAGAGTGAAGACTGTGCAGATGCACAGGCTGATCTGAGTCTTTACTTGGCGCACATGTGTAATGGTTGGAAATGTCACGCACACGCTTATATACATATTGCCTCTTTTGCCGGTTATGAATCAGGGGATATAAAATGCACACCAGATACACGTGTACTTTTATAAGAGATAGTCATGAGCTTGATTTATTTGTACTTAATAATTATCGTCAGCAGTTTTGTTATTGTATATAGGAGATAGAGGGGTTAGATGGCGAGAACCAAGTAGCTATCGAATCTCGAATAACAGTCTTCGCAATATTTTCTACTATTTATGTCATTTTTAATTCGAATTAGACGGAGATTTTTCTCCACATTAAGACAGTTCAAATCAGCCAAACGCCTTCTTCAAGCATAGTAGTAGGTTCATGCCAAGAAAAGTATGTACCAAAAGTCCACTTTAAGAAACTGCAGCCAAAAGATCCTATCTAGCTATTTGTCCGTTAACATCTCATTAAAAGTCGACAGCGAATAGCTAGATCCCTCCTCGAAATAATGGATTCAATTTTAATAACCTGCAGGGTCGTAAAAGGGCCGTTAACCCAAGTCTGGTTCTAAGTCAGGTATGTAGCACTTTCGACTAAGATAATTTCTCTACCATAACCCGTTTCAATCCAGGTCTAGCGCGATAAATATTATTATAATGAATATTACAATATTTGCCTTATTATTACTATTATTATTAGTTTATTTTGATTATCGATGTGGTCTGTAACTAAGCTCAAACAAAAAATATAATTGAGACAGACAGACAGACAGAGATTAGAACCGAGACGATTTTATTATCAGGCTGCACTAATTACGAACCTAATTGACCTCTGCTGAATATGACATATCTTAAATATTTGTTTAATGGGGCTTTCAGGTGGTCCTTTTCTACGGAACAGTCACAAGAAGTTTTAGATCTGGTCACCCTGCACATTCTGTGTCAATCGTAAGATTTCTTGTGAAATATTCAAAACAAGGTTGGTTGACGATTTTCACCAAAATACCCATTTGAAAGCTATTGAAATGATTTACTTTATTCACATTGTATACTTCTATTAAAAACTTCAGAGTTTCTTAACATTTTGTCGAAATAAATCAGGGAGACATAAAATTAAAAGGTCAAAAAGGATCAAAGAACTTTTGATACGCAATACATACGCAATCAAAGATGAATTTCATAATCTATTTATTTATGATACATATTCATATATCCAGAAAAAAACATCCCCCTAAATGAAATATTTCATTAGAACTAGTTCAATGAATGCATTAACTTGTTCTTATGCTTAGAATTGATTGTAAGATCAATTTAGTGAAGAATACATAAAAGAAGTTTTCATACTGTGGAAAAATATAGTAGAGGATTGATATTTGTATCGGTTAAGGTGAAATGTGAGTTGCTCAAGTTGATAGTTAATGACTAAAAGCTTCATTTGTTATAATAGTAACGATACTCCTTCTGTTTTGTCGTTTGGCAACCAAAACCTCATATCCACAGCTTGATCATTGATCGCCCAACGACGATATATGAAAGTGTTGAAAGCAAAGAAAACACGATTGGGCCCGTGTATACAATGGACGAGATATATTATGATATCTATCTTAACCATCATACCAAAGAAGCTTTTTTTTATTCAAATGTAGTTCTGTAGGAATACACAGGTTTAAGATAGAAAGTCTATGGCCCTTAGGTTTTTCAAACAATACTCTTGAGATTCTTCATCCCTTGGGCTAAAAACAAGTAAGTGTCGTAGGTCTGGTACCTGTTTATATAGCCCACCATCTTGTCGTACAAAGGGCAGCGAACATTCTACTTATCTATATTAGAGAAAAGATGATCTCGATATCGCTTCACACGTAAGAATGATAATCCACCGACAATAGTTTTATTGGTCGTTCAATGGGGCAACGAATTCCTAAATTTATTTGTCGTATTCCATCCATTGCATATGAACGACAGATAAAGGCTCAGATAATCATGTGCATCCACACCGTCATCCTCATTATTGAACGGATATCGAGATCATTTTTTCTTCTAATATTTTAGATATATTTTAGATAAGTAGAACGTTCGTCGCTATTGGTACGATAAGATGCCGCACCGTCTATCTAGAGCCCTCACTATTCGCTTTGTAGATGGCTACTGACTTAAGTTCCTTTAGAAAACCAGCAATTTTAATCAAGTTACTCAACATTACATCTTGGGCCACGAAGAAACTATCTTGTATCATGGGGTGAATTGAGGGCCAGTTTGCATAAATGAACATAGAAAATTCATTTACAGCTACTTTCTTCGGGAAATTTCTGGTTGGAAGTGATTGATATGAAAATAGCCGAACTATTTTCTTTTAACGAGTACACTTTAAAGATTTTTTTCTATTTTTTTTATATATATATATATTTTAATACGATTCAATAAACAAAGATGAGTTAATGGGAAATAGCCAGAAAACAGAGATTGGTCTATCACATAAATCAATGTTTTAGAAAATGCATATAGTTTTCGTCGTGTTGGTCAAAGAGGATATGTGCTAGCTAGAATCTAGCCTGTCTTCCAGGCTGTAAGTGCGTAGGTTTGAAAGTAACTAAGATACATCAATCATGCAAATACATTTCATTCCTTGAAATTACCTCTCTTACGTCTGACAAACTGATTAGCAAAACAGAAAAAGATAACAGTTAGAGAAAAGAAACTTTTGAACTAAAATATAAGTATCAGTGAGACGGGGAGCGGGTCTAGCTACAATCCTTCATCATCATTTCTATGTATTGACTTTTCCCAAAATAAATGCTAACACTTTCTAAATCCTTTGTTGTCACTTCCATTTGATGAATCACTTAAGATAGTAAGACAAAGTATTGTAATTGTCATTTTATTTTATTTTTTTAAGCTTTGTTATCTAGTACATGTTTTTGTATTAATTTGTACAGTTGTTTATCTGCAGATCAATTCTAAAGTGTTTATAACGAAATGTCGTCCTATAGAAAGCAAAGGTGGATGGTGAGCTTAAGTCATGCTATTGAACACTTAAATCCGATTTGCCATGAAAATCCAATGCGCCATCTGTGACGACACGGCTAAAAAGATTGCTATTTTCTGAAGTATGTACATCTATTACATGTACAAACAAAGATATTTTTGCAGAACTTATGGAAAGAAAACAACAAAAGAAACATGTTACTCTGCACTATCCAAGTTATTCGTTCCCACGAGAGAGAGAGAGACAGAGAGAGAGAGAAAGAAAGAATGAAGGAGAGAGCGTATTTTGTGGCATTTATTTAAGTGGTATGTTGTATTTATATTAAGAAAATATAATGGAGTATCTTGATTTTTCTGCTAAGACAAGTATACATACAGATAGACAGACCGAAAAGGTTAATATATTAGAGAAAACGAAAATATTTAGTTTTGCGATCAAGGAATGTTACCATAGAAACTCATCTTTGACTGGCACTTTGCACTGATATACACAAAAATAATGACCATTAATTACCAATTTTCCAGGCAGCTGGAAGTTGGAGCATTCACAGAGAATGACTTGGGTTTGGGGATATAGTGGAACCTAGAGAAAATCTGTTTGGGTTTCAAGCTCTTATTTCAGTCATGAACAAGTATGACAAATATTGCGAATTTTGCGATATTGCGAAAATGCATCATTCTCCAAACTATAAATCATCCGGGGTGCCGTTCTTTTACTAAAAAGTTTTCATCCTACCTTTGAAAGATGAATGGACATATAATAAATCAGGATTAAAGAAGACAACCATCAGCCGTCATAGTTCGCTCAGTACGTCTGATCAGATCGTAAAATTTCGCAACTACATTTTTCCCGTGACGATTCAGACATCTCTATATTTTCTAATGATGAAGTCCAAATGTAAAATGAGTCCGTGAGGGTTAACAACAACAACAGCAATTAAAGAAAACACGGCGAAAATTAAAAGTTTTGACTCCGGTCAGTCTGCGCAGGGAGACCATACACAAAACTTCAAATTCGCCGTGAGCCCTGAGATCCGCCGCCGGCCAATTTATGCTGGTTTGGTGATTTTTGAAGACAAAAATGGATAATCCCGCAAAAAGTTTCCATAGCATTAAGAGGTACTGTGGGGAGTGTGCAGGCTTACCAGGATCGAGAATTCTCCCTATCGCCTAATTACAATTGTAGATTGGTTATTCTACCTTGATATACACTCAATTTTGAAATACCACCTATGTGGTTGGTTTGTGCTGGATCTGATTTATTTTTCTAACCGTCTGTCTGTCTCTCTCACTGTGTCTTTGTCTCAGAGCAGATTTAGTTACATTGTTAAGTTGGCTGAAGAGGATATATGCTAGTTACGATGTTAAGTTGGTCAAAGAGGATGCATGCTAGTTAAAATGCAGATCAAACAGATTCACAGACATGCATGCGTAAAAAGTTATGCTTTTACATGGTTAGGAAAAAAATGTGTAAATATCTCCACTAGCTTGGTAATCAAAGAATGCTACCATAGAGCCCCGTTACCGTGGAAACACCTCTCAGACTGTCCAATTGCACTGACATACGCTAAATAATGAGTGTCTGACCATTAAATACCCATTTTCTAGACACCTGGGAGTTGAGTCAATGTACATTGAGAATCAAACCGAGTAAAATTTGAAAAAAATGTTTTTCGTTTTCACGCTCTTATGTATATCATGAACGAGTATAACATAAATTACTCCCAATCATAACCATCCGATTAGTATAAAGTCCACGTAACTTTTAGTTTGGCCCGAACATTTAATGCCTATTTGCCATTCAGCATATTTCATGTTATATTTTAAAGTTTTTGAATTCAAAATCAAACTTTTTGATACTTTTTTATCTAATGCTTGGATAAGACGTAAAAATAAGAAGCATTTTTCAAATTATTCCGTTCGAGCCAAAATGTCACCGGGGCTTTAAAGGATTGGGGGTACGGGGAAAAATCATGGATAAAAAGACAATTATTTTTCTTAGATAAAACTTACACTGCTTCCAAATTTTCCCGCTGCATCTAGGATCGAACCAGAACAATGTTTTGGTCGCCCTCCAACGATTAATACTGTAAGTTTATTTCTTTGCTTTTTTCTATGTCTGCCTGTTTATCTCTCTCTCTCTCTCCCTCTCTCCATCTCTGATTTGGAAGTGAGCTTCCCTACGATTGTTCAAAGCTATATTAAGCCCCGTTACAAACACAGCCTCTCAGCCTGCTCTCCCTTACACCATATCCTATTCTTCTTTTGTGACCACGTCCATAGGGCAGTGTTAGCGCGTATGAATCCTAGACAAGGGGTCCCAGGTTCGATCCCTGGTCGCGGCGAATATCCTTTCCGACATTAGTCTCCCACCAATGGTTGGGTGATCATAAACCTAAATGGGATGAGCAGCTGGAGGCTGGGAAAGGATTTAGTACATGTATTAGTACTGGTGTGAGAAATATCAGGAATCTATGGTTAGGTGCTTCAGCCGCCTCGATATGACTCAAATACTATCAAAAGTGGCGTTAAACCGCATCCCACATAATAATAACTTTCTTTGAGGCATTTCATCTCTCAGGCCGATATTTATCATCAAATGATTGGACGATTACACCAAAAAACTACAGCCGGAAATTGTTGGAAAAAGTTTTTTAATTCAAAGGATTTTAGTTTGAGATTAAAATAAGAACGCGAAATGAACGACTTTTACTAAGTATCATGCTTTAGAACTATCTCTGCACTCTGTGCATACAAAACCAGATGCTTTAGACATTAGAATTTAATGATCGTACAAACATACATCACTATCAAAATGACAGTCGTATTTGAGTTACCATGGGAACCAACTATGCTGTCCGAAATAACTATAGGTCCCTTCTCAATTCTTTCTCAATGTTTAACATCTTCAGGTGTTCGCCTATTTTAGTCGACATATCGAGATGGTTATTCTTACATGATATATTCATGTACTGCCTACAACTTCTTTCAAAGACATCTAGTAAAGGGTTTGACATCTGGTAAAGGGTTTAAAGAGGCATGGAAAACCAATTCAGTACAAGGAGGGGTGCAAGGTGACGGACCGCGTCTGTCAATTAAATATGTATTACCGATAAAATCGTCCATTTATGCCGGGAGTGAACTTTGCTGACGACCTAAACGTCTCAACTACAGTACATTCAACCCGCAGATACGACATTTAGATCGTCACCCAAAGGATCGTCTGTTAGTTATTCATGTCAAAGACAACATATTTTACAAAGTAACGCACTTAAAACAACCTTCCTTCCACTATGGTTATGATTTAAATTATATCTAGGCCCTATACATGTGCACAAACTATTATTCTTTAGCTATTATCTCTCTGTTTTGTCTGATTTTTGTCAATTCGCCCATCTACCAAACTGTAGACAATCAAACAATAATGATTTCAGTTAAAAGTCAAGTGATTTAGAATCACAATTAGGAAGTAGATATAGTTAATCAAGTTTCACTAGGAAGAAGCACCGACTAGGCATCAAAAATTAAAAATGATTATTGTTGAAATATACATAAATAGCTTGTCCGTGAACTATGTCTAGGCCTCGGCACCTTCCACAAGCCAACCATAATTGTTTCCTTTTCAAAATTGAATGTATATCAAGGTAGAATGCCCTTTCTATGACTGAAATATTGAAAAGAAAAAAGTCTGCACTATGGACAGCCTGCGTACCCAGAATAATAGGTCAGAAAACGATCGAAACTTTTTGCTCTTCCGAGATGATCCGTTTTTGTGATCCGCCAAACCGACATATCGGGACTTAGACCTTTAAACGTCGTCCATGGTCACACTGCGCGGGCTTTCCGGTATCAAAAATTTATATCTTTTACCGAGTTTTTCAGTTTGGATTGCATTTCCTCTTTAACGTGCGCAAGACCAAACTTTTCTTCTTATTGTTATTATCTTTATTTTCAAAATAGAATAAATAAAACAAAGTGCAAAGTGGTCAGTTGTCCCGTACATTAGATAATATTGAGAAATGTGAATCGTTCCGGAAAAAAGATACAAGAATTGAGTTGCTAAATGTTCCGATCTGATCAGACTGTGCGAGCAATAAAGGTTGACCGTGGTCGAATCGTAGATTCTATGTTGATCAGTAATCCTACCTCTATTCAAGATCTGGATCCAATGTGTTCTTTTCTTTATGCACAAGAAGTTACTTTTTTGTCAAGGAGAATATGGTGTTGTCAGTTTTCGACCAAAATATAGTAAACACAGGTTGAATAAAAGCTGTATTTGCGACATTTTGGTTGCACAACTGCGATATTTGATACACTTATGAACAGATTCAATCAGAATTAAAAAGATCCATCCTTACTATAAAATAAACATAGACCAAAAAGTATGAACTACAATTTGAATTTGACTATTTGAGTGTTACGGGGAACCAGTTAATTAGCAACTCACACTTCTCCATCTCCTTTGGGACTCATTTTAAACATCCTATTAACTAAACCCACTAATTACACAGAACTTTCAAATTGTCAAATAGCCCGCCGTGTATTCAATTACAAACAATTATTAATTTACAATACATAGAGTGTGAATAAATATTTTACATTTTTATTTATTCATTTTCCTCATGAATTTCAGACGATATGTTTTATTTTTATTATCATTATTATTTCACGTTGGATCAAAATCGGTGATTAAGCATTTTTTTTTAGATAGAATAAAACTCGTTTTTATTTAACATTCATTCAATATCCATTTGGTGGGCTAATGAAATCACGTAACTACAGCTGAGCAGAAATTGGATAAGATTTAAACCTATTAATTTTACATGGATTGTGAAACAAGCTTTTCAAGCCTCGATTCTGCTTCGTGGAGAACGTACCAGTACCCGCACCATTTATGTGGGCCAATAACAAACTCAAAGTCGACAGATGCTCAAAAGAATCGAACTCTGGACCTTTTGATCGTGAAGCCAAAACTTTACCTCTTAACCACGCGTTAAAATTCCCCTTAGTTAAAACGTCTCGGAGGCTCGTTGACCGTTGGTTTAACTAAATAATTCCCTTTTTTCTGATCATGTTTATGTTTTATCATTAGTCCGATTTTGAAAAAAGTATGTTAAGTAATGTCGGCGTACATATTCCAATCATTAGCTAAAAGATACTTCTGATATAAAAAGCAAAAAATGTTTAGTCATTAGTCCAATTTTGAAAAAGCATGTTAAGCAATGTCGGCGTACATATTCCAATCATTAGCTAAAAATACTTCTGATATAAAAAAAAAAAAAAAGAAAAAAATGTGATTTATTTGTTAATTATTTTGTAAAACAGTCAAAGTTCTACGAGGCTTAATTCACTCCCACACAATCCCGCCTTTTTACACCCGTGAAAAACTAAATTTAGGAAAATTCTGAAAAGGGGAAACTGCTGTAATCAGGTGATTTCTCCTTCTTTCACAATGTTTCTACGGTGTTTATCCCTTTCTTTGCAGCTCCAAAACAATTTGAATTTATATCTGTTGCTGCTTTCAATTTATATCAGTCGAAACTTTTGTCGTCTCGTAATTGGTTAATCCGGGTCATAATTGTTAGAGAATAACAGATGAAAATGGAATCATCCATCGATTAGAACTACAGACGGCATATTTCTATCCCTTTATTGAGGTGGTCGTCTACTGACCGTTAATTAAAAATTAATGTGTGTCTGGTTTATTTCACATTGACTGGCCGCTGCAAGAAAGGTGTATCGATAACGCATTGTCCGTTAGCCAATGCAAACTTAAAGTGGAGGAGATTTCTTCGCATGAGCACTCATACAAAATATACACACAATTTCACTTGGATATATTTTCCCGATTGCGCTATAAATGATGACACATTGTCCGAGACGGGGATAAGTGAAATTATTTATGATATATATCTGAATTTCAATTTATCATGTATAATGTACCGTATCCCCATCCCCATCTCAAACACCATGTCTTTATACAAAGAGAAATATATGTATTTTAGCACTATGAAGATGGTTACAACGTATACATGTGATCTAACAGTATATGAAATTTTAGATAATTGGTGCATTATTATTTTTATTATTAAAGTATAACACCAGAGCTTTCGAAACTCAAAGTTTCATTGTCGGGGACTCAAAAAGATCCTGGACGCAAATAGGTAGAGTGAGCAGCCAGTCTATTTAAAAAACAAAGTGAAGCCGGTGCAGACCGACGTGTATACATCCATTTTCTTTCATGTTTGCCAATTAATAACACCCTATAAGGTTAGAACTATTCGCCTACATATGATAACATACATTTAACCCAGAAGTTTAGAGAAAGGGCCATTTAATTGATATGTAATCCGATAACTGGTACAAACCGGGGTATATTGATTGTCGGACTAGTCCTATTTTCGGATGAGACACATGTAACACGACTGCTTCATTCAGTTCAGACTTTACATAAAGGGCATAGTTTGTACCAAGTTAAACATCTGTGTGTATCAAGCAGTTAGTTATATGATACGGCAGTATTTTGTGTTTAAAGAGAGCCAAGTCTACAAAAAACCAGATTTACACAATGGCTTTGCATTACTTTTACTTTTATCATTTTATAAGAATTTAAAAGCATTATTTCAGTTCAGATGAAAATTGACTCCTTGTAAACCTACCAGAAGTTTTTTTGGGGGTCATGCTGAAGGCAGTAACATATAGCCTGACAAGTTTGTTGAGGGCTTACAGGGTCAGGGCTGTTGATCGCCACTGTTGCCAAATGCATCAAAAATAAAATTCTGGCACTAGTTTTTAATTTGGGGAAAGTTCATGGCGCTAAAAATAAATGAAAAAATTTGTTAATACATACATTTACTTTGACTTATCTCCGGAAATCAAGCCCGATGGCCAAGTGTGTATAATTGCTCAAAGGCTCGTATATCGAGTCAATTATGTCATCGAGTTTGGCACAAGACCAACACAACAGCAAATTTCATTATAGTTCTGATTGACAGCACTCATTAGTTGGCGGGTCGTAGTGAGTTTGTGTATCGTTGGTGTGACTTAGTAATATGGATGACTGAATGAAACTTCTTGGATGACACCTATCCGTTAATAGATCAATAGACCTAAATTATCATTTAAATTGGCTCTCTTTAAGAAAAGTGTAAAAATGTATTTAAACTGGCCACCAATTGCTTTTCCTGGTGAATACAACTGTTGGGTTCCGGCATATTTTCATATATTTCTGAAGCCACAGTCATAGAGCATTCTGTAGTGCATCAGGCTCCTAATCATCAATCTTGGATGTCATGGGTTCGATCCCAGGCAGCTGCACATTATGCTTTCCTACATTTGTCTCTCACCAATGGGTGAATAACCGTAAACCTAAGAGGGATAGAAGCTGAAGACTAGGAAAGGATGTAGTGGTAGTGCTGGTGTGAGAAATACCAGGAATCCATTTTTAGGTGCTCCAGCCGCCGTGATATGCCTGAACTACTGTAAAAGTGGCGTCAAACCCAATACAATCAATCAATCAATCACAACGGAATTAGTTATGCCAAATCTATGCATAAAAAAAATGAATTGAACATTATTAGCAATTCATGCTCCTTCTATAATGATTTTTTCCTTTTGATATCAGTGCTCTCAATAAGGACCAATTTCAGGAATTTTTAAAATTCCAAGTTTCAATTTCTGGAAGTTTTCACAAGATCAAGGAATTTCTTATTTCATGCACGACCAATAACACACCCCCCCCCCCCCCCCCCGAAATAAATAAATATGAAAAAAGATGAAATGAAAAAAGATACATAACGCCTACATTCTTTTCCTTCCTTTACTGATACATGTAGTACCTAAATTTCATGTCCAATTGAGTGGAACTAGAGAAAACAATGTGGTAAAAGAAGTGTATAAAAGAATAAATTTCTCCCTTTCCCACAATATTCTCGCCCCTTAAACACTATTGTTTTCCAGATTTGGGTGGATACATTTGGTAATTGTTATTTACAAACCTTTCAGGATTTGAAAATTTATGATTTGTAGAATGTCGGAAAACAGACTGTTTGAAACGTTTTGGGTACGAAAAAATCGAGACTCGATTATTCTGAGGCCGTCTCCGGTCACATCATAGATATCCAAGTACATACGCCATGTATAACACTTACGTAAATAAAAGTAACAGTACAAAAAGAAATGAAACTAATAACAGAGTTGCGTCTTTCAAGAAATTCCCTGTTTCATTTCTACTAGTTGATGTTTACAGACAACACATGTGACGTCATTGAAAAGGGACCGAACTCTAACGAGATCAATTGGTTAACTTCGATGTTTCTAGGACGGACGTTATTTCAAGTTACGAAACAGACCCCCCTGGAGTCATATACGTATTTACAGACATGGCGAAGATCTGGAAATTTCTGTCAGACACTCGGTCTGACAGTGCTAGATAATCTGTCAGACCGAATGAAATTCTGTCAGACCGAAAGATCAGAATAAAAAGACACAATTTGCGATATTTTTCAAAGTATTTATTAACCCTTATGAAGTGAAACATAATTTTCATTCAAAGTTAACCCTTTCCTGGTTAATCCCTGGATTTTACGTCCCTGAGTTTTTATACTTGAGAAAATATTGTGGGTTAAGAAGAAATTGCTTGTAACAAGCAATTTCTTCTTATTCCACAATATTTTCTACCCTATAGGTTTGTTACTTTTGAAATTGCACTCACTTTTAATTGTCATCTGCAACTTCTTTTAAATTGGACAAGTCTAAAATTTTGAGAAACAGGAAAGGGTTAAAGAAGAAGAAGGAGGAGGAGAAGTAGAAGAAAAAGAGAGAGAAGATGTAGATATAGTGCAAAGTTCTAGACTAGACCCACTTGAAAGTTGCAGACAACAATCTCAATTAAATGAAATGAAAAAAAATGTAGGAAATAAACAAATTGTTTGTGACAATTAATGTCACAAGCAATCCTTTCATTTCCCACAATGTTTTCTCAAGCCTTCATCTTAAAA
The DNA here is from genome assembly GCA_946902895.1 of Fragum fragum. Lineage (NCBI taxonomy): Eukaryota > Metazoa > Mollusca > Bivalvia > Cardiida > Cardiidae > Fragum > Fragum fragum. The sequence goes on along the minus strand of OX336382.1, from coordinate 14,589,746 downwards.
GATGTCAAAAATGTCAGTATGTGGTTATATTTCAATCACTGTTTCTGAGGTAGTTCATTAGACTGACTAAATTGTCTTGTTCAGATTGAAAGTCCATGGAAAAATCATCATCTTCGTCTTTTTCAGTTCCAGATAAAAAGTTAACAATTTCTTCTTCTTCTTCTTCTTCTTCTTCTTTTTCAGCTCATTATAAATGCGTAAAAATACTTATCTAAATCGGTTCTGTCTGAATCAGCTGGCGAAGAGCGAAAGAATAAGTGGCGAACCAAACGAACCGGTGCTCAAAAAACAGACGGCGTGAGAAACACATTATCATAAAAACTATCGCGAGGAATGTTCTAGAAACTGAACCGGGTCAAACTCGATTATACACGTTGCAAGCTTTTGCAGCCTAGATGTACTTTGTTCGATTAATATTTTCGGTAGTATTTCTTGCTACCAATCAAGTAGGCATAAACAAAGTAAAAGTAATTTCCGGCGACAGTCTGGGTAAGTTTTCAGTTCTTGTTAGGTAGATTTGCCGATCTTTTTTATACAGACAATCATCGAAATTATTATCGGACAGTGGGACTGACGGAAAGGAAAAACATGTCGGACATTGTGAAATTTCATCGGACAGGTCCGAAGGTCCGACGGTCTTCGCCATGACTGTATTTAGAATCCGTTCTGTATTCGCCGCAAATTTGCCATTTCGGGTGTATTCCGGACCTGAACTTAGTTTACATAAATTTGACAGAACGGCAAATATTTGACCAGATTTAATCCGATGTCCACGGGAATGCTTAATCTTTTCCCGGCACGTTATTAATCGAGTGACTTCCGAAGAAATGGTCCAAGATGCTGCGACAGCTCGGTTACCGAGCAGGCTATAATCGAGTAAGCTCTATGTAAATTTCAATCTACATCGGTCGTCATGGAGACATTTCGATAAACTCCTTGTGGATTCAATTTTACCCGAGGGTATGGCCAGAACATACATTCTTTTGTTTGTCAAACCCTTTATATTTCAACTTCAGAAAACGTCCGAGTCATAAATTCAGGACGTTTTCCTAGAACCTTGGACGTTAATTCACGTCTGAGCCTGATTTTCCGGACGTTTTTTCTGATTTTCTGGACGTAATATACGTCAACGTCAGCTTATTGAGAGCACTGTGATATAGTATATCTATTAGGTCTCGATCTTCTTCATTATTTCCGCATTATCCCCTTATTTATTTGTTAATCAAAGCACTGAAAGTACTGTAATTTTGCAAAGTATAGCCAAGCATTTTTGACTGATTCAAATTGAAAGAAGTTGCAGATGATAATTTCAAGTTGTTTGAATTTAGAAAATCTTTCCCTTGTTTGGTGGATAACATTGTGGACAATGAAGAAATTGCTTGCTTAAAGCAATTTCTCCATTGTCCATAATGTTTTCCAAAGCTTTTTTCTTGAGATGCTATAAAAGTGGGATTGAGTGAGAATGGGTTAAAAAGCAATCAATCGTATATTTCTGCTGTCAGTTTCAGTCATTATCTAATCTCGGCACCAATACCATGCTTCCGTGCTAGAACACTGAATCATCATTTATGGATAATTAGAAGGAAATTCTGATGAATTATTGATAGTTTGTCAAAATTTGACAGAAATTTCAAAAGGTCTAGTGGCCTAAAAGCAGATAAAACCATTTCTATTTTTGTTCACTCTTACCGAAGGATGTTCAACCTTAAACCAATTTTTAGCTCACCTGAACACTAAGTGCTTATTGTGAGGAATTTAGATCATCCCCTGTCCGGCGTTTGTCATGTGTCGTCCGTCGTGGGTCAACAATCTTAAAATGACATCTCCTCCCAAACCTCTGTGCGGATTTCAACCTAATTTGGCAGGAATATTCCTTGGGTGATGACCTTTCAAACTTGCTAAAAGAATTGAAATCCGTAAAAAGCTGTGGTTGCCATGGCCACAAAGCTGAAAATAAAAGATAACTTGAAACTTCATAGGTGGATAGATCTCATTTAGGAGAAGTGCAGTGCACAAGAACCACAACTCTTGCTTGCATAATTTTGGAGTTATTGACCTTTGTTGTTTCAAAGACTAAGATTTTGTCCAGGGCATATCTCTGAAAGTATAATAGCTATTAACTTGAAACTTCATAGGTGGATAGATCTTGTTGAGGAGAAGTGCAGTGCACAAGAACCACAACATTTGCTTGCATAATTTTGGAGTTATTGCCCTTTGTTGTTTTAAAGACTTAGATTTTGTCCTGAGCATATCTCTGAAAGTATAATAGCTATTATCCAACTCATTGAGAAGAAATGCAGTGCACAAGAAGCCTAAATCTAACTGGCTTCAGTTTACTATCAAGCTTTTACGGCGGGGGATGGCCATGTCCGACATGACTCTTGTTTTATTATTAAATCAAGCATATTTTACAAGGTTTAGTACTATTTCTCTATTTTTCTCACCAAAGTCTCGATTTTCTAATCAAAGTGCTTAAAGCACTGATTAAAGATGAGTAAAATCAATGTAGGTGTATGACTTAGCTACATTTAAGACAAAATTACAAATGAATGGCCATGTTTACAACCTATTTAATATGCATATTGTTTATTTCACAACATTTAAGTTAAGATTATAACAGTGCAGTTAGGAAATGTTCAACTTTGGCACCAACTCCTTCTCCATATGGCCCCAACTTTCTTCCATTTGGCCCCAACTTTTTTTAATTTGGCAAAAGTGATGGCGACAACTGTTTTCAAGCCAGGGCTTAGCAAACTTGACTGGTAATCATAAGCTTCTATTTTAGCTAGATACTTTATTAATGGAGCTCAAAGCCAGACAGAAGTTGAAAATAAGGCAGCAGTGGTTAGATTTGGTTATTTCATAGATACTCTCTCTAGTGATCATGATAACATATCAATTGAATTTGAACCAGGATGGAAATAAGAGCTACAGTAGTATATTTATAATATTATCCTTAGAGGAAAAGTGAATGACAAGTAAATTCAAGGCAACTCAGAAGCAAAAGTATTTCAAACAATCAGTTTCCTTATCAAATCAAAATAGAAAAAAAAGAACAAATTAATGAAATTGGCCTTATTTTTTTAAGTGTTAACCCATTCCCACACAATCCTGCGTTTTACGTGCCAAAGAAACATAGGTATGGAAAACAAGCAGTTACTTCTTTTTTTACAATGTTTTCTACCTTATGACCCTTATTTCTCAATTTAAACTAACTTTGTTTTGTCATCTGCTACTCTTTTCAATTTGGACCAGTCTATTTTTTGTTGTTTTGGAATGTTTTAAAAACTGATAAGGTATAAGTTAGGAAGTATATCTGTCTCAGTCATTTATACAAGTAAGTGTATTTCACTGATGAAATAATTTTTCAACTAAATCCTTTTGATTCATAAATTTTGAGTTAGGAAAATAAGGACGACTCATGAGGCTGATATCTTAGTGACTCTTTCCTTTTTCTTCTTTAATGATATGAACGGCCTATATATTTTGCACGAATGTACAAATTTTATAATAAAAGATCTTTTTTGTACTCTACCGAGAATTTACTCAAACTTCATGTTAGAACTTCATTTTTATTTAAACTTTAATTGTACAGTAACTATTATAAAAATGCAATACACCATTATGATATATCTTATGTTAACCCTTGTCATGCTGAACCCGGAATGTTCCGGTTTTGGCAGGAGATGTAGACCAAGATCTTAGTCTACACCTCCTGCTTGTACTTTCCCTGCCAGAATTGTTTATGAAGTTGATTTCTAAAAAAAATATTGATTTTTTAATACAGTCGAACCTGTCGTATGCAGCCAGCCAAGGGACAGATCAAAACTGGCCACATACGACAGTTGGCTGCTTAACACAGATCAGTTTTTTTTGGGTGGGGGGGGTGGGGGGTTACAACCCCGTTGACATAAGGTAGTCATGGTACAATGATGGGTCTCCTTATCAGAATGGCCACATCAAATGTACAAAATAAAGAAAGACAATTGTTTTAATTAACAAAAAATAGTTAACATGTATTCTTAATAAAGTATTTCCATTCTTTTTTTGCACAACCCAAACTCCGAAGCGACAACCGACCGCGATCAAGAAACTGAAGAACATTGACATATTCGTCTAGAGTTAAACATTTACGGCGCATTTCGGTCGATGTACGATAATTCATTGCATGATAAAACGTCAAACGACTTATGATCGAGACCGACGTTCTGTCTTCGAAAGTTTGCCGAAAAATATATTTTAGATACTCTAGCTATTACGACCGTATATTTCCTAAATACCGGTATACAATGTCTATGAACCGCTTGGAAAGAATATTCGGATCCAGACCCGCACCAATTCCAACGCGATACCGCTTTTTTATGCCCCTAAAAAAGGTTTTGGAAAACATTGTCGGAAATGAAGAAGTAGCATTATCCATAATATTTCTACCGCAAAGGACGATTATTATTAAGTTAAAACATCTACAACTTCTTTGAATTTGGACCAGTCTAAAATTTTGCTGTGTGGTAAACTTACAAACTGGATACGTAATTAGAATTCAGATCAAATCCATCAAATTCGATTAATTATAATCAGCATAACTCGGTAGTTGTTGCATTCAACCAAACACATGTTGATTGAGTACACCTTTAAGTGGCATGTTCATGTTTATCTCACGTGTTGAAAAGTTTATGCACAAGATTAGCCAGACGCATTATTGATTTTTTCACGACACCTGTCAGCAGTTAGTCGGGTCGCGTGACCGTTTAAAGGGATATACATGAAGTGCAAATTGGACAATTAAAGGTGACCGCTGGCCACATTCGACAGATTACCGCTATTCACAGTAATTTTAAAGAGCAAATTGCACGGGCGGACCTGGGATGGCCGTTATATGCAGATTGGCCGCTATTCTCAGGTGACCGCTAACACAGTTTTGACTGTAAATAGTTCTATCAGTGCTTTCAGACCTTTGATTTGACAGCATTTCAGTAAGGTAATTTATACAGCATGACAAGGGTTAAATCTTTTGCAATAGCATTTCAGCGGGAATAGATCTTCAATTTCAATTTGAAATTTGAGTAAATACTTATAAAAGTTTTATAACCTCGGGCCCAGATCTCATTCTTATCTTGCCTGTTCTTTGTCTTTGTAATTTGGATGGTTGCGGTCCTATTTGAGGTGTGTAGTGCAAAAAAGTAGCATTTGTTAGAATTGCCTCTCTCTCTAACACTGATATGGGTTGGGATAGCTGCTATATTGCAGTCCTCTTTCTAATAATCTGTTGTCGCCAACGGATCATCAGAAAAAGGGCTACGATATCACTGCTAGGGTTGGGACCACAAAGGAAATAAGAGTTAGTCTCAGTTCTATTATCCTAAAGTAGAATTTTAAGGGGGGGGGGCATAGCTAAGTATATATTTTGAACAGCTGAATACAAGAAGGCTGTACATATTTATAGTCTGATCTTTGTTACGGCTGGACAATCATGAAATATTGTAGAATCATAAGGTATACTAATTAATTTTGTACCATCACATTAAGTAGAGTTGTGGAAAGCAGCTGTTAGACTTTTTAGATAAGACTAATGATTAAGAACTATACTGTAGTTTGCAAAAGTTGTTTTAACCCATTACCAGAGGGCAAAATTATAGACTTGCCCAAATTGAAAGAAGTTGCAGATGACAATTTATTTTTTCAACTTTCTGGGTAGAAAAACCTGGTGGAAAATGAAGAAATTGCTTGTAAAAAGCAATTTCTTCATTTTCTACAATGTTTTCTAAAGTTTTTTTCTCTAGGGGCGTTTAAAGGCTTCATTGAGTGGGAATGGGTTAACCCAAGTTATGCTAAATAGAATTTTTGTTCAGAATTGCATTAAAATCAAAGGGCTGAAAGTACTGAAGTGCCCTCTCTGTGGGTCAATATTTTCTTGTTAGTCAATTTTTTAAACAACTCTGGCTCAAAATGTCAAACAGGTGGTCTAGACTAAAGTTAGCTTTCACTTATCTGATCTTAGTTTTTACATCCAGGCAGAGGAGAACTATTCTGGATTCAACATAACAAGCGTTAATTCTATCAGATTTCTTTGTCTAGATTATGAAGTCCACAGCTACAAGTGTTCAACCTGGTATGCAGATGAAACAAAACATGAGCAAACAAAACTACCCAGGACTTGTTCATATAAAGGGAGGTAATCCACCAATGGGAAATTATCAGACACCTGCTGGTAAATAGTTTTTAGTTTGGCTGGTTTTAGCTCCACTGGCTGAAAGCCAGAAAGCTATTGTCATGGCATGGTGTTCAGTGTGAGTCCATCTGTCCGGTTGTTTGTCCGTCTGTAAACTTTTCCTTTAAAAATCTTCTCGCCAGAAAGTAAGAATTTTGATCTGATGAAAAACAGTACTTTAATGGGCGGGGCTAATTTCCATATATGGTGAAAGCTTTGAAAATCTTCTTTTCATAAACCGCCACTATCATAGTGCAGTCAGGAGCGGGCCAGACTCCAAATCTTCAATCATAGGATGTCATAGGTTTGATCTATTTCAAAGATTTCATTGACTTAGATTTTTTTTCCTTATCTCAGTTTATATTGAATTCATGAAAAATTTGCTTAATCAGTACATCATGCCTGCTCAAGCGCCTCTAGTTGGAGAGTATTTTATTATCATGTGTTATAAATTAAGTGTAATCTGAAAGAAGAAGGCAGCAACAACTTTACAATTACCAATTCCCACACAACAAAATTTTAGACTGATCAAATTTGAAAGAAGTTGCAGGTAACAATTTCAAGTTGGTGGAATGTTAATTTTTTTTCGCTTTTTTGGGTAATAAACATTGCTGATAATGATGAAATTGCTTGATACTAGCAATTTCTTCATTTTCCACCATGTTTTCCAAAGCTTTTCTCTTGACGGGCATAAAAAGGAGGGATTGTATAGGAATGGTTTAACATTACAAGATTTATGAACAATAATTCCCAATGATAATGGACAATAATTTAAATAGTACATTGACTGAATGGGGTTTAAAGCCACTTTTAACAGTATTTCAGTCATATCGTGGCGGCTGGAGCACCTTACAATGGATTCCTGATATTTCCCACACCAGTACTACCACTACATCCTTTACTAGCCTGCAGCTGCTATCCAAATTAGGTTTACAATTATCAACCCTTTGGTGAGAGACAAATGTCGGAAAGGATATGTGCTGCTGCGGGGGATGGAACCCATGACATCCCATGATTGAAAATTAGGAGTCTGACTGGATACCGACTGCGCTACAATAGTACAAAACAATACCTTAGGTGTAAAATCCATCAACCCTTTCCTGTTTTCTGAAATTTTGTGCTGGTCTAGTTTGAAAGAGGTTGCAGACAACAATGAAAAATGCATGCATTTGAAATTTGACCATCCTATGTGGTAGAAAATATTATGGGAAAAGGAGAAATTACTTGTCACAGGCATTTTCTCCTTTTTCCACAATGTTTTCTTAGATATTAAGGCTATTAAGGCCTCTTTCAAAAAGTACCACAAGTCTTATTAGAAGAGTTTTACTTTACCTCATATAATTTTTATAATCTTATCTCATTAAGATTTTTGTGACAATCAGCCAATAGAGTAAGCTACTTTTGTTGGATGCCATATATGCCATAACCTTATTTTGCAGGAGTAGCTAGTCAGATGTCAGCCAAATCTGCTTCAACAGGTGTCTCTGCCTCCAACCCACTCTACGCCACTTCCTTGGCCAATCAGAATGGTACAGTAGGTCATGTGACCCAATCCCAGTCACATGACAAACCTAGTGATGGTGTGAAGGAAGTGAAGCCCGAGAAACAGGAATCTTCAAACTTGGCAAACACTAAAGAGAAAACACCAATGTGTCTGGTCAATGAGTTAGCCCGCTATAACAAGGTAAAATGCAAGGTCCCAGATTGATTCAGAGTACATTTTTTTTTATTTATTCTGACTAAATCTATTTTTTGGGGGGTACTTCAGTATTGTCTGCATAACCCATTACCATGCCAAAAATTTAGAAGGGTCCAAATCAAAAGAAGTTGCAGATGACTACTTTTTGTTGATGAAATTTAAAAATTCTTTGTATTTTTGGGTAGAAAGCAGGGTAGATTATGAAGAAATTGCTTGTAGCAAGTATTTTTTAGATCACCTGAGCACAACGTGCTGAGGTGAGCTATTGTGATGGGTCAATGTGTGGCGTCAGTCTGTCAGTCTGTCCATCTGTCTGTCTGTCCATCTGTATACAATAGTTAATAAATCGTCTCCTCCAAAACAATAAGGCCTAGAGCTTTGATATTTGGTACATATCATCACCTATTGACCCTCTACCAAAATACTTCAAAGAATTACTGTACTCTGAAACATAGCCCTTTTCTGTGCGATCCCTGATTTTACAAAGGAAATCTTTGAAAATCTCTTCCTCCCATACCATTAGGCCTAGAGCTTTGATATTTGGTATGTATCATCACCTATTGACGCTCTACCAAAATATTTCAAAGAACTACAGTATTCTGAAAATTAGCCCTTTTCTGTGTGATCCCTGATTTTACAAAGGAATAAGAAGGAAATCTTTGAAAATTTTCTTCTTCCGAACCATAAGGCCTAAGGCTTTTATATTTGGTATGTATCATCATCTATTGACCTTTTACCAAAATACTTCAAAGAATTCCTATATTCTGAAAATTAGTCCTTTTCTGTGTGATCCCTGATTTTACATAGGAATAAAGAAGGAAATCTTAGAAAAAATTCTTCTCCCAAACTATATAGCCTAGAGCTCTGTTGTTTGGAATAAACCATCATCTTTTGACCCTTTACTTTAATACTTCATAGAATTATTGTACTCTGAGAGTTAGCCATTTTCTGTGCAATTCCCTCTAAATTGGAATAAAGAAGGATATCTTTTAAAATCTTCTCCTCCTAAAACCATTAGGCCTAGAGCTTTGATATTTGATATGTATTGCTGTCTATTGACCCTCTAACAAAATACTTATATTAATACGTATTCAGGAAATTAGTGCTATATGGTGGGATCATAAATATACCTAGGATTAAATGAGAAAATCCTTAAACATCTTCTCCAAAATAATTAGACAGTGGACTTTGCTATTTTGTATATATCATAAATCCATGAACCATCATACTCAGGGGAACGATTAGGACCATCACCTTCCTCTTGTTTCATTTCCCACAATGTTTTCCAAAGCTTTTTATCTGAGGGGCAAAAAAAAGCTTGATTTTGTGTGAATGTGTTCAGATTCTACATGAGTTTTGATCAGAAACAACAAACTTACACTAACTTCAGTCTGTCAAATGGCAAAATTTCAGACTGGTCAAAATCAAAAGAAGTTGCAAACGACAATTTAAAGTGAATGAAATTTTGAATATTTCAACTTTCTATGTAGAAAATAGTCAAAAATGAAGAAATTCCTGGTAACAATTTTGGAACTAATGAAAACCCTGCCATAAGAACTTGCTTTAAAGACGCACTCACATATTAGATGCTAGTACTACTTACGAGCATTGAATAAAGGATATAGCACAGACCCTCTTTTAAGACACTTTCAAATTTTCCTCACCCTGTAAATCATCAATATGCATTAAAGATTGACCGGGCTTTCAAGAAAGAAATGATTTATGTACAAAATTCAGATTTTTACTTGTACATTAAAAAAAGAAATCAAGGAACCAACTTTATTTCCATTTAAGATAGCTGTGAACAATGGGTATTGCACTATAAAAGTGACACAAACTAACCCATTACGACACAGTGATGCTTTTTGAAGCCCCTCAAGAAAAAACAATTAGGAAAACATTGTGTAAAATGAAGAAATTGCCTGTGGCAAGCAATTTCTTCATTTTCCACAATGTTTTCTTCCCAGAAAGTTGGAAAAAATCTACAATGCAAGTCCTTTCAAATTGGACCAGTCTAAGATTTTGCCATTTGAAAATGTGTTACGTTGATATATAAGTAAAGTCAAAATTAAATAATCATGTCTTTTGGATTGATTGATTTCAATATTCAGTATCAGAAGCTATCAGATTATTTTATAATCAGTTTTTTATAATCAGTAAGGTTCATTTTATGATAACTGGTCAGAGATCTTTACCAAATTTTTACTGAATTCTATTGCAGATTAACATGCACTAGTAAACAGTAAGACTGTTTTATGTTACATGAGGTTATTCATTTAAGTATTTACTGTATATAGATTAGTGTATCATGATTCTATTACTCAGGTCATTCATCAGTACACCCTTGTAGATGAGCAAGGTCCCGCCCACAAAAAGACATTTTACGTTAAACTACAAGTTGGTGAGAAGGAGGAATATTCAGCGTCTGGAGCAAGTATAAAGAAAGCACAGCACGCTGCAGCTGCTATGGCACTTGAGAAGACAGAGTTCAAACATCCTCCACCCAAACCACATAAACAGTTCATGCTCACACAAGAATTACCTGAAGGTATTAACTCTTTACCACACATCAATATTTTAGACTGGTCCAAATTGAAAAAAAGTTGTAGACGACAATTTTTATGCCCCCAAATTGAAAGATCAGGGGCATATTGTTTTACTGTTGTATGTCTGTTTGTCTGTCTTCCAGTCTTTCTGTTTGTCTGTCTGCAAAACTAAACCAAAAAACTTAACATTGCCAATTGCTACCAGCCTATTCAAGTACAATGCTCATATTTGGCATGATGATACATCTCCATAATACGCATCTCCTCATGTTAAGGTCAAGGTCATGGGATAAGGTCAAGGTCAAATACCAAGGGGGCATTGTGTTTCATAAACACATCTTGTTTATGAAATTTAAAAATTCTGTCTTTGGATGGATAGTGAAGAAGGTACTTGTAACAATGTTTTCCAAAGTTTTTTTTTTATGGGGGTGGTGTCAAGATGCGTCATTGTGTGGGAATGGTTAAACAGATGGTTGGCCTTGCCTACATAGCTCTGACAGGAAATTCAAATAAGATATAGATGCAACAATTATGACCAGTAACATGAAATGTAAAGAAAAGGTTGGTTTGCGAGCTTGAGTAAGCGGTATTTTTATGCCCCTGCATTGATAGATCGGGGGCATATTGTTTTGCCGGTGTCTGTCTGCAAAACTTAACCTGCCAACTAAACATTTTCCTATAACTTCAACCCTGATTAAGTTACAATGCTAATATTTGGTATGTAGATAGGTCTCAACAAGGTGCAATTCGGGAAGGTCATTTCTTCAAGGTCAATGTCAAAATTTCAACCCTTTTCCCTAAAACGTTTCTCAAAAACCTAACCTGCCAACTAAACATTTTCCTATAACTTCATCCCTAATTAAGTTACAATGCTAATATTTGGTATGTAGATAGGTCTCAACAAGGCACAACTGGGGAAGGTCATTTCATCAAGGTCGAGGTCAAAATGTTAACCCTTTTCTCTAAAACAAAGGAAAAAAACCAATAAAAATCACCTGTTTCCAAAGAATTCCTGTTTCGGGGGTATGGTGTAACACAAACACATCTTGTAAATGTTTAAGTTGCCAAACCGACAAAATGCTTTATATAAATGTAACAAATGTCGAAGTTAAAGTTCACTTCCTGTCTAAACAAATGATTTGATTGGTAAATTGATATTTTGGGGTTGATTGCCAGTGACTGCAAATATCCTTTCCGACATTTGTCTCCCACCAATGGGTGGATAATCATAAACCTAAGTAGGAAGAGCAGCTGGAGACTCGGAAAGGATTCAGTAGTAGAACTGGTGTGAGAAATATAAGAAATCCATTGTAAAGTGCTCCAGCTGCCGGGATATTACTGAAATACCATTAAAAGTGGCATTAAACCCCACTCAAACAAACAAAGCAATCTGTCAATTATCATGATTGAGTATTAGAGTTTATCACCTAAAATGTTATGACCATATTTATCAGTTATGATTTTCCGCCTTTTGGAAGAAAAGGTTAAGATTTAACCCATTCCCACACAATGACGCTTTTGGACGCCCATCAAGAAAAACAAAAGGGAAAACATTATGTAAAATGAAGAAATTGCTTGTGACAAGCAATTTCTTCATTTTACACAATGTATTCTACCCAGGAATTTGAAAAAATCTAAAATTTCATAAACTCTGTATTGTCGTCTGCAATTTTTTACGGCTTTCAATTTGGACCAGTCTAAAATTTTGCTGTGTTGCAATGGGTTAAGTGCTGAGCCATTAAAAAGATAGATTGCTAGCCGCACCCACTCAACTCTGACATAATGAATTGTCTGAGATTTCAAAATATGTGTTGTCAAGGATGTAAAACAAAAACCAAATAATAAGTGATTTAACTACAGATTAAAAACTTGCAGCTTAGACATTTTACATAAATTTTCCAAGGAGTTATTGTACTTTTGTAATTTGATTGGTCAATTTTAGCCTATTTCAATCCATTATCAGATGACAAAGATTTGGACTGGTCCAAAATGATAATAGTTGCAGATGACAATTCATAGTGCATTGAATTTGAAGAGGAAGGGAATGATATTGTTAAATAAAAAATTATTGCTGTAGTGTGAACATAGTTGTTCTCCAAAACTTCACGTTTTGTGGTATCTCTGTCACACTTTAAGGCACAGGTCTGAATCTTGACATATGCTTATTATCACAAGAGCAATCTATCCAATCAAAGGATATAACCCCTAATTAGTTTCTAAGCCCCACCTAGAAAAGATCGGGTTTTACCAATGCCTGGTTGTCTGTCAACCTGGTTGGGAGCAGTAAACTTCATGTTTTTCTATTGTTCAAACAGCAACCAAGATGCATGGCTCATATTTAGGCTCCTTGCATTGACATGCATCAGTTGTTAGTAAGGTAAGGTTCGTCCATCAAGGTCAATATCACTTATCAAGGTCATGGATTTTGTAAATTTAAAACAAAAAACTTAATGTTTTGCTGTGATTCAAAAACTGTAGATATGGTTCATATTTGTGACACAGGTTCCTGGCATTTCTAAGCATCAAGGTCACTTACCAAGTTCACATTTACGACAAAAGGCTGTTATGGGAGCATGCTGTTTCACAAACACATATTGTGCTTATTTTAACTTTGATGTTTCGTTCACTATCCAGGGCCATGACCACGGCAAATATCCTTTCCGACATTTGTCTCCCACCAATGGGTGGATGATCTTAAACCTAATTGGGATGAGCAGCTTGAAGCTCAGAAATAATGTAATGGAAGCACTGGTGTGAGAAATATCAGTAATCCACAGTTAGGTGCACCAGTTGCCACAATATGACTGACATACTGTTAAAAGTGGCATTAAACAATTCCATCAATCAATCAATCACTATCCTGGACTTGATGACCAATGTTTAGGTATCTACGTGCAGTGCTCTTGTTCTTGAACGAGTCACATTGTTTGGTGATGGGCTAAAAATAAAGGAACATTCCATCGTCATATGTAATTTTCTAGTCTTTAAATTTATTCTTTTAGGTCCTAACTCCATCACCCCCACAGTAGAACTGAATGCTCTTGCCATGAAGAGGGGAGAACCAGCAATGTACAGAAATATAGAAAACAGGGCACCACCATACTATCAACAAAATTATGACTTCAGAGGAATGTATAATCAAAGGTTTGTACACTAGAGTGGTTATATTTGATCTGTCATGAAATTTTGTTTTAGACTAGCTTACCTTAATTAGCCAAGTCAAGAATAGAGATTTTGTTAACCCATTCCCACACAATGGTGCCTTTTGATGCTTCCTGAAGAAACTGGCTTTGGAAAATATTGTTGAAAACGAAGAAATTTCTTGTAACAAGCAACTATCCACATTACCCACATTATTTTTTGGCTTGAAAGACAAGAAACAATAAATTTTATGAACTTAAATTTGTCATCTGCAATGCCTTTGGATTTGAACCAGTCTAATATTTTGTTGTCTGAAAATGGATTAAGCCTATTCTAGACAAGCTTAGGATCAGCTTGTCTTAGGGAAACTAGGCAACAGATTCTTTTTCTAACATAAACAACAAAATCTTTACTTTCAAACTAACTCTGAACAAAAGAAATATCACAATAATGTACGTATATGAAGACCTTTCAAGGCTTACTTTTGTGCATTTGTAACACAAAGATATTTGTGCAGCCTGTTTTGTGAAGAAAACAAGAAGTTTTATAAGAATTTTAGGTTTGGTCCTGCTTTCTACCCGCAAAGACAAAGACTTTTAAAATTTCATCAACTTGAAATTATCATCTGTAACATCTTTCAGTTTGGACAAGTCTATAATTTTATATGTTGGCATATAAAATATGTTGGTTTTTTGAAATTTTAGACTGGTCCAAGTTGCAAGAGCTTGCAGACGACAATTAAAGTGGGATGCAATTCGACAAGTAACCATTCTACAGCTTAGAAAATATTTTTGGAAAAGAAGAAATTGCTTGTAACAAGCAATTTCTTCTCTTTCCACAATTTTTTCTCAAGTTTAAAATCATGTCACTTTAACCCTTTCCCGTTTTTTGAAATTTTAGACTGGTCCAAGTTGCAAGAGCTTGCAGACGACAATAAAAGTGGGATGCAATTTGAAAAGTAACCATTCTACAGCTTAGAAAATATTTTGGAAAAAGAAGAAATTGCTTGTAACAAGCAATTTCTTCTCTTTCCACAATTTTTTCTCAAGTTTAAAATCATATGGACAATGTTTTCTCAAGTTTAAAATCATAGGAACGTAAAATCCTGGGTTTGTACAAGAAAGGGTTAAGAGATTTAGTAAAGAGAAAAAAATATAATTTTTGTCTTTTTTTTTCAATACAGAAACTGGTAAAGTATATGTTTTTTGTGTACGATTTGATTTCACTGATAGCAAAAGTTATATTTTCTCCCATATGAAATTAATAGATTTTGTTGTACACTCCATGAAAAATGAATCAATCTTAGACAGAAACAAACAACCATCTTGCAAATATTCATCACTGTTTACTTTTATTTCTAGATATCATTTCATGCGACCCCCAAGGATATTCTATGTTTCTCTAAAAGTTGGTTCTCGAGAGTTTATCGGTGAAGGTGCATCAAGACAACAAGCACGACATAACGCAGCAAGGAAGGCCTTAGAAATCATTCAAATGTTACCAATGCCTGATACTGACGTGAAAGATAAACCAGAAAATGGTGTGCCAGAAACTAAAGAAACAGAAACAGAGGGTAATTATAGTGTTTTGTTTTATTTCCAAGGTCAAGGTCATCCAACAAAGTCAGGGTCATCTATCCAGGTTAAACTTTTAAAAAAGCTGTGGTTGTTTTCAAGAAGACCCACAAAATGGCTGACATCTGATAAATCCTTTGACATACAATAACTTCTTAATTTTTGGAGGTATTTGGTAGCAATTTTGTGCGAATTTCTGCTATTAATGTCGACTGGTTTTACATTTGAATCCCAATGTTTCATGATGGCCAATGAATGGCTTCCCCTTGATGAATCTCTCATATCTTAGTATTACTTGTTGAGCAGATTTCATCCAAACTTTGTGATTTCTTGGACAAGATTAAATTTCACTTTTGTACAGCTCATTGTTACTAAGATAGTAGACAATTGTTGATGATGGAAAAAAATCTCTGACATGCAATAGCTCAGACTGTAATGCAGAGGTCTAGAAAAGAGGGGGGAAAACAGCATTCTAAAATCCTTATTTCTCAACAAAACCCTATGTTATGGGTACTCATTTGAATTGTCTTAGTGGGACGATTCACATGAGTACCTACAACATTGGGTTTATTGCAGCATTGGTGAAGTATATAAGTCTAAAATACGAATTATGCCCTCTATTTGTTGCTCTGGTGTAGTGTGAAAATATGACAAAAATGTGAAATCTGCATTAACGAAAATAAGCCAGTAAAGGATGATTTTCTACTTGTCCATTGAATTTGAAATTTTACGATTGAAAGGAATCATTATCATCAGAACGTCTTATATTGTTTCAGTTATAAATGATGAAACCAAATCAGAGATTAGTGTAGTGCATGAGATAGCTTTACGCCATAATTTGCCAGTTTCATTTGAGGTAAGAGTCACTTAGCCTTTGCAGGTTCCCTGTACATTGGTTTATCAATTAATTGTTTCTTGGATGATAATTCATTTACCATCTTGAATAAAAACTAAAGCAGAGGTTTTATAGTATCAGCTTTGGTTCAACAATCAGAGAAGATGTTATGGACTAGAAATGGGATTTATCTGGTATGTGTTTTTAGAATCAACCTGAATAATATAATAGATACATTGACATATATTAGCATTTGGATATCAATATAGCTTGATCTGAACCTTTGGCAACCTTTTAGTTGCACTTGGTTTGTCAAGATGTCTACTTTCAGCTTACCTTTTGATATAAAATCTGTTTGTTGGGGTATACTTTGTTTGGTAAAGTGGAAGTAAAGTTGGCTGGTTGTGTGCAAAGATTCCTTGTTAATACAAGTTGCTTGCTAATAACAGGTGGCTGCTTTGTGAGGTTTTTAAAATCAATAATTCTCTCTCCCTGAATAAGTGAACTCTGATGTAATATATTGAAAGATCGTTCCCAGCGACTTAAAAACCTTATAAAACAAAGTATCTTTCCTCAAGAATTGAATGGACATTAAAAACTATGATTCACTTGCACTTGTTTGACCCATCCTACACAATACTGAATTTTTACGCTCCAAGGAAATATAACTCTGGAAAACTTTATGAGAAAAAAGAAATTGCTTTTTGCAAGCAATTTCTTCTTTTCTCAAGATGCTTTCTAACTCATATGGCTCTTAACCCATTCCCACACAATGACGCTTTTTGACACCTCCCAATAAAAACAATTTGGAAGACATTGTGTAAAATGAAGAAATTGCTTGTACATAGAAAGCTGAAAATACCTTAAATTTCATAAAGTTTAAATTGTCGTCTGCAACTTCTTTCAATTTCGACCAGTCTAAAATTTTGCAATCTGGTAATAGGTTAATTTTCAATGTCAACAATCTTTGTTTTGTGGTCTGCAACCTCTTTCATCTTGGACCTGTATAAAATTTATCATGTAGGAATGGATTAACCCTTTACTGTTTGATCCCTGGTTTTTACGTTCCTGTTTTTATACTTGAGAAAACATTGTGGAAAAAGAAGAAATTGCTTGCAACAAGCAATTTCTTCATTTTCCACAATATTTTCTATCCTATAGAATAATTATCTTTTTGAATAAAATTGATTTTATATTGTTGTCTTCAAAGGCTTTGAATTTGGACAGTCTAAAATTTTGCAAAACAGGAAAGGGTTAAGATATATTGTGTCACCTTTTCTATGGTTCTATCAACAGGTAACTCGAGAGTCTGGCCCACCTCACATGAAAACGTTTGTTACACAGTGTCTTGTTGGAAGCTTTAAGACTGAGGCAGAGGGAAATAGCAAAAAACTGTCGAAGAAACGAGCTGCAGATTTAATGTTGAAAGAATTACAGCATCTTCCAAACCCTGTAGTTATAATGAGGCCAAAACCAAAGCCTGTGAATAAAAAGAAGAATCGGAACTTAATAAAGGTATCTAGTCTACAAAGATTATACTTACTTAAATCATTCTAACACAATTTTACCCTTTGATGTCCCTCAAGAAAAAAGCTTTTAAAACATTGTGGAAAATGAAGAAATAGCTTGTTTTCTTCCATGAATGGTAAAGATTTTTACTTGTCAGCAACTTTAAATATCATCTGCAACATTTTTTGATTTAGGACCTGTTATTATTTTATGGTTTGGTAATGGGCTCAGTATTTTAATTATAATGGTTTGTCCTCTTCTCTCATTTAACATACACTGCAACTCCTCTATAATGCTACCCGGCACAGCGCTGACTCCATTTTAACGCGGAGTCCGCTTGGCTCCTTACCATTTTGGGTTGTTGGTGAGATACGACGTTAAAGCTGATTTAAACATGTTTTTCCATCCAATCTTCGGTCCTCTCCAAATAGAAACATTGCACATAAAAATCAATATTTACCGGAAGCCAGGTAAGTTTTTCGCACCTAACAGTGGACAGTTGTGGCAATAAAATTTTTTCTCACATCAGGAAGGCCCAGGGGTTCATTGATTAGTTGGTTTTTGCCATAGTCGAAGGTGAAACTAGACATTCCACCCTCGGATTTTTTTCGTTTATTATGTCATTGTCACAAGTTACCCGCTACAGAGTTTAATCCAGTTTTGTACATGTGCAGCTGGTCTGTGTAAATTCCCAATTCGTAAATGACTTGGTTCAGAGTAGAGTTCTTTGTTGATTCATGACACCCTATTTTCAATGATGGTAAAGAAATTAGACCAAGTCCATTACTGTAAAAGGTTCGAAGGTTGATCAACTTGACATTTTCTCATCGCTTCAGTTACCCCAGGTGTTCAACAACTCGTCGATCTCCAAGGAGATGTCGCTTTGCCGGACACTTAAATTTTATCCCTTTTCTTTAAAGATAGAAATATTTATGTCAATGTACAACTAAATTCTATTAGCTAAAAACGCTGACTAGTATCGATAGTAATAAAACATGTCTCGTGTGAAAATTCTAGCTTTTGAATATTTGGGGACTGAAAGAGAAATATAATCTGTAGACCTGTAGAAATTTAAGGATTA
This sequence comes from Fragum fragum, assembly GCA_946902895.1. Lineage (NCBI taxonomy): Eukaryota > Metazoa > Mollusca > Bivalvia > Cardiida > Cardiidae > Fragum > Fragum fragum. Next base: position 14,571,153 of record OX336382.1, on the reverse strand, counting down.
TTTCGTTCTGATAGATCAGGAAGGTAAGGGTAGAATTTATTTGATTTTCATTACGCTGAATTCTGTCGGATTATGCTAATATCTCGTAACTACAGTTGTTTTTCATTGCCCGACTAGTAAAATCTATAAAATCAAGCCTTTTACATTTTAGTCAATTTTGGAGCATTATCAAAATTACTGGGTGTTTCGATCCAATGGTTGAATTATTCAGTTTTGGGAGGGGAAACAGCATTTTAGCATGATAACTCCACTTCTTCTGTTGTCTCATTTTTAAATCCGATCAACAGCGTTATAGTGGAGTTACAGTGTATAACTATAGGACAGAATTATAGTCTTGTTCAAAGTCAATGAAGTTGCAGGTGATAATTTAAAAGTTCTTTGAGTTCATAAAACATTGTTGGGTTTGGAGGAATTACTTTACACAAGCAATTTCTTCATTGTCAAAAATGTGTTCCAAACCTTTTTTTCTTTGAGTGTAATTATGAGGGAGGACAAATTAATGTATGATAATTGAGAGTGTTGTATTGTGAATGATATTTGACTGTTGGCTGAGTTTGTCTTACTCGATCTGGTTGTTTTAAGCAGATGCAGAAAGCAGATCCCACATATGGTGTTGGTATAAACCCAATCAGTCGTCTCATACAAATACAACAGGCCCAGAAGAAAAAAGAACCTGTCTATACCCTTCTAGCGGAAAGAGGTTTACCGAGAAGGAGAGAATTTGTCATGCAGGTATGGCACAAATTAAACCATTATGTCACAATGACCAACAATTTCTTCATTATGCACAATGTTTGCTACCCAGTTGAAAAAATAAAAAAAGATTCATCAACTAAAACTTGTTGTCTGGAACAACTTTCAATTTTGACTAGTCTAAAATTTTGTTTTCTGAGAATGGGTTAAGGTTATCTTTCAATATAAAGGTGTACATAACAAGACCTTTTATCTAGCACAATTAACCCATTACCACATGACAAAATCTTAGACTGATCCAAAATGATAGAAGTTACAGACAACAACTTCAAGTTGATGGAATTCTGAAATATTTTGCCATTTAGCGTAGAAAACAATCTGGACATTGAAGAAATTGCTTGTTACAAGCAATTTCTTCATTGTCAACAAAGTTTTTCAAATCATTTTCCTTGAGGTGTGTAAAGAGCAGGATTTTTGGGGGAATTGTGCTAAATGTCATCCTTCATGGATAAGGTCAAACTAAATGTCAAATTTGTTATGGTACAGAAAGAAAAGAAAAAAAAAGAAACATTTACCTGAGTGGATATAGCTTACCCTACTTTATTATACACCCTCCATGTAATGGTGACGGGAATATAGTTACATCTGTCTATGTGGGTAGCTTCTTGTCAGAAGCATATCTTCTACATTTATTGATGGATTTCAAAATAACTTGGCACAGTTGCTCCCCTTGAAAAGTACAACTGTCATGTGTAAAACTGTGATGGAAACTCTAGGACAAGGTCAATACTCAAGATCATGTGACAAGCACTTATGTAGGGGCATTCATGTCTGTGACACATTTCTGGTTTTAACATAAGTTTCAACATAAGTTAAACCTCATGATGAATTTTTCATGAGTTATCTGGTGAAAAGGATAAGGTCAAATAACAAGTTTTAGTTGGGTGTAATTAACCCATTCCAACTCAATCCCTCCTTTTTACGCCCCTCGGGAATAAAGCTTTGGAAAAAATCGTGGAAAATGAAGAAATTGCTTGTTTCAAGCAATTTCTTCATTATCCACAATGTTTTCTATCCAAAAAGACGAAAAAATTTAAAATTCCATCAACTTGAAATTGTCGTCTGCAGCTTCTTTCAATTTGGACCAGTCTAAAATTTTGCTGTGTTGGAATGGGTTAAACCTTGTAAAAACATCAAACAATTATTTTTTAAGTGCCCCTGAAGGTGGACTCATATTGGTATCATCTTTGCCATCTGCCCGTTGGTTCCAAAGTATTTCCATCCTTCTGTATCTTCATATTTTGTTAACTAATGTTGCAAACAATGAATTATGGTTGAATTTTTAGAATCATTCTCATTCGAGGTAGAAAATATTGCATGAAAGGAAAATAAATGCTTGTTTAAAGCTTTTTACTTATTTTCCACAATATTTTCTAAGCTTCTTCGAAGAAGGTCTTAAAAATCAGAAATATTTGGGAATGGGTTAAAAGTTAGTTTAATTCTAGAAAATATAGAAAGCCACTCAGCTATGACTGAATGCTGAAAATTAATCAAGAGTATATTTAAAACTCTTGTGTATTGGATTACAGACATAAAATTTTGTTCTTTTATTCTTAAATTTTCAACTTTGTCGAATGTAAGTAGAGTGTAATGGGTTTGAATTTAACCCATTACAGTGCAATTGCCCTTTAAAACACCCCTAATACAAAAAGCTTTGGGAAAAAAAGGAAAAAATGTTACAATTAATTTCTTGATTTTCCACAATGTTTTCTTACTGAAAGAAGCAAATAGCAAATAAAAATGTTTGTCCACTTAAAATGATCATCTGCAACATCATTGAATTTGGACCAGTCTACAATTTTTTCGTTTAGTAATGGGTTAAATAGGAAAATTTTTTATGGCGATTGCAAACATGTATTGCTTATCTTGTAGAAACATCCATATGTTACACCTTCCTGGATTTGTATTTAGGAAAAAATTGTAAAAATCATAGAAATATCTTGTAACAAGAAATTTAACCTTTTCTCACAATATTTTCTTTGCTATTTGGCACATATTTGGTCCATTCAAATATAGTTTGATATGATTGCAATCCCTCTCCATTTTCACACATCTGAAATGTTCTCATATGGTAAATGTAAATACTCTTTTCAAAAAAAAAATATATATATATTGTAAACTAGCTCTAAAGTACCTGTAATTGTACTTAACAGATCCAGGTAGATGAACATACCTGTACAGGTGTCGGGCCTAACAAAAAGTTGGCCAAGAGACATGCAGCAGAGGCCATGTTACAACTACTGGGTTACAGTAAACCATCACCTCAACCGTCCAAACCAGCCATCAAAATGACAGGAGATGTAAGTGTATTCCCTGATAGGTTATACTGCTGACTCGCACACATTGAGCATCCTGGACAGCCATTCGGGGCAATAAGAAAATTTGCTGGTTGTGTGAAGAAGCTTTTGGTCAGTATCTACCTACAGAGCGCAGAGTGAAGACTCTGATCAGACTGTGCAGATGCACAGGCTGATCTGAGTCTTTACTTGGCGCACATGTGTAATTGTTGGAAATGTCACGCATTGGCTCATTTATTTAGACTGGAAGTGAATTTGGAACTCCAACATAGGCTGACAATTATGTTGGTTTGGCAAGCTTTAATTACAATATCAAGGTTGCCAACCAATCATTTCACTTACTTGTTACCTTCTACTGACCATACAGATAACAAAATAACACTGTGTAATATCTAAGTGGAACCTTCTGTCAGCACTCAGTTGGTAGAGTCAGCAAACAGCCAGTTGACTAATCACAGCTGTCAATCAAGTGATCAACCGACCAATCATATTATTTATTCTGCCCAGACCCGAGCTTTCAACTCCGACATTGATCGCCATTTTGTTAACCTTTTTTGTTGGTTTGGCAAATTAAACATCGTAACTACAGCCAACTGCTGCCAACCAACCATTCTACTTATTTATAACATGCTACTGGCCATCAATCTTGCAAAATAACGCCGTTAAAAATTGAAGCGGAACTTCCTGTTGGAGTCGATCGGTGGGGACAAAGGAGTTAGTGGGTTGGTCAATTGCTATAGCCTTTGCTATGATTGTGTCAGAAATTGTATCAAAATTTTACACTTTGCTATATCTCTATTATTACTGTAGGTATTGATCTGAAACTTAGAACAAATATTAACTATCAAAAAGAACAATATACTCTATCAAGGGAGATAACTGTTTTCTTACACATTAATATATTTAAAGCTAATTTTTATCAAATTGAACAAGTCATGCATTTTGTTATCTTGTAAATAATGAACTTTGAACATGTGTTCACTGTATTTTGCAAAGCATAACTGTTACCCAATAGTCACAAAACTTTATGTCACACAACTTCACATTTTGATAACATTGAGGAAAAAATTCCTTTGGGAAACAAACTTTTCCTTTTTAGACATTATTTTCTTCTATATGGTTCTTATCATTAAATTACCCACACTTTAAACTGTCTTCTGCATTTCCGTTCAAATTGGACCAGTTTGAAATTTTATGGTTGATTAATGGGTTTATTAGTTCACTAACTCTGAATTCAAAGAAATCGGATCAGATTTAACAATACATGTCTCATTTCCAATATGATGATTTCCAATAAAACCTTGCTTTTTAATGATTCTCAAAAAGAAGAAAACATTATAGAAAATTGTAACAAGGACTGAGTGGCGTCATGTCCTACAATGTTGTCACCCATTCAAACAAGGCTTCAGCCAAAGTGCAGTTTGTAGTATGTCAGACTCCTAAATATGGTATACTGGGTTCAATCCCCAGTCTCAGCAAATATCTTTGCTGACATTTGTCTCCCACCGATGGATGGATAATCGTAAACCTAAGTGAGATGGGCAGGCTGGGAAAGGATGTAGTTTTAGCACTGGTGTTAGAAATACCAGAAAACCGTGGTTAGGTGCTCCAGACGCTGCGATATGACTGAAATACTGTCAAAAGTGGTGTTATATCCCATTCAATTAATCAAACCCTTTCAAAATTTTTTTCTTCTATTATAAATTTATGCAACTTCTTTCAATTTGGACCGGTGTAAAATTTTGTTGTCAGGTAATGAGTCAAAACATGTTAACCCATTCCCACAATTTTAGAGAGGTCCAAATTGAAAGAAGTTGCAGACAACAGTTTCAAATTGTTGAAATTTTTAGAATCTTTGTCTTTCCAAGTAAAAAACAATTTGGAAAGTTCAGAAATTGCTTGTAACTAGCAATTTCTTCATTGTCCACATTGTTTTCCAGAACTACTTTTTTGGGGGGTCGTAAAAAGGAGGGATTGTGTGGGAATGGGTTTATACATACAAGTTCTGGTAAATATGATATTTTGTTTCTTCAGAGACAAATGCATGTAAGTACACCATTTAATGACCCACTTAAGGGAAATACAGTGATCTTTCTGCTGAGGGTATTGAAATTGGTCATTATGGAGGGTTCATTATCGAATTTTGATCAGAACACATTTATAACTTTGTCTTAACCCATTACCATTCAATGATGCTTTCTGATGCCCTGAAGAAATACTATCATGGAAAAGTTTATGGAAAAAGGATAATAAGGATGAATTGCTTATTACAAGCAATTTCTCCTTTTCTCATATTGTTTACTACAACATTTGGCATTCATTTTCCATTTGAGATGAAGTCTTCAACTTCTTTAAACTTGGACCGGTCTACAAACTTTATGGAAAACGGATAAAAAGGATAAATTACTTATTACAAGCAATTTCTCCTTTTCTCATATTATTTACTACAATATTTTGTATTTATTTTCCACTTGTAATGTAGTCTTCAACTTCTTTAAAGTTGGACCAGTCTACAATTTGTCGTCTGTTAATGCGTTAAAACACTTCCTGATAAGTTATGTGCCTAAGTAGGATTAGCAGTTGGTGTTTCTGATCGAATGTTGTGGTTGTACTGATGTGAAAAATGACAAGAAGCTATTGCTAGGTGCACCAGCAGCTGCTATATAACTGAAATGCAGATGTAAGTGGTGTTGAACCCCAATCAAGTTGTGCTAAGAAATGGGATGAACAACTAGTATGTGATAGCTTGAGTTGTACTGGTGTAAAAAACACAGAAAGCCTTGGTTAGATGCACCAACTGCCACAATGTAACTCAAATACTGTTCTTCCCTCTACTGTTTTAGAAAATTCCATCAGTCTGTTCACAATTACAAAAATCTTCTCCTCAAACTAACCATGGAATTTCAATCAAACTTCAGAGAAATGATCCTTAGGTCATGCTCTTTCAAAATACTTCAAAGAATTTAAATCCATGAAGATAATTGGTTGCCATGGAAACTGAGTGAAAAAACTTTGAAATAATCTTCTTCCAAACCAAAAGGCCCAGAGCTTTGATATGTAGTATAAATCATCATCTATGGACCCTCTACAAAAATACTTCAAAAAATACTATATCTTGAAAATTAGACCTTTTCTGTGCAATCCCTGATTTTACATAGAAATGAAGAAAGAAATCTTTGAAACTCTTCTTCTACAAATCCTAAGGCCTAGAGCTTAAATATTTTGTATAAATCATCACCTGATGACCCTTTCCGAAATACTTCAAAGAATACTAAACTCTGAAAATTAGCCCCTTTCTGTGTGATCCCTGATTTGACATAGAAATAAAGAAGAAACTCTTTGAAAATCTTCTTCCAAATCATAAGGCTTTTATATTTTGTATATATGACTGTCTATTGTCCCTATACCAAAATACTTCAAAGGATTACCAAATGAGCCCTTTTTTGTGCAATCCCTGATTTTACATAGGAATAAAGAAGGGAATCTTAGAAAATCTTTTTTCTCAAAGAATAAGGCTTGGAGCTTTAATATTTGTATGTATCAATGTCTATTGAACCTTTACCAAAACACTTCATAGAATTACTGTATTCTGAAAATTAGCCCTTCTCTGTGTGATGCCTTATTTTACATATAAATATAAAAAGGGAATCTTTGAAAATCTTCTCCCAAATTATACATCCTAGAGCTTTAATATTTAGCATGTATTAATGTCTATTGACCTTTTACCAAAATACTTCAAATAATTACCGTACTTTTATGATATTATCTCAAGTATAATATCACAGGAAAATAAAAATCTGGGATTGTATCAGAAAGGGTTAAAATTGCATTAAATTTAATATAATTCAATCAATGAAATCAGTTTCTTTTGCAAAACACATGAAAGAGTTGAACATTCTTCTCTTTCATGTAAGACTCTTTCATGTTATACCATTTTATGAGTGAATTTTGAATTTATGAAAATAGGTTTTTGAAAACATAAAAAAAATGGAGAAATAGAGAATCATTTCAGTAAAATTTCACATGAAACATTGTACGAGAAATAGCTCTCATATTCCTGTCAAATTTTCAAATTTTTATATCAATCTGTTTTAAAATGTAAGATCTTAAAGCGGCTGTATGAATGAAATGGCTATCAATTTCCAATTTTTTACATTTAACCCATTCCAACACAGTTGAATTTTAGACTGGTCCAAATTGAAAGAAGCTGCAGACAACAATTTCAAGTTCATAGAATTTTGAATTTTTTTGTCATTTTGGGTAGAAAACATTGTCGATAATGAAGAAATTGCTTGATACAAATAAGCTTTTTTCTTGAGGGGCGTAAAAAGGAGGGATTGAGTTGTAATGGGTTAATGCTTCAGACAGTTGAAAGAATGGGCTTATGGTGATTTTGTAACGAAAATGACTGTTTATAACTTCAAAAAAAGAAAAAAAGGAAAAAAGAGTAAAAAAAAATATACATTTGTTACTTGTGGAATATGAATAAATTGCTTAAATAAAGAATTTTTATCATTTTTCACATTGTTTTATATCTAAAGAGACCAATTTTGAAATTGGTTAAAGATTGTCTGTGATTCAGCTTCAAATAAACCAGCTTTTATACAGCATTCCTTATAGCCTTGTGAAATCAGAGATCTGTAGTATTTGTCTTCTTCAATGAGTTTATCTTTTGCTCAAGCTATTACCACACAACCCGTTTTTGATGCCATTATCAGACAATAAAATTTTAGACTGGTCCAAATTGAATGGAGTTGCAAATGACAAGTAAAAATTAAGATTTCTTCAACTTTCAGGATAGGAAACAATTTGTAGAATTAAGAAATTGCTTGTTGCTAGTAGTTTCTTCATTTTACACAATGTTTTCCCAATTGTTTTTTTCTTTAGGTGTCTTAAAAACATTATTGTGTGAATGGGTTACGAAAAATGGTAAAAAACTTTGTAGAAAAAGAAAATATACTTGTAACAAGAAATTTTCCTTTTCTCACAATACCTTCTGCCTTACTTGGCTCTTATTTTCCCATGAGCTCACTTTGAAATATCGTCTTTAACTTCTTTCAATTTGGTCTGGTCTTTTGTCATCCTGAAATCATTTCACCTTCAACTTTGGTCTAGTAGGATATCAATACAGAATTTTATTAAACAAACTTTCAAGTCTAGTGGTTGAAATTATTTCTTTTGTTTAATCCGTTCCCACACAATTACGGAATTAAACTCCCTTCAATAAGTAAGCTTTGAAAAATATTGTGGAGAATGAAGAAATTGCTAGTAAATATTAATTTCTTCATTATTCACAATGTTTTCTACCTGGAAAGACAAATATTTTAAAGATTTTGTAAACTTAAAATTGTCATCTGCAACTTCTTTGAATTTGGACTGGTCTAAAATTTTGTTGTGTAGAAGTGGTTTAGAACAGATAGGAATCAGTTTGGAAAGAGAAATAGTTTTTGAGTATTTTGTTTTAACCCTTGTCATACTGAACCGGAATATTCCTGTTTTGGCAGGAGGTATAGATAAAGATTAGCCTGAACCTATTTGCAGTCTGATGTTAGTCTACACTTCCTGCTTGTCTTCTTTAAATCAGAGTTGGTCATAAAATAAATTTTCAAGGCATATAAAGTCAAAATTATTGCAGCCAGTGCTGTCAGTCCTTTGAAGTTGATGCAATTTTTGTAAATGATTTTATTCAGCATGACAAAGGTTAAGGTTATGAACAAAGGGATTGCACCAGAAAGAGTTAAGAAACTTTCTCAAGTCCTTAAGTATGTATTTTCCCACATTTGTATTACCCATAGAATCGAAATGTGCACAAATCTGAGACAAATATGCTGTTTGCATTGTTTCCTGTGTTTCCAACAATGTTTGTGCACAAGATCTATGCGAATTCCTTTTGTTCCAGAATACCTTTAATGCTTTCCCGTTTTCTAAAAGTTTAGACTTGTCCAATTTGAAAGAAGTTGCAGACAACAATTCAAAGTGAGTGTAATTTGAACAGTAACCAACCTACAGGTTAGAAAATATTGTGGGAAAAGAAAAATTGCTTGCTACATGCAATTTTCTTCTTTTGCCACAATGTTTTCTCCAGTATAAAATCACAGAGAGGTAAAAACAAGGGATTCTGCAGGAAAGGATTAAATGTTTTCTCCTATATAATTGATTTCTTGCCAGTGTAAACCCATTCCCACACAAACCTACCTTTAATGCCCTCAAGAAATTGGCTTTTGAAAATACTGTGGAATGTTTTGACAATTGATTCTTCCATGAAAGGCCAAAAATTTAACTTTTATTGAATTGCCACCTGCATCTTTTTTTTTAACTCACGTGAGCACGTAGTGCTCAAGTGAGCTTCTGTGATCCCCTTTTGTCCGTCGTGCGTCGTCCGTCAACAATTTCTTTAAATGACATCTCCTCCAAAACCACTGGGCCAATTTGAACCAAATTTGGCAGACATGTTCCTTAGGTGGTCCCTTCAAAAATAGCTAAAAGAATTGAAATCCTTTAAAAACTCTGGTTGCCATGGCAACAAAAGTAAAATTTTAAAATAATCTTTAAAAATCTTCTCCTCCTGAACCAGAAGGCGTAGGGCCTTGATTTTTTGCATGAAGCATCAGTATATTGACCTCTTTCAAAATAGCTAAAATCATGATCCTCGGGTCCTGAGGGGCGGAGCCCAAGGGGGGTGTGGTTTATAAAGAAATAAAGAATGATTTTTTAAATGACATCTCCTCCCAAACCACTGGGCCAATTTGATCCAAATTTGGCAGAAATGTTGCTTTGGTGGTCCTCTTCAAAATTAGCTAAAAGAATTGAAATCCATTAAAAACTCTGGTTGCCATGGCAACCAGAAGTGAAATTTCAAGATAATCTTTTTTGCATGAAGCATCAGTATATTGACCTCTTTCAAAATAGCTAAAATCATGATCCTCGTGTCCCCAGGGGCTGACCCCCAGTGGGGTGGGGTTTATATAGAAATAAAGAACAATTTTTTAAATGACATCTTCTCCCAAACCACTGGGCCTATTTGAACCAAATTTGGCAGAAATGTTGCTTAGTTGGTCCCCTTCAAAAATAGCTAAAAAAATTGAAATCCGTTAAAAACTCTAATTGCCATGGCAACAAAAGTAAAATTTTAAATTAATAATCTTTAAAAATCTTATCCTCCTGACCAATAAATCTTAGAGCCTTGATATTTTGCATGAAGCATCAGTATATTGACCTCTTTCAAAATAGCTATAATCATGATCGTCATGTCCCGAGGGCCTGAGCCCGGGCATGAAGCATCAGTTCACAGACTTTTTTCTTATTCCTGAAATTATAACCCTTGGAAAAACTTTTTTCCTTCTTTCAAATCAGCACTTAAGCCTTGGAATTTGTAATTTAGACTTTTGGATCCCCGTGTTCATAGTCTTTATATGTAATTGTGGCCCACTTGTTTCATAATCCTAACCTTAACATGAAATTAGACTGTTGAAAGAAAAAGAGCCTTTATCTCAGCTGAACGCCCCAGGGCCAACGGCCCTCTTGTTTCTATTTGGACCAGTCTACAATTTAGTTGTCTCAGTAAAGGTAAATCAACCAATTCCCAGACGGCAAAATTTTAGACTGGTCCATATTGAAAGGATTTGCAGATGACAATTTAAAGCTTATGGAATTTCAGATTTTTTTCCCACTTACTTAGTAGAAAACATTGTGGAAAATGAAGAAACAAGAAATTTCTTCATTTTACACAATGTTTTCCCAAATGTTTTTCTTTAGGGGCGTCCAAAAGTGTCACTGTGTGGGAATGGCTTGATTTGATCTTGTAAAGAATTGACTTCTGCTGTGTATAATAGGGTACTACATGACAATTAGATGATTTTTAAGGTTTATCATGAGTCATTATTAACTCATTACCTGATGAAAAATTGTGAATGACATATACTTATCAAAATTTATAGCAACTTGCTTTATGCATAAACAATAAACTTAAAGAATTCATAGCTCCGTTCAATTGAATCTGCCTTTAAAATTGTAATTAATGCAATTTCATCTTTTGCATTACAATTTTCTGTGTTATAGTTCTGTAATCCATTCACACAAAATCCCTCTTTTTATACCCCTTGAGAAAAAGCTTTGGATAACAATGTGGAAAATGAAGAAAATGCTTGTGTCATGCAATTTTTTCATTATCCACTGTACTTTCTATCCAAAAAAGACTAATAGAATTAAAATTTCATCAACTTGAAATTGTCATGTGCAGCTTCTTTCAATTTGGATCAGTCTACAAATTTGTTGTGTAGGAATGGGTTAAGGATGGATTTTCATATGATAGCATACTGGGATCATGTACATGTATTTTCTATTTCTCTTGATCCCCGGGGACAGCACATATCCTTTCTGACATTTGTCTCTCACCAAAGGCTGGATAATCATAAACCGACCAGTACTGGGATAGCAGCTGGAGGCTAGAAAAGGATGTAGTGCTAGTACTGGTGTAAGTAATTCCTAGAATTCATTGTTAATTGCTCCATCCGCTGGGATATGACTGAAATACTGTGAAACCCCATTCAATCAACCTATTTCTGTTTGTTTCAGTCAAGTCTTGGTGAAAAGAAGGTCACATTCTCAGATACCCCAGAAGCAGGTATACTTACTATTGTATATTTGACTTTTTACCACACAATCATGATTTTTTATGTCCGTTGGAAACAAATCTTTTGGAAACATTATGGAAAAAATAAGAAAAAGGAATTTGTTAATTACCAACAGTGTTTTCTATCCCAGAACACAAAGATTTTTAAAATAACAACTACTCAAAAAATGTGGTCTGCAACCTCTTTGAAATCAGACATGTTTTAAATACCAGAATGCAAAGTTTTAGAAAAGTCTGAATTGAAAAGATTGAAGATGTGGCAAAATCAGTTAAAATTGTAACAGATATCATGAAAAATAACATTTTCAGGCTTTAAACTTGTAACAGATATTATGGAAAATATCATTTTCAGGCTTTAAACTTGTAACAGATATTATGGAAAATATCATTTTCAGGCTTTAAATTTGCAAGATATTGTGGAAAAAATCATTTTCATGCTTTAAACTTGTAACAGATATCATGGAAAATATCATTTTAGGCTAGCCTCTTGTGTCCGAGGTCCCTGGTTTGATCCTCAAGTGCCTGGGGTCATTCGGATAAGGCTTTAACCCGTTACCACACCCCATTACCACACAAGAAAATTTTAGACTGGTCCAAATTGAAAGAAGCTGCAGATAACATTTTCAAGTTGATGAAATTGTTTAAATCTTTGTCTCTTGGGGTAGAAAACATTGTGGTTAATGAAGAAATTCCATTCATCATTCACGATGTTTTCCAAAGCTTTTATATTGAGGGGCGTTTAAAACTGTCATTGTGTGGGAATGGTTTAAACCAAGATTCTGTTTCCATATGACCTCAGTTATTGAGTGGTAATTAACCCATTCCCACACAATGACACTTTTTAATGCCTCTCAAGAAAAACAATCAGGAAAACATTGTGTATAATGCAGCAATAGCTAGTAACAAGCAATTTTTTCATTTTCTGCATTGTTTTCTACCAAGAAAGTAGAAAACAATGTAGAATTTCATAAATTTTGAAATGTCATCTGCAACTAGTCTAAAAGTTTGCTGTCTGGTGATGGGTTAAAGCCCTAAATATAAGAATGATTAACCCTTTCCTGTTTTTAGGAATTTTAGACTAATCCAAATTGAAAGAGTTTACAGACAACAATGAAAACTGGATGCCATTTGAAATGAAACCATCCTGTATGGTAGAAAATATTGTGGAAAAAGGAGAAATTGCTTGTTACAAGCAATTTCTTCTTTTTCCACAATGTTTTCTCCAGTATAAAATCCCAGGAACATAAAATCCTGTTATTTGAAAGGGAAAGGGTTAAGAAGAGTTTTGTTTATATAATGCTTCATTCATTTCTTTATTACCTTCAACTTATGTTGCATGTCATTTCCAGCCAATGGAACATCTAGTCGACAAATGGTTCCTGGCCTCATCATACTACCAGAGGGAAACAGAAATACTTACTCTCAACTCAAAGGTGGGTACTGCTCTACATAGCTAGAATATTTACCCTGGCTGGAAGTTGAGCAAGTTGCAGACTGTAAAACTGAAGAAGTTGTCATTAAAAGACAACACAAAATATCTTTTGTGAAAGGGTGGGATCCATATGTGTGCGTGCATGGAATTTCTCCTTACTTTCCATGATGAATTCAAAGTAGGATCTCCAAAAATGTATTTATCTGTTTTAAGCTCACCTGAGCACAAAGTGCTCAAGTGAGCTATTGTGGTCACCTATTGGTCCGGCGTCTGTCTGTTGTGCGTCGTGCGTCGTCTGTCAACAATTTCTTTAAACGACATCTCCTCCAAAACCACTGGGCTGATTAGAACCAAATTTGGCGGAATGTTCCTTAGGTGGTCCCCTTTAAATATAGTTAAAAGAAATGAAATTCATTAAAAACTCTGGTTGCCATGGCAACAAAAGTGAAATTTAGAAATGATCTTTAAAAATCTTCTCCTCCTGACCCAGAAGGCGTAGAGCCTTGATATTTTGCATAAAGCATCAGAATATTGACACCTTACAAAATAGCTAAAATAATGATCCTCGGGTCCCCAGGGGCAGAGCCCCAGGGGGGTGGGGTTTATATAGAAATAAAGAACAATTTTTTAAATGACATCTCCCAAACCACTGGGCTGATTTGAACCAAATTTGGCAGAAATGTTGCTTTGGTGGTCCTCTTCAAAAATAGCTAAAAGAATTGAAATCCGTTTTAAAACTCTGGTTGCCATGGCAACAAAAGTGAAATTTTAAAATAATCTTTAAAAATCTTCTCCTTCTGACCCAGAAGGCGTAGAGCTTTGATATTTTGCATGAAGCATCAGTATATTGACACCTTCCAAAATAGCTAAAATCATGATCCTCAGGTCACCAGGGGCTGAGCCCGAGGGGGGTGGGGTTTGTATAGAAATAAAGAACGATATTTTAAATGACATCTACTCCCAATCCACTGGGCTGATTTGAGCCAAATTTGGCAGAAATGTTCCTTTGGTGGTCCCCCTTAAAATTAGCTAAAAGAATTGAAATCCGTTCAAAACTCTGGTTGCCATGACAACAGAAGTGAAATTTCAAAATAATCTTTGAGAATCTTCTTCTCCTGACCCAGAAGGCGTAGAGCCTTGATATTTTGCATGAAGCATCAGTACATTGATCTTTTACAAAATAATTAAAATCATGATCCTTGGGTCTCAAGGGGCGGAGCCAGGTAGGGGGGGGGTATAGGCATGAAGCATCAGTTCACAGACTTCTTTCTTATTTCTGAAATTATAACCCATGGAAAAAGTTATTTCCTTCTTTCAAATCAGCACTGAAGCCTTGGAATTTGTAATTTAGACTTTTGGATCCCCAGGTTCATAGTCTTTATATGTAATTGTGGCCCACTTGTTTCATAATCCTAACCTTAACATGAAATTAGACTGTTGAAAGAAAAAGAGCCTTTATCTCAGGTGAGGGCCCAAGGGCCAACGGCCCTCTTGTTGGAAGATATTAAGGACCTAGGAGGGCACATTGGGGGAATCCCATGTAAGGTTCACTTTCAATCAATCAATCAGCATATTTGAATAGTTAAAGGACTTCTTATAGATACCTTAATACCATTTGTGCGTGTCCAAATCAATAAAAAATATATTTTCAAATAATACCTTAACATGATATGAATGATTATCAAGCAAGACAAAATAAAGTTTAAAGTAATTTTTCCTTTTCTAAAAACATCTGACTGACGAATATAAATCTATAAAGCCATTTGTTGATTTCAGATTCTCTGAAGAATAGTTATACCAATAAGATTTTCATTGTCTCAATAAAGGTATAATTAAGGGTGCTTCATTTTCACCATGTGATTGTTGGCACAAAAGCATTTAGCTTCATAAATATATTACCATTCTGAAATTATCAGAACCAGGGCTCTTGAAAACTAATAAATTACCGGTCTTGACAAAATTTTGAATTACCAGACAGATGGGAATCCGAAAAATAACACCAAAAATTGGTTCTTAATCTTCACTTAATTTACTAATTTTCAGTTGGCCAATGTTTCGCGCTTGAATGAGCTTAGGGGATCGAGTTTTATAAACTTATTGTGTAAGTGCATAAGTTTGACTAACACTTGCAATCTTTACATGTTTGAAGTCTTATCAGAATGCACATCTAATGCTGTGTTGATTTATATTGCTGTTACTCCAGACAAAGTTCTTTTACTCTAATATGGGATGTGCATATAAATTGAGACATGAACTGGCTGTATGAAATCAGAATGGTTCAGCATACTGCTTTTATAAAATGATAAGACTTATCAGAACCGTGCTTGAAATTTGTATAAAAAAAGTCAAATTATTAATACATATTTGTCAATTCCTTATAGTTTTTAGCGTTTTTTTTTTTTTTTTAGGAAAAAACGGTATTTCATATCGATCAACCGGAAACAAGTTCTCACACATTTCCGCTCATTTCCACGCATGCTCATAAACGTGAAGTGAAAATCTATGTGATCGCCACCATCTTGTTTCATCGCTGATGAAGAAAATAACTTACTTGCTAAATGCATTCAGCCTCCTTTTAGTCATGAATATCCAGAAAAATGGTTTAAAACTGTATATATCCTTGGTAAATTGTCTAATGAATTGTAAAAATGAGAGAAATAATTTCCTCACGTTTCAAGATAGAATCTAGGCCAGTGGTTAGTGGAGTTAGCGAATACATGTAAACTGTCTGCTGGTGTATTGACCCAGGGCTGGGTACATTTACACCCCGCATACACAGTATATGTAACATGTAACAACCCTGTTATAGACGCGATTGAAGCGCCTATTAACCCCATCAAATAAAACACCTTTTACCTCTCGAATTCGACTAAATCTTTGAAACGGACATGTTACTACTTCAATTGTGAAAATGATACGTTCATTGAATGTTAGCTTTGATTTTTTTACCTTTTATCATTTAACCTTTTACCACACAACCACAAATTTTCATGCACTTAAGAAGAAAACGTTGCGATTAATTCAAAAAAGCGATTTCGGTAAACAGTAATGGGTCATGATTGATTGAATAGGGTGTAACGCAACTTTTAATAGTATTTCAGTTATATCGGGGCGGCTGGAGCTCCTAACCATGGTTTCCTGGTAGTTCACACACCAATACTACCACTACATCCTTATCAAGCTTCCAGCTGCTCCTCCTATTTAGGTGTACGATTTACGATGAAATATGCTCGCATTATTGAGCGCGGTTAATGATAAACCAGCAAAACCGCTCTCAGGACTTTCAGTCCTTTGATTGTTTGGGTTTTTTTCACTGTAAGTAGTGTAGCCAATAGAATTCAATTTAAACAAAAATGACTGCTTTTATGAAATTGCTAGTTTAGTCAGGAAATTAAACAAAGGAACAACAAATCATGAAATCACACTTCAATGGTTAAAAGAATTAAAATAATAAATCGACTGAAATTAATAAATGACCCAGTTCTGTGCCCAAATTCTACTCTGAAAAAACAGTGTATGTCACAACCCTGCACTCCCAAAGGGTAGAATGGACTGACCCAACATTTTTATGATGTCAGCTGTGTTTTCCAATCAATAGAGGCTCGTGCTGAGAGAAAATCACTATGACTGTTAAATTAACAGAAATTTGGATAACTAGTTTATGAAAAAGTATTTTACTACTATAATCAAATCAGCGGTACTCGGGGAGGGTGTGTGTGTACGTCCTTGAAATTTTCTGTAAATCCTGGAAATTTTGATAATTAATTTGTCTATCTAATTTACAAGATATTGGAATCTGCCGTACATTGCTGATTGTGCAATTTATACACAACAGAATTTTCAAAAACAAAATGAAAGTAGGATCTGTCAGTTGTCTTTTTTCTTCTCTATCTTCCAGTCATTGAAGATTATCATCAGAAAATTTGAAAAAGAGGGCAACCAAATTATGAATGATGAACCCTTTAAGAACGGGAAAGGTGAAAAAAAGCGGGGTATTCATTTTTCCAGTGGTGGGAGTAATCGTTTTTGCCAGCGGGGGGGGGGGGGATTTTTTTAGCATTGGATGACTGATTTACATTTTTAAATTTCCAGAGTCTTGATCAGAACCATTTACGTAACATTGCAAAAAAGGTTTACAAATCTGTTTAGCATTATTTTCATCATTTTCCTGCTTCTCTGAAAAATAATAAGTACTAGTACAAATTCAAAGGTTTTGCAGACAAAATTTAAAGAGGATATAATTTGGAACAAAATCAACATTCAGTAGAGTAGAAAATATTGTGGAAAAGAAGAAATTACTTGATGACTTGATGTAGTAGTGAGAAAAAAATCTGAAATTGAATTCTCAAGGCATAGGAAAATTTGATATTTCATTCAACTTTCTGTGTCAGGAAATATACAAATTTTCTGAAATGATGAGAACCCAATACATTTGTACACAGCTTTGTATCGAAATTTTAACCCTTGTCATGCTAAACTCAGAATATTCTGGTTTTAGCAGGAGGTATAGACATAGATCAGACTGCACATAAGTGCAGTCTGATCTTAGTCTACACCTTCTGTCTGTCCTTTTGAAACCAGAGTTGTTTATGAAATTAGTTTTCAAAAGAAGTATTGACAACTGAAAAACATCAGTACTTTCAGCCCTTTGTTTTGTTTTTTTTATACAATTCTGAAAACGATTTTATTCATGATAAGGGTTAAGATATTATCCTTATTCATATTGTGAAATCACATTTACTTACCTGAGATGCGTTCTTTTCATTCTGATGAAAAAATCCCACTAAATAAGAATTTTGAGGCGTTTTCAAGAACAAATTATGGTATTTTAAGTGAAAAGATTTGACGTCATCAAGGTTACTCTTTTAAGCCAATGCCTCAATTCCTCATTAAGAATTCTTAAGATTCTTATTTAGCCGCTTAAAAATCTTAATCTAAAGAACGCTTTCTCTTAAAAACCTAAATAAGAATCTTAAGAATCTCGATGAAAAGAAAGCTCTTCTGCTCTATAACTCTATCTACTGTGTGTTATATTTGTATGTTTTAGCTCATCACAGCCAATACACGGGGCCTGGTGGTATGGTTGATCCTGCATCATTTGGTGTGAGGCCAGAGATTAGATTGAAAGAACTGTGTAAACGAAATAATATTGAAGTGAAGTTTGATGAATTTTCTGGATCAGTAAGTGTCTAATGACTTCAACCTTTCTTGAGTTATGGATAGCCCTTGTAAATCAAAAAAATTTTCCTTGAAAGTTATTAATGGTAGTGAGGTAAACTGGAGTCAGTAATTCTGACTGTATATCCTTCGTAGGTCCATCCATACATCTGTCTGTCGGCATAGAAATTTACCAGTATGGGGTAGGTTTGTCCCCTTTAAGCCAGAGTTGTTCAACCTTTTCCTGTTTTGCAAAAATTTTAGACCTGTCCAAAATCTAAGATTTTGCAGACGAAACTCAAAGTGGATTGAATTTGAAAAAATAACCATTCAGTAGGGTTGAAAATTTGAAGAAAAAGAAGAAATTGCTTGCAAGCAATTTCTTCTTTTTATTCACAGGGATGTAAAAACCAGGAATTGAATAGGAAATAATTAATTTTTAAAAGAAATATTAACCCTCAATAAGACTTTCTAGTGTTTTCAGTCCATTGATTTGAAAGTAATTCTGTATAGAAATTTGAATTAACAAACCAAGGATTAATTAGTACCAAATCTGATTGTTAGTGCTCTTGTTTGACTTTACAATGTTCTGTGTTTCAGAATAACCCGAGTGAATATTTGAGCCGTTTGATGATAGCATCCAGTCCAATGCAGCCAATCCATGGATCTGGACCGACCCCAGAAGCGTCGAGGGATGCTGCGGCTCTTACAGCTCTCAAAATTCTCACAGATATGGGTGTACTGAAGGATGACAGGGTGTTACCCAGTGGTGATGCGTAAGTAAGGTAGTATGTGTGACTTATTGCTCAAAAATGGTTCTTTCAGAATTATCAAAGTATTTGACCCTGGCCAGAATGTGTGAATTGCATTTAGACCAGGGCAATACATTTTCCAGAATTTCTTGAATATATAACAATGTACTAGTTTTTGAAACACATGCCCTAAGTAACTTTTGTGGAATGCAATTCTTTTGTTAGCTCACCTGAGCACAAGTGCTCAAGCAAGCTATTGTGATCACCTATTGTCTGTCGTCCATCAGTCATCAGTCGTCAATCAACAATTTCTCAACAACATCTCCTCCTAAACTTCTGCGCCAATTTGAACCAAATTAGGCAGAAATGTTCCTTAGGTGGTCCCCTTTAAATATCGTTAAAAGAAATGAAATTCATTAAAAACTCTGGTTGCCATGGCAACAAAAGTGAAATTTAGAAATAATCTTTAAAAATCTTCTCCTCCTGACCCAGAAGGCGTAGAGCCTTGATATTTTGCATGAAGCATCAGTATATGGACCTCTTTCAAAATAGCTTAAATCATGATCCTCGATACTTGGGGCGGAGCCCCAGGAGGATGGGGTTTATATAGAAATAAAGAACGGTTTTAAACGACATCTCCTCCCAAACTACTGGGCCAATTTGAACCAAAGTTCCTTAGGAGGTCCCCTTTGAAATAAGCCTATTTAAAACCTAAGTGGAACTTCTTGTCGGAGTCAGTGGGAGGACAAAGAAGTGGTCAATTGTGTCCTAGACTGGTAGCCTTCTTGACTTGATAGTTAATAGACAGGTACACATCAATATACCAGTCTAAATAGGATAAACCAGGGGATTTCCATTCAACATGTTATGATGTCCTAGTAAAGAATCTAATTTGATGTTAAAGCATTTTTTGTATCACCAGCACAATTTTTGTGCAGGTGTATTTTTTTTATTGTAATTGTAATGTGAGATGTACAAGGAACTCTTTCTGCCATATTGTGTACAGTCAACTGGCCAATTGGAATCCCTGATTCTGTGTACATCATTGAAATCCCAATGGCCAATCTTATGATACATAGTACATTAACTATTGGCTTTATTCAAGTCCACTGTGGTACTAGTCTAAGTTGTGAACATGCTGTGAAATCATGAATTTTTCCATGATTTCAAAGCATAGACTCAACTGTTAATGTCAAAAGAAAAGTTAATGAGAGTATATTGGTTTCACCATGTCTTTTATCTTCCCATCTCTAGGCTTTTTGTTTACGTGCTGTATACCCTAGGACCAATTGGCCTACAACCATGAAACTTCATACAATTGTTGCCAATGATCCAGGGAAGTGCTGTATTGTTTTTCGGCTATTTAGGTCATGGTTATTATTAAAATTTGATTGAACAAGATGTGTTTGTGAAACACAATGCCCCTGCAACAGGACTAAACCTTTGACCTTGGTATGTGACCTTGACCTTATCACATGACCTTGACATGAGGAGTTGTGCATTATGGAGATGTATCATGCAAAATATGAGCATTATATCTTGAATAGGCTGGTAGTAATTTGTTTTTTGGTATTAAAATAAGTTTTTTGGTTAAGTTTTGCAGACAGACAGACAGACCAATAGACAGAAAGCCTGAAAGACGGACAGACGAACAACGGTATAACAATATGCCCACGATCTTTCGATTGCTGGGGGAATAAAAAATCAAAATGATTCTGTGCTCCAGCTCATAAGGCATTTGACCTAGGGATTTGAACTTTATACATATGTTATCCATATGTTATCCATGATCCAGTAAGGTTGTTTTGGGGTAGTATAGGTCCAAGTTCAGCTGCGCTACCTAAGTGACAAAATGCCGGTGGGATATAAGTATGCTTTGCAACAATTTACTCCGACAAGAAGTCCCACTAAGATTTTTATGCCCCTGCATCGATAAGGTCAGGGGCATATTGTTTTACTGGTGTCTGTCTATCTGTCTGTCTGTCTGTCTGAAAAACTTAACCTGCCAACTAAACATTTTCCTATAACTACAACCCTGATTAAGTTACGATGCTAATATTTGGTATGTAGATAGGTCTCAACAAGGCGCAACTGAGGAAGGTCATTTCATCAAGATCAAGGTCAAAATTTTAACCCTTTTCCTGTTTCTAAAGAATTCCTGTTTCGGGGGCATAGTGTTTCATAAACACATCTTGTAAACAATGTTATTTTGAGAAATTTATGGCCAACAGTGTGCAAAAAATCCAAAGAGACTGTAGTTAACATAAATGGTGGCCAATGTTCAAAAGTCATTTCTGGTCTTAATGAGAAATTTCATTGGTCAACTGTTTATCTGATTGGGCAATCTCTGTTTATTCTATTCCAGACCACAGATGAAAGGCTAACTCAAAGACGAAGACACAGCATTTCTAGGATTCATATTTTACTCAGAGTACAACTGAAATTTTAGACGAATCTAAAACCGTCATTAGGCATCTTCTTCTTATTTAATCTTAGATGACAAAGTTTTTGACTGCTCTAAAGTGAAAGAAAAATTTATTTGGTTTTCATTTAACCCCATTTCAACACAATTCCCATTTTTTTTAGCTTTTCTACCCTACTGAATGTTTATTTTTCAAATTAAATCTACTTTACATTTTTGCCTGCTTAACTTTTTAATTTGGATAGCAAAACAGGAAAGGGTTAATGAATTGAATAAGAAGACATTGTATTTGAAGGAATTCTAGTAAAGATGAAGTTGCTTTCTTCTTTTCCCCTTTTTCAAAGAGCCTATGTGATTCTAGACTGGTCCCTGGTAGGTGTGTACCGAAAGTAAAAAAAGGGGCTGCAAGGTTTGAAACATTTTCTGTAGACGATACCTATTTGTGATAGCTACCAGGCTAGAATTGAGAAGGCCCTCAATATATCAGTTGTATGGGTCTTAAAAAAGAGGGTTTTTTTTGTAAATAGGTTGATTTAACCAATTACCAATTAAAGTTAATGAAATTTTACATTTTTTCAACTTTCTGTGTAGAAAACATCATGAAAAATGAATTTTACACATTGTTTTCTCAATTGTTTTTCTTCAGGGGGCATCAAAAAGCGTCATCATGTTGGACAATAAGCGTCATTGTGTAAGAAAGGGTTAAATATGGCTCTCAATTATCTACGTATATCAATATTGTTTTGTTGTCTGCAATTTAAATTAAGAGCAGTCTAAAAATTATTTCATGTGGGAATGGGTCAAATCAAAACTGTACTTTGAGTAAATGATGATACCTTACTTGAATAGAATGTTGTTTGTTGTAAATAATAATACTTTTTTTGATGTTTGCTTGAATATCCCTGCCTTACCCAAATTCTGCTCTAGCTTAACCCATTACCACACTATCTTGCCTTTTTACGCCCCCTGAGAAAACAGCTCTGGAAAACATTGTGGATAATGAAGAAATTGCTTGATACAAGCAATTTCTTCATTAACCACATATGTTTTCCAGACCTGTTATGCAAAGATATTCATAATTAAATCAACTTTACTCTGTTGCCTGCAACTTCTTTCCAAAAAGTCTAATATTTTGTTGTGTTGTAATGGGTAAAAGTTGGTTTATCTTGCCCTTTCTGGCCATGATTGACAGTCATTTCATGTCTCTGGAATGTAGACATTGTGGTTTGTTCATGTTGGTTTCTGATTCATAGATAGATTGGGTAAGGCAGGATTGTAAAGGGTTTTTTCCTCTAGACTAAAAATATATAAAATATAAAGATGGGGGGGGGACTTCATTTCTGCCACTTTTGTTGAAAACTAAGTCAGATTAAAGGACACATACAAATATCCAAAAGTTTCTTATACAATCAGTATCTGCAGGCTGTGTAGCTTTACCAGGGTGGACACTTTTCATGTTTCCTAGATGATATTGTATTTACAGCATATCACATATCCCCTGTTAACAGGAAAAATAAAACTACAGCCAATTCAAGATGTAGTTATATTTTGGCCAACCATCATTGATATGCTTATTTTGTCAGCTAGGTTAATCCATTACCAGAAGGCAAAATTGTAGACTGGTCCAAATTGAAAGCTGTTGCTAACGACAATTTAAATTAAATGAAATTTTAGACTTTTTCAACTTTAGACTTCTTCAACTTTCTGGGTAAAAAACATTGTGTTGAATGAGGATATTGATTATTACAATCAATTTCTTCATATTACACCAATTATTTTTCTTGTGGGGCGTCTAAAAGCATCGTTGTGTCAGAATGGGTTAACAAAACTAAAACTAAGATATAGAGGAAAAGGCCCTTCCTTTAGTTATCCTTTACAACAAAAATTATTCATGTTTGTTAAAATAAACTTAAATTGTGAAGGTAAGGCTCATTTTTCAGTGTTTACCTGTGCATCTTGATTGCAAGCTTTAGTGAGTTTGTGACCCATCAAGCAAAAAGGGACCTTCTTGGAAGAGTACAGACACTGGTCAGACTTGGCAACCTTGTAAGGATGTAAACCCATTACTAAAGGACAAAATTTTAGACCAGTCCTGAAACTACAGACGACAATTTATAGTTGATGGAATTTCAAAAAAATATCTTTGTCTTTTAACCCATTCCCACACAATTTTATTTTAGTCCAGTCCAATTTCAAAGAAGTTGCAGACGACAATTTAAAGTTGATGAAATCTTTAATATCTTTGTCTTTTGCAGTAGAAAACATTGTTGAAAATGAAGAAATTTCTTGTGACAAGCAATTTCTTCATTTTCAACAATGTTTTCCAAAGCTTTTATATTGAGAGGCGTTTAAAAGTGTCTCTGTGTGGGAATGGGTTAAAGGAAGAAAAACATTGTGGATGATGAAGATTTTTTCATTTCCCTCAATGATGTCTGTAGTTTTCTTCTAAAGAGGCATCAAAAAGTGTTATTGTTAGAATGGGTCAACTTTTGGATGTTAGTAGAATTTCTGAATGGGTTACTAATCTTCTCCCTAAATAAACATCCATTTTTGTTATACCAACTCTGACTTGTGCTGAATATAGGTAATTTTTCAAGATTTGGTTTTATTATGCATATGGGAGATCCTTTATTGCTTGTGTATCCCATATATTTACATATCAAGGGTTCATTGCGATACTTTTCTAAGTATCTACAATATATCGACACTTAGAACAGTATTTCAATTAACCCTCAATAAAGAGATGAAGAGAAACCTTTTTGTTTTCATGGAGGTATGAACCGAAAAACCTAATCATACTGTATGAATACGTGAATAGGTTTTTCGGTTCATACCTCCATGAAACGTTTGATTAGGTTTTTTGGTTCATACCCATGAAAACAAAAAAATTATTCTCTTCATTTCTTATTATTTAATAGCATCGAGCGAAAAAAAAAAAAAAAAAAACTTTACAAATTTTGAAACCTTTTTGTATGGGACTATTTCGTTCGGCAGCATACAAAATTGCTGCATGCTCAAAATTCTGTTCATGGAGTTATGAATAAATTTTTTTGACCAATCAGAATGCTCGTTTTTGATAGACGAAACTAAAAATTAAATTATTTTGACATGAGGGATTTCAGATGGGTTATAAAGTAATTTTGTTAAGAAAAGTATTTACAGGTAAACACATCTGTTAGACATTGTTGGAAATGGAGAAAGTGCCATTCATCAGTATTTTCATGTGTTTTCCAGCAAAAATATTGGTATAAATCAGGGTATGTTGTGAAGAGTTGGGTCATTTTTACTGAACAATTTAAGTTTATTTAGGTTAGAAGTTTTGAATGGGTGGTCATTCGACTTTAACCAATTACCACATAACAAAATTTTAGACTGGTCCAAATTGAAAGGAGTTGCAGACAAAAAATTTTAATTCACGAAATTTTGAAAATCTTTGTCCTTAGGGGTAGAAATCATTGTGGATAATGAAGAAACTGCTTTATTTTCCACAATGTTTTCCAAAGCTTTTTCTTGGGAGCGCCGGAAAGCATCATTGTTTATGGTAGAAAACATAATGAACAAAGGACATTGAATGAATTTTTTGTTCCAGCTATTTCTTTATTGTCCAAAATGTTCACCAAAGCCTATCTCTTTAGGGTTGTTAAAAGTGGGATTGTGTGGGAATGGGTTAAACAAATAGAAACAGCTTTCTGAATCCTTAGTCAAGACATGTACCCACCAATGATAGAATTTAAATTCCAGTGTTTCTTGGTGGAAAACAATGGAATGTGGAAAATATAAAATTATTGTAACAATTTCATGAGGGTCTTTAAAAAGAGAGATTGTATGGGAATGGGTCAAAATGTTGTGTTCATGCATAGATAATATACCATCCATTTTAGTGTGTATTATTAACCCTTCCTGTTTTTCAAAATTTTAGACTCGTCCAAATTCAAAGGATTTGTAGACAAAAATTTAAAGTGAATCTAATTGAAAAAATAACCACTTAGTACAATAGAAAATATTGTAGAAAAAGAAGAAATTGCTTGCAACAAGCAATTTCTTCTTTTTCTACAATATTTTCTCGATTATAAAATCACAGGGACGTAAAAACAAGGGATTTAACAGGAACGGGTTAAGCCATTCCCAAACAACAAAATTATACACTCCTCCAGAAGGAGAGGTTGCAGACATTTTTTTATAAAATAATTTGGTCTTTTGGAGAGAAAAACATTGTGGATAATGAAGAAGTTGCTTTTAACAAGCAATTTTTCATTTTCCTC
The DNA here is from genome assembly GCA_946902895.1 of Fragum fragum. Lineage (NCBI taxonomy): Eukaryota > Metazoa > Mollusca > Bivalvia > Cardiida > Cardiidae > Fragum > Fragum fragum. Next base: position 14,545,446 of record OX336382.1, on the reverse strand, counting down.
AAGTTTTTTTCTGTGTTTTTTTTCTTAAGGGGAAAATAAAAAGCTTTACTGTGTGGGAATTGGTTAAAGTGTAATGGACATGTACTTATAACAAAGCAATGATCACCTACCCAAAAATTCCTTGGGATTGAAGTATTCAATTAACTAAAACTTATTTTTTGTTTGCATGCATGTTTTTTGTTTTTTTACATTATTCCTATCTGACCTACTTTGTGAACTTGAGTGACTAAACTTACTGATGAAACTAGATGCATTTTCACAAGATTCGTCAATGACAAATTATAAGAAAAACAAAAATCATGGACTCTGATTGGACAAGAGATTTGTCTTGGCCAATTAGAGCCCTCATTAAGATTTTAAAAAAGAAACCTTGGTGTGGTGAATACAATTTTTTACATTAAAGTCAGAAACTAGCAACCTGCACAGTTTCTGATAGTATATATTGTAAGATTGGGACAGGCTTACAAGGCTAAATCTTTATTCAATTAATGGGAAAAAAAGGTTTGAAACTGATAGCTTCTTTGACCTTTGAGGAAAAGTTGAGCATTTGTCTTTGCTTTGTGTTGGTTGCATTAGCCTTAAAAATCCTAACTCTTATCTCAGTTTACCCATTACCAGACGGCATAATTTCAAACTGGTCCAAATTGAAAGAAGCTGCAGACAATTTAAAGTTTATGAAATTTTAAATTTTTCAACTCTCTGGGTAGAAAACATTGTGTAAAATGAAGAAATTGCTTGTGACAAGCGATTTCTTCATTATCCACAATGTTTTCTAGAGCTTGTATATTTAGGGGCGTTTAAAAGCGTCATTGTGTGGGAATGGGTTAACCTATTCCCAAATGACAAAATTTCAGACTGGTCCAAATTCAATGTAGCTGCCGATCACAATTTCAAGTTGATAGAATTCCAAGTACCTCAGTCATTTTGGGTTGAAAAAAATGTTATAAAATGCAGAAATTGCTTGTAACAAGCAATTTCTGCATTTTACATAATGTTTTTCCAATTATTTTTCGTGAGGAATGTCAAAAAGCCTCATTATGTGGGAACTGGTTAAATATGGTATGTATTTTCACTATGACATTCTTAATGCGTTTGATCAAGGGAAATAACTCTTCATACATTTTGTAAAAGATATGCCCTCTTTTTGAATTCCTAGTATTTTTTACTATCTAGTATCTGAAGCATAGAATGGCATCCACATTTGATGATCTTTTTCATTTCTTACTTTGTTCACAATTTAATCCATTCCCAAATGACTAAATTTTAGACTGGTCCAAATTCAATGAAGCTGCAGAGCACAACTTCAAGTTGATAGAATTCCAAGTATCTCAGTCATTTTGGGTAGAAAACAATATTATAAAATGCAGAAATTGCTTGTAACAAGCAATTTCTGCATTTTACACATTGTTTTCCTGGTCTACTTTCTAGAGGAGCGTAAAAATCATGAATGTGTGGGAATGAGTTAATGTTGACAAGAGAAATGCATGTGGATGCCAATGCTCCGTTACTCAACTGTTTGATAGTGGGTAGAATTTCTAAGTCGAAAAGGGGGCATAATTCATTTAAAAAATTCATTTAGAGTTATCCCCTTGTTGGTATAGATACCTCTTTGATAGCAATCATATATTTAGAGTTTTAAAAGAATGTGTTCAGTTATACTAGGAGATATTTCAAAATGTCAAAGTTTTCTTATAACAAGATGACAATCTGGCTACAGCAAAACCGGTACCTTGGGTTTTCTCAGAAAACAGGGTAAAAGAAATAAAAATGTGAGTCAGCCTGAAGGGTAAAGCAGGAAAAAGGGTCTTATTCCTACCTTTCATTAAGACAGTTTCAAGATGAGAATGCCAGCAACACCTAGTTTTTAAAAATGCATTGAAAATGTACAATAGATTTGCGTAAGCCTCAAGAATTCCCTTGTCATTCAAGTTTCAGAGGTATGTCAAGAAGGAAAATATTGCTTAAATTTTTTGTTTTTGAGCCATATTTGAGAATCTATAAACTAAGTCATTAAAATGCTTTTTAAACTGATATTTGTTTTGTTTTTTTCTTTAAAATGCCACCTGTTAAAGTTTTCTGGATGAATACAACATTGAATGGCGACCAATAGAAATATAATCATCATGCACCCTAGATGTGGTTAAACAGGGTACAAGGTGCCAAATTGTCACAAGATACACCCGTCACACTGCTTAATATTAACTGGGGGTTTGAATAGAACTGATGTTATTTTGAATGAATATTTTTTGTCAAACAAAGTATGAAAAACAACAAAGGGCAATAACTCAAAATATAGGCTAGGTAGAGTTATGGTTCTTGTACACTGCACTCCCACTTGGTGAGTTCTATCCATCCATGAAGTTTCATGATTCTAGCTATTATACTTTTAGAGATATACTCCGGACAAGATTCAAGTATGAAAAACAACAAAGGGCAATAACTCAAAATATAGCCTACGTAGAGTTATTGTTCTTGTACACTGCACTCCCACTTGGTGAGCTCTATCCATCCAATAAATTTCATGATTCTAGCTATTATACTTTTAGAGATATACTCCATAGAATTCAAGTGTGAAAATCAACAAAGGGCAATAACTCAAAAAATAGGCCAGGTAGAGTTATGGTTCTTGTACACTGCACTCCCACTTGGTGAGCTCTATCCATGCATGAAATTTCATGATTCTAGCTATTATACTTTTGGAGATATACATGTACTCCGGACAAGATTCAAGTATGAAAAACAACAAAGGGCGATAACTCAAAAAATAGGCCAGGTAGAGTTATGGTTCTTGTACACTGCACTCCTACTTGGTGAGCTCTATCCATCCATGAAATATCATGATTCTAGCTATTATACTTTTAGAGATATACATGTACTCCGGACAAGATTCAAGTATGAAAAACAACAAAGGGCGATAACTCAAAAAATAGGCCAGGTAGAGTTATGGTTCTAATGCACTGCACTCCCCCTTGGTGAGATCTATACACCCATGAAGTTTCATGATCCTAGCTATAATTCTTTTAGAGATATACATGTACTCCGGACAAGATTCAAGTATGAAAAACAACAAAGGGCGTTAACTCAAAAAATAGGCCAGGTAGAGTTATGGCTCTTGTGCACTGCACTCCCCCTTGGTGAGATCTATACACCCATGAAGTTTCATGATCCTAGCTATAATACTTTTAGAGATATACTCCGGACAAGATTCAAGTATGAAAAACAACAAAGGGCAATAACTCAAAAAATAGGCCAGGTAGAGTTATGGTTCTTGTGCACTGCACTCCGTATTGATGAGAAGAATATAATTGCCAAGTTTAAAGTCAATCGGACTTAAGGTGACAGAGTAATGCTCTGGACAAAGAAGTGGACACCGCCGGACAACCGGACGCCACGGGTGATCCCATAATACGTCCCGTCTTCAAGGGGCGTATAATAAGAATAAACCACTGCAGGCCTACCTGCATCACATCTGCCACTTGATGTTGTGGAACAAACATGACAGCTGGCATGTCATAAGAGGAGACTACATTTGTCATTTTTATGCTCCCCCAAAGGGCTAGCATATAGCTGCCGCTTCGTCTGTCTATCCACCATATCTTCACAACCCTTGTGCCAAATTGGATGATACTTCACATGTGAATTTCTTGTGATATTGCGCCGAGGTACTTTTCGCGCTTTTTTGATAGCTTCAAGGTCACAGTTCAGGGTAAAAATTGACCTTGTCCACAGCATAGCCCCTTCAATTATTGATTTCAAAATAACTTGGCACAACCGTTCTCTATCATGTACAGATGTACCAAAATAAAAAAATCAGTGTCAAGGTCACAGCTAAAGGTCAAACATTGAAATTAAGCATTTCAAGAGTATAGCTCCTTCTATTATGGATGGATTTCAAAATAACTTTACACAATTATTCTCTAGCATGATTAGATATGTAATTTGTAACAAATCTTTAGATTGCTCCAAGGTCAAGGTCACACCCCAAGGTGGAAAGTAAAAATTAAGCATGTCCAGAACATAACTCCTTAAATTATAGAAGGATATCAAACTTGGCATATTTGTTCCTAGTCATTAGATGTGCCATTTGGAAAAAAATCTGATAGCTCCAAGGTCAAATGTTAAAAATAGCCATATCTGGAGCATAGTTTCTAAAATTATGGATTGAATTCAAAATGAATTTAGACAATTGTTCTCTCATTAGCAGATGTGTAATTTGAAACAAATCTTCAGATACCTCCAAGGTCAAGGCTGAATGTGAAAATTTAACATTTTAAGAACACGGATCTTCAATTATGGATGGATTTCCAAAGAACTTTATATAATTGTTGTCTATCATATGTAGATGAGCCATTTGAAAATTGTTTCATATAGTTCAAAGGTCAAAGTCACAGCTCAAGGTTGAAGTTACAATTTAAGCATGTCCAGAGCATAGCTCCTTCAATTATAGATGGATTTCAATATAACTTGTCACAACTGTTTACATTCATGGGTAGATGTTTAATTTGGGGAAAAAAATCAGATAGCTCAAAGGTCAAGGTCAAAGCTAACAATTAAGCATATCTCCTAAAAATTGTGATTTCGAAATAACTGCATAATTGTTCTCTATTGTAGATGTGCTATTTGAAACAAATTTTCAGAATAGCATCAAGTTCACAGCTCAAGGATGTACATTAAAATTTAGCATGTCTGGAATATATCAGCATCTGCATCTGTCGGTCCCTCTAAAATTTCCGTTTATTTCATACTTTTTTGCGATAGGGCTTTATTTCGGGAGCATAATCTTTCTCTGACAGCTCTTGCTTGTTTCATTCCTCATCCATCATTTTAAACGTCCTGTGGTTGTCTTTGTATTATTATAACCCTGCTTCAAAGAAGGGGGAGGTATAATGGTTTACCCTTGGCCGTCTGTCTGTAATCAATATTTTATGTGGCATTTTTCTCAGCAACTCTTCATAGCAATGACTTCAAATTTAGTGTAGAGGTTCAGCTTGGGATCCTACATGGTGTTTACCAAATTTAGGTCCACAAGTTAACTACTTACTGTTTAACAACTTGGTTTGTTTTCAAACATTTCCAAGTATAGTGCCATATATTTGTCGCATATTTCCAGCAACTATTGATGGCATAGACTTTAAACCTGATGTGGAGGTTCATCTGGGGGTCCTAGATGTCGTTTATGGAATTTAGGTCGGAAAGTTATCTCTTTCCTGTTTTACGACTTAGATTATTTTTAGGTCACCTGACAAAAAGTCATGGCGACCTCTTGTGTTTTGTCCGTCGTTGTGCGCCTGGTGTCAACATTTTACATTTTCGACTTCTTAAGAACCCTTGGATGGATTTCAACCAAACTTGGCAGGATGCATCCCCATGGGAAGGTGCTTCAGATTTGTACACATCATGGAGTTGTCTCCCCTGGGGGACCATAAGGGGCAAAAAAAGTACATCTTTAAAAATCTTCTTGTCCTGAAATGGCTGTTGGATTAGATTCACATTTGGTATTAGATTCTGTAAGCCAAGGACTATAAAGTTTGTACAAGAAAAAAATCTGTCAAGAAATGGCTGTTCTTGCTGGGGAGGAAGGCATAAGCTTACATACTAACAACTTTGAAAATCTTTTTAGACCAAAAATAAAAAAACCTACAGCTCTGTGATTTGGTATGTGGCATCATCTGGTGGATCTCTATCAAGATTGTATAAATTATGGCCCCAGAGTCAGAATTTACCCATCCCCAGACGTTAAAATTATAACATAGGCTTAAATAGTGAAAACGTCACAAGCTTTACATAGGGCTTATAAAGTGAAATTTTAAAAATCTTCTTCTCCCTACCAGGAGGGCCTATAGTTTTGATATTTGCTATATAGCATCAGCTGGTGGACCTGTATCAAGATTGTATTAGTTATGGCCCAAGGGTCAAAATCAGCTGGTTGTCGGATGTCACAAGTTAAACAAAGGCTTGTATAATGAAAACTTTAGAGATCTTCTTTTCCCAAACAGAAAGGTCTAGAGCTTTGATACTTAGTATGTATCATCATCCTGTGGACCTCTTTAGCCCAGTGGAAGATGTCACAAGTTTTTATACTGAAAACAAGAGGCCGAAGAGGGCCTGTATTGCTCCACTGGTTTCAACATCTGGAGATTTGAAGTCTGTAATTTCAGAACAATGCTTGTAGATGCCGGACAAAAGATAATCATAATAGATCATAGGTGAGCTAAGAAAGGGTGTTTATCATAAAACAAAATGTGTTCTTAAATCACAAATGCCAAGTTTTGACCTTGACAGATTACTTTGATCTTGTCATATTACTTTGATATTTGCGCATGCATTAACATGAGATCATGCCAAATATAAGCTCAGAGGGTTTGTATTCTAACAAAAGTTTTTCTCAAATATACAAAGTTTCTTTCGCAATCAAAGATGGCTGTCCATGATATATCAATAGCATTATGATACAAATGACTGTACTTTGAACGCCATGATGTTCCAATTTTATTTTCATTAAAGAAAACCCATTTATTACTTGGTCTTGTAGCATTCTTTTGTCTGAATACAATTTCTTTCACAATGTGAGAACAATGGTTGAAATCGGTACATTGGTTTGGCAGAAGATGTTTAAAGAAAAAATTTACGGGCAGACGCACGCACTGACGAAATGCGAAATGACAATAGCACTCTCACAACTAAAAATTGTTAAATAAATATATTTCTCCCATAACCTGAAAATTTTGATTTTGTTTAATCTGAATTCCAACAAATTATAGCAAACTAATTTTAGCTACAATGTTTTTCATAACTTATTGTACGTACATCAAAATGATTTTGTTAGGTATTTGGCATATGCAAATCTGTAAGGGAAGTGATAAGAAATAATTTTATAGCTTCATAAGATGCATTTATCTCCTTTTGGTCAATGTTCAAGAAAATGTACCTATTCAGATATTCCTACACATGTAAACTTACACAATATTTACATCTCTTTGCATTTACATGTTTAAAAGTGATAAATTAATATTTCTACTAAATAAAGCTCACTCTGACTGAAAACAGCATTTTGAGGTCTCTTTACAACTATTTTGTGATGATTTGAGAAGAGAAGATTTAGGGGTGAATCAAAATTTAAGTAGAGGGTCCGTCAAGGAACATCCATGCCAAGTTTCATTTAAATAGGCCAAATGGTTTGGGAGGAGATGTTTAAAGATTTTAAAGTGAAAGTAAGCCCCGCCCTGCCACGTCCTTATTTGGGGGTTAAGCAAATTTCTTGAACAATTTAAGTAGAGGGTCACTCAAGGAACATACATGCAAAGTTTCATTTGAATCGGCCGAATGGTTTGGTGGGAGAAGATTTTTAAAGATTTCAAAGTAAAAACAAGTATCGCCCTGCCAAGCCCATATTTGGGGGTTAAGCAAATTTCTTGAACAATTTAAGTAGAGGGTCACTCAAGGAACATTCTTGCAAAGTTTCATTTGAATCAGCCGAATGGTTTGGTGGGAGAAGATTTTTAAAGATTTCAAAGTAAAAACAAGTGTCGCCCTGCCACGCCCATATTTGGGGATCAATCAAAATTTCTTGAACAATTTTAGTAGAGGGTCACTCTAGGAACATCCATGCAAAGTTTCATTTGAATCGGCGAAATTGTTTGAGAGGAAAAGATTTTTACAGATTTTGAAATGAAAATAAGCCACGCCCAAATCAAAGTTTCTTGAACAATTTATGTAGAGGGTCACTCAAGGAACATTCATGCAAAGTTTCATTTTAATCGGCCATATGGTTTGAGAGGAGAGGATTTTTAAAGGTTTTAAAGTGAAAATAAGCCCCACCCTGCCACGCCCATACTTGGGGGTCAATCAGAATTTCTTGAACAATTTAAGTAGAGGGTCACTCTAGGAACATCCATGCCAAGTTTCATTTAAATCAGCCAAATGGTTTGGGAGTAGAAGATTGTTAAAGATTTCAAAGTGAAAATAAGCCACGCCCATAATTGGGGGTCAATCAGAATTTCTTTAACAATTTAAGTAAAGGGTCACTCAAGGAACATCCATGCCAAGTTTCATTCAAATCGGCCCAATAGTTTGAGAGGAGAAGATTTTTAAAGATCTTGAAATGAAAATATGCCATGCCCATATTTGGGGGTGAATCAAAATTTCTTTAACAATTTAAGTAGAGGGTGGCCCAAGGATCATTTCTGCCAAGTTTAATTGAAATCCGCCCATTGGCTTAGGTGGAGAAGATTTTTATAAAGAAAAGTTTACGCACTGACGGACACACGCACCATGCCAGACAACGCCATGACATTAGCTCCTTGGCCTTTGGCCAGTGGTGCTAAAAAGTATGAAAAATCTTCCCTTAATCAAAAGGATCTAGAGCTTTAATCTTTGGTATGTAGCATCATCTAGTTTTCTTTTTATCTATTTTTGTGCTCTTTGGACTCAGGTGACTGATAAGGCCCTATGGGCCTCTTGTTTGGACATTTACTTGAAACTTGATTTGAAGGTTCATCTGGAGGTCCTACATTGCCCATACTGAATTTAGGTTAATTGGTTTACCATTAACTGTTTTACGACTTTGTTAATTTGAAAGATTGCCTGGTATAGAGGTATTTTCATTACATGTTTTCAACGACTATTGATAGCACTGACTTGGAACTTGATATGGAGGTTCAGCTGGGGGTCTTCTATAGTGCTTCTCAAATTTTGGCTTTCTGTTTTACAACTTTTTGTCACATTATTCTCAGCAACTATTAACCCTTGTCATGCTGAGCCCAGAATGTTGCAGTTTGGGCAGGAGGTATAGACAAAGATCAGCCTGCACATAAGTGCAGTCTGATCTTGGTCTACACTTCCTGCTTGTCCTTTTCTTGCCAGAGAAGTTACGAAATTGATTTTCAAAAGAAAAATTGATTTTTAACACCAAGTGCTTTCATTATTCTCAGCCGTTTGAATTTAATGCAATTCTGTAAGGTATTTTATGGTGCCAACAAAAATATTTCATTGAGGGAGATTTTCATTTTCAATGTAGTTGAATTTGTAATGCAAGTAGGGGTATACTCAGTGAGTTCTGACTCTCAGATTTCTTGTTAAGAGATGAAGAGAATATTTTTTGTTTTCATGGAGGTATGAACCGAAACATGGTGCCAAATTGTCACAAGATACACCCGTCAGACTGCTTAATATGAACTGGGGGTTTGAATAGAACTGAGGTTATTTTGAATTAATATTTTTTGTCAAACAAAGTATGAAAAACAACAAAGGGCAATAACTATAAAAAATAGGCTAGGTAGAGTTATGGTTCTTGTACACTGCACTGCCACTTGGTGAGCTCTATCCATCCATGAAATTTCATGATTCTAGCTATTATACTTTTAGAGATATACTCCGGACAAGATTCAAGTATGAAAAACAACAAAGGGCAATAACTCAAAAAGTAGGCTAGGTAGAATAATGGTTCTTGTACACTACACTCCCACTTGGTGAGCTCTATCCATCCATGAAGTTTCATGATTCTAGCTATTATACTTTTAGAGATATACTCCGGACAAGATTCAAGTATGAAAAACAACAAAGGGCAATAACACAAAAAATAGGCTAGGTAGAGTTATGGTTCTTGTACACTGCCCTCCCACTTGCTGAGCTCTATCCATCCATGAAATTTCATAATTCTAGCTATTATACTTTTAGAGATATATTCCGGAAAAGATTCAAGTATGAAAAACAACAAAGGTTAATAACTCAAAAAATAGGCCAGGTAGAGTTATGATTCTTGTGCACTGCACTCTCCCTTGGTGAGATCTATACACCCATGAAGTTTCATGATCCTAGCTATAATACTTTTAGAGATATACTCTGGACAAGATTCAAGTATAAAAAACAACAAAGCGCAATAACTCAATTAATAGGCTAGGTAGAGTTATGGTTCTTGTACACTGCACTCCCACTTGGTGAGCTCTATCCATCCATGAAATTTCATGATTCTAGCTATTATACTTTTAGAGATATACTCCGGACAAGATTCAAGTATGAAAAACAACAAAGGGCAATTACTCAAAAAATAGGCCAGGTAGAGTTATGGTTCTTGTGCACTGCACTCCCCCTTGGTGAGATCTATACATCCATGAAATTTCATGATTCTAGCTATGATACTTTTAGAGTTATACTCCGGACAAGATTCAAGTATGAAAAACAACAAAGGAATATAACTCAAAAAATAGGCCAGGTAGAGTTATGGTTCTTGTGCACTGCACTCTCCCTTGGTGAGATCTATACACCCATGAAGTTTCATGATCCTAGCTATAATACTTTTAGAGATATACTCCGGACAAGATTCAAGTATGAAAAAAAACAAAGGGCAATAACTCAAAAAATAGGCCAGGTAGAGTTATGGTTATTGCGCACTGCACTCCGTATTGATGAGAAGAATATAACTGCCAAGTTTAAAGTCAATCGGACTTATGGTGACAGAGTTATGCTCCGGACAAAGAAGTGGACACCGCCCGGACGTTCGGACGCCCGGACAACCGGACGCCCGGACACCACGGGTGATCCCATAATACGTCCCGTCTTCGACGGGCGTATAAAAACTAATCACACTTATGTATGAATACATGAAGCAGATTCATACAGTGTGTGATCAGATTTTTCGGTTCATACCTTCATGAAAACAAAAAATATTCTCTTCATTTCTTATAATTTAATAGCATCGAGTGAAAAAAACAACAACTTTACAAATTTTTTTATACCTTTTCGTGTCCTCTATATGACCACAGCTGTCATATGAAATAAACACAAATCAATCAATGAACGCCAAATCTTGATGAAATTGGTCAAATATTAGCCTATTACCAGACAACAAAATTTTAGAACGGTCTAAATCTAAAGAATCTATGAGACAGACAAATTTTTGGCATGTGAAAATTTAAAAATATTTGTCTTTTGGGGCAGCAAATATGGTGAATAATCAAAAAATTGCTTGTAACAAGCAATTTCTTCATTTTCCACAATGTTTTCCCAAGCCTTTTTCTTGGGGGGCATAAATAAGTGGAATTGTGTGAGAATGGTTTAACGATAAATAATCCCAGGCCAAATAGCAGAGACATTGTTTTAAATTTGTCTAAGAACAAACTAATCAAGGAGGGCTTTTGTGATCATGTATGTCAGAAATAAAGCATAAGTAATCACATTAAGCAAGTGAAAATTTAGAAATGCATCTTTTGGAAAAAGGAATATTGTTGGAAATGAAGAAATTCTTTCTAGCAAGCATTTTTTTTTTCATTTTATTCAATCTTTCCCTCTATGGCAGCAGACTCATATCCTGAGAACTGTCAAGGGTTTGAGTCCCGGCTATACCACTGGACAAGTAGGTATGTCCTTGGGTAAATCATTTCAATATACTTGTGATATCAAGTAAGACAACAAGTGCACTCTACAGTGATATAACTGAATGATTTTTCAAAAAAAAAATCTTTTTCCTTCAGTGTTGTAAAAGAGCAGAATTGTGTTGGAATGGGTTAAAAACTTGTCATATCTTTAAACTAAACTACATGTATCTTAAAACTGAACCAGGAGTTTCCTGGCAACCATTTTAATGAGATTGACTATTTCAACAGACAGAAAATTGACAGTTCATATTCTAAGAAATGTTCAATGCTCCATCTTCTCCTCCTCATCCTTTTTCTCATCTTTCTTCTCTTGGTTGGCTTGCATGGCTTTAACAAATGCTTCCAAATCTATAAATACAGAATCAAAGATAACTTATGGTAGTTATCATAAGATGGCTTGCATGGACATTACAAATACCTTCAATTTACAAGTATAAAATCAGCTCCTAACCCATGACAGGGATCAAAGAGTGTTACAATTGTGACCAAGAGGTCCTGAGCTAGATTCCTGGGAGTAGATAATGACCTTGGGTTTTTCACTTGAGTACACAAATAGCACAAGAACTGATATATTCTCCAGGAACATGAATTGAGGAGGATTAATCAAAGTGTAGAGCTGATTTCCCAATCGATCTAAAATACATAGGTTTAAGCCATGCATTGTAGTGTACATAAAATCACTCCTTTGACCCAAGTTGTGTATACAAATTGTGTCATGATATACCAGTAATATTTGAAAAATATCATACAATTACAGTGATGTTTTGACACCCTGAAAAAAAATGAGTAATAATGGGAGATAATGCTAGTAACCAATAAATTACAAGTAGACAGCATCCACATAGATCAGTTTACATATATTAGCAGACAGATCTTTGTTTGTGCTGACAGCCTATGCAGGAATATTGCAAATTCAGTGGGACAAGGGTTAAAGCTTTAAACAGCCAAGCCTACCTCCCTGTGCAGCAGCATTGGCTACATCCTCACCCAGCCCAAACTGGCTCATCAGGGGGCCAAGCTGTCCAGATTGTAGAGCAGAACTGAACGAGGTCAGAGCCTGGAAAAGACACAAGATAGAGAGCAGTTATTGAGAGCTTCAGACAGACAGTGTATTTTCTTGTTTCGATTCCATTCCAACACCCAAATTTAACCCATTCCCACTCAGTGACGCCTTTAAACGCCCCGGAAGAAAAGAGAACTTTAGAAAACATTGAGGATAATGAAGAAATTGCTTGTTACAAGCTATTTCTTCATTTTCCACAAGGTTTTCTACCCAGAAAGTTGAAAAATTCATGAACTTTAAATTGTCTTCTGCAACTTCTTTCAATTAGCGCAAGTCTAAAATTTTGCCGTCTGGTAATGGGTTTATTAAACAAACCCTCTGTTGCACATTAGCTCAGTGTTGAGGGGCAGCAGACTAGTAATATGAGAGAGATAGACAGTTGCAGGATTGAATCCAGGCGATGCTACTGGTCATGTGGCTCCTTTGGCATGACATTTCAGAACCCAGCCCACTGGGCACAATTATATTCCCTGATCTTTTGATGTTGGATCATAAACTCATTCAGATTCACTGTAATATTACATTGTACAGAAGTTGTTGCTTTATTAAACCTATTCAAGCTAAAAGAGGACCAAGATAGTCCTATATCACTCCCCTGATCTCTATGCTTTTATTTTTCAAAAGTTTTTTTAAAGGACTTTAAAGCAAAGCTTTATAATGCACAATTTGAAAGCTCTAACCCTAAATGCGAGCCAAGAGGGACCTAGATTGCTCACCTGAATATACTTTTCTAGTTAACTAATCAACTAAAATTGGATAATATTAGGATATTTTACAAGTCAAATGGATATAAGGCAAAATGTTGTGATCGGATGAGCACAAAATTAATGTTGTCCTAATGCTATGTTTAACTTTATATAACATGGTATGTCACCACATTGAAAAGGGGTTACTTTTGCATTACAATATAAGCATTTACAGTAAGTTTAACCCATTCCCACACAGTGACGCTTTTGAACTCCCCTCAAGGAAAGTAAATAGGAAAGCATGAGTAATAAAGGAATTGCTTGTAACAAGCAATTTCTTTGCTTTACACAATGTTTTCTATCAAGAAAATTGAACAAATCTAAAACTTCATAAACTTTAAATTGTTGTCTGCAACTCCTTTCAAACTGGACCAGTTTAAAATTATGTCGTCTATGGGTTAAGAAAGGCTGAGCAAAACTTGTGAACTGTAGAGCAACAACAAGGTAATTGTCAATAAGGCTCCTGTTCCTTTGATACTAGTCAGAACGTCGCCATATTCAATGGGGTTCTTCTTCATCATGACTACCCAAAACTCTCACCTCTACAAAAGTAACACTGAATTGTTGAGAAAAACAGGGCATGACAGACATTCAAGTATCTCAAAAGCTTGTAATACTTTTGTGAAAGTAGGTGATTTTTTTAGTAAATGTGAATAGACGGATGCATGGCATAGAATAATCACTTGATGAGTCACTCCATACTTAGGTGAGCTAAAAACATGACCAATAGTTGTATATTAACCCATTCCGCTAAATAGTGCTTATAACGCCCCGTAATATAAAAGCTTTGGAAAACATGGTGGAAAATTAAGAAATTGCTTGTGACAAGCAATTTCTTCATTATGCACTATGTTTTCTACCCCAAAAGACAAAGACATTAGAGATTTCATCAACTTGAAATTATCTGGTGCAATTTCTTTGAATTTGGACTGGTCTAAAATTCTATTGTGTGGTAATGGGTTAAAGATTGCCAATATTGGTATCATTCTCTACTACTTACCTGCTTAAACTGAGGGGAAGCAATTGTTGCTCTAAGCTCCTCCTCAGACTTGGGAAGAACCTCCCCCTCTGGCAAGAACTGGGCCAATCGCTGTTGAATATCAGAGTTGGCCAGTATTGGAATCATGGCCTCAGGTTTTAGGGCCTGGGACAGGTCAATAGCTGAAAAAACAAATTGGTAAGTGAAATAGAAATGAACAGTCAACACCTGTCTTGCCATCAGAACAGTAACATTTCCCAATAAGATGGGGGGGGGGGTGTATTTCAAGTCAAAATAACTTTAACCCTTTTTATCCTGGTGAATTAAATGCGGCTTTAATCTGAATGATACTTTTTCTTTTTTACCTCAAGAAAATCAATTGGGAAAACATTGAGTAACAAGTAGTTTCTTCAAATTCCACGATGATTTCTTCCAAGGTAAGAAATCTAAAATTTCATAAACTTAAGATTGTCTTCTACAACTCCTTTCAATTTGGACCAGCCTAAAATTTTATTGTTTGGGAATGGGTTAACTCAGACAGTATGTTGGGTCATTATAATCCTTATCAACTAACTTATAATATTTGGCAATCTATGTTAATTCTCCATATTGGTATAAGCCTAATTATCAGTTTGCTGTGTAAATAGCACACACCAAAATATATGTAATGTTAACGTTTGCGGATGACTGGACAGTTTAGTAAGTCAATTATTTACTAAAATATTTGGATATCATACACTTCGTACTACCACCAGCAAAAGTCAAGACAACGAGTTTCAACTGTATATAACAATAATTTGTATCAGCAATTGAAAAAGCCTCTCATTTAAATAGCTATCCTGTTTTTGAACAGCACTTGTTTTAACGAGACATACTCACAATTTGATGTGTAAAAGTTTCTTCTGAAATAATATTCATGGTATTTAAGGCTTATTTTCCCGTGTTTTCCAGAACTTTCCATTAATCAATAGGGCTCAATCTTATGACCCAACAATTATTCTAGCTACGTTTCATGTAGATTAAGCCAAAATTGCGGCCACTAGAGTGTAAACAAGAAATTGTCATAAAGGCCCTTTCCCGTGTTTTTCCAATAGAGTGCACCTATAACCATAAAGTTCACCCTTATGATCCAATAGTCATTTCCACCAAGTTTCATGAAGATTGGGCCTAAACTGTAGCCTCTTGAGTGTAAAAACTTAAATTGTTGACACTAGATGACTGACAATAGACATTCAATGATTACAAAAGCTAACCATGAACATGTTGGGCTCAGGTAAGCTAAAAATCCAAAATTTCATACCCTTTTAAATTGTTGCAATTCCTTTCAATTTGGACCCATCTAAAATTTTGTAATCTGGTAATTGATTAAGGGATAAAGAAGAGTCAAAATTGCATGCTCTCATGAAGATGAAATTTTAAGAAATATCAGGAAAATCAGACCATAAGTTCAAAAGATATAGGCCTATTCTCCATCCTTGACCTATGTGGTGAGCCCAAATTGTGAACAATACCCTTACTCTTGAAAGGTTGTATATAAATCCCTCCTCCAAAGGAAACTTTCTTAAAAATGTCTTCAAAAAGATAGTAAATTTCCACTTATTAGAGAGTGTTATTTTTTCATGTTTACCATTCTTGGTATTCTTAGCTTAATTGCAACTATTGGTAATGATTATGTCAAACACATATTCTGTGAAAGAAATGCATAGGGAGGGCCTCAAAGTGGTCATTGAATACAAGCTGTTAAATAGGTTCTAATTTGCTCAGTAATTAGGTCAGCATTCATGACTGGAAAGAAGGATAATGGGTTTATTCTCAGTCATAACACTGGTCACATGACTTTGGGCAAGTGACGGCCTAGTACCAGTGACACGTAAGTTAACCCTATCCCGTTCAAATACGGGATTTTAAGTTCCTGTGATTTTATACTCAAGAAAACATTGTGGAAAAAGAAGAAATTGCTTGTAAAAAGCAATTCCTCCTTTCTCCACAATATTTCTAACACATAGGGTGGTTTCATTTCAAATGGCATCCAGTTTTCATTGTCGTCTGCAACCTCTTTCAATTTGGACTAGGCTAAAATTTCCTAAAACAGGAAAGGGTTAATCAGTGATATAACTGATAAATTATTTTACTTGACGTAAAATGCCATTTTTTAAAACTTAAAGAAGAAATAGTCCAAAAATAATCTACCACAATCTGAAACTTCAGGATATAAAAAATCATTTACCCTATATAAAAGTGGTACTTACAATCTTTGTCTGCCGGCACTGAAATATACAAAGTAATGATTTAGATATTAGAAGAAATATCAACTTTAATTTTGAGAATGAGATCTTTTACTACCCTTTACAAGACGTAAAATATGTAAACAATTCATAATTGAGAGTATTTAGAAACATCACTTAACAAGAGGACCATGATGGTCCTTAAGTGCTTATCTGATCTTTCACAACATCTTTTATCTATGAGTTTCCATTTCTTTTTGTTTTACTTGGGAGAAAGTTTTAGACCCAAGGCCTTGCTGATTCTGAGAAGTTTTTCACGATTTTCTTGTCAGCTTTGATATGCATTCATAACATTATGGCAATGATTGGTAAAAATTTATAGCATCTAGATAAGGGTTTTCCACGGATATAATCTGGTGACCAAGTTCTTCAATAGATAGAAGCAATTTCTTCATTTTCCACAATGTTTTCCAAAGGTTTTTATTTTTTTAAGGGCATAAAAAGGAGGTCTTGGGTGGGAATGGATTAAGCAAATAGTGTTAGGAATTCACTATAAACTGAATCATCTTTGCAATATATAGCACACAAATCTAGTCACTGAAATCTTTGAAATAGCTCTTGAGAAGAATTTTAAGCTTTTTATTGCTTTACAAAGGTCAAGTCAAATTATATAGAATTCATGTACTAAGTCAGATGATAAGGTATTAACAATATTTTTCAAACGTTAAACATTTGGCCTTTCCCATGTAAACAGCTCACACACACCTCGCAGATGGAGCCATTACAGATAATTATTTCTAGTGGTTAGTGTCAAGGAAGGCAGATGGATTTTTTTTAGGATTAATCCATTACTACACAACAACATATGCTTTTATAAAATTTCAAAAAATCTAATCTGAAAATGATACAGTACTTTTTTTAACCCTTTTCTGTTCAATCCAGGTTTTTATGTCCTTGTGCTTTATGCTTGAGAAAAAATTATTGATAAAGAAGAAATTGCTTGTAACAAGCAATTTCTTCTTTTTCCACAACATTTTCTTCCCTAATGAATGGTTATTTTCGATTGATTTTTTGTCAATAGAAAGATCTTATCATCTGAATAATATATTCTGTTAACACTTGAGAAACAAGACAGCATTATAATAACTTATCATTCAACATTATGTACAATGGTTAAATTCTATAATTTGAATTCAATTGACATAAAAAAATGACCTTGACCAATGACCTTGAAACAAGTTTCAACAGAAAGTACTCACCACAAACAATAAAAAAATGACCTTGTAAAACTAATCTTGCCAAATAAACTATTACAATGGTTCAGTTTAGGTTTTTCAGAGCTCAAAATGACCTTGATGACATTTGAATTCAATCAATTCAAGGGCAGATAATTCAAGAAAGACCAGAGCTTTTTGAATATCTGAAGTCTTATGCTCAACTAAATATCAGAGATACATTGTGGCAAGATTCAATTCAATCTAATAGAATTCGTAGGAGGAGTTGTGCACACACACACACAAACCTGTAATTTTAAGCTATATTGTTAAGTAAAGGGCAGATAATTCAGGAACAACTTGACATATCAAACAAGGTTTAGTCCTAGCCACAACTAGATAGCATACAGAGTCATTGTGTCAAGTTTCAGTTCATTCCCATTCAAATTGTAGGAGAAAGTGTGCTCACAAGAAATAAAGAGTTTTTTCCTTCAATTCAAGGGCAGATAATTCAAGATAACTCAATAACTAGAGGCGCTTGAGCGCCTGTATTGCTCAACAGGCATGACTGTACTGGTTTAGCAAATTTTTACATTAGTTTAAAATAAACTGATTGTAATGATTTTTAATCTAAATCATTGAAATCTTTGAAATAGTTCTAGAGAACCATTTCAATTTTTTCACTGTTTTTACAAAAGTCAAGTCAAGTTATGTAAAATTCATTATGTGAAGCTTTAACCATGTATGGAAATTAGCCCCGTCCATTAAAGCCATATTTTTCATCCGATCAAAATTCTTTGAAGGAATCTGATAGAGGGTCTCCAAAGGATAATTTCTGTGAAATTTGGTTGAAATCTGTTCAGTACTGTCTAAGGAGAAGATTTTAAAAGGAAAAGTTTACGGATGGATGGACGGACTGACAACGGACACAATCCCATGACAATAGCTCTCTGGCTTTCAGCCTGAGGAGCGAAAAACTGGAGCAATTTGAATTTCAAAGGTCTTATGCACAACTAGACATCATAGGGAGTATTTGTGCCAAGTTTCAGCTTATTCCCATTGATAGTTTAGGAGGAGTTGTGCACACAAAACATAGTGATTTTCGTTCAATTCAAGGGCAGAAAATTCAAGATAAATCAAGAATGACTGTAGTGATTTGAATTTCAAAGGTCTTAAGCACAACTAGACATCATAGGGAGTATTTGTGCCAAGTTTCAGCTTATTCCTATTGATAGTTAAGAAGGAGTTGTGCACACAAAAAATTGTTAACGGACTGATAGACGTACGACCAGGCCATATCATAATACGCCCCGAACGGGCATATAATAAGTAGCTTTTGTCCTTTACTTAAAAAAGGTGATATTTTCTTATTTTTTTTTTTTAAAAATACAAGTTTGCTATCAAAATTATATATTCTTATTTTTAACCCATTATAAACCGACAAAATTTTAGACTTGTCCAATTTCAAAGATGTTGCAGACAAAAGTTATAGTTGAAGGAACTTTTGATTTTCTTCTACTTTTATCCTTGTCAATTGTAACTAAATGAATTTTGCAATTTCTTGTACTCAATAATAAAACGAAAGTCATTTTTGTCATACCTTTATATAAATGACATAATATATCAAGTAAGAATGAAGAATAGATTTCATGGGTATAAAAATTTCAGGTGCTGATGGTTAAACTTTATGAATGATTTTGTTAATCTCTGTGCCTCATCTAATTGATTGAATGACTAGTGAAAATAAAATGTCATCACAGACGTCATATTTTTATGTAATCAAACCTTTTATATTATAGTGGGTCACAATTAAGAATATCAAAATTTCTTTCAATATATGTAGGCTTAGTAACTAGAATCATTTTGATCTTGTAACTTCAATTGTCATATTTATTTATGCTTTTGGGGCTGGAGTATGATTTTTCTTATCAATTTTATTGTGTGTTTTGGGGGGAAGATATGGCTTTAATAAGTTTTCTTTTCACTGATAAATTATACTTTTTGCCAAGCCCTGATACTGACCATTCATATTTGACAGGATATTTTGTAGGTCACTCAGTTGAATTGGTGTCCTTGAACCTTGACCGGCCGATGTTGTTGTTGTTGTCCCGGTAGTTGAAGAAGTTGTTGTTGTGTTTTGTGATGGTAAAGCTGCAGCAGTCACAGGACGAGGTAGGGAGGGCGCTTCAGATGAACGGGTCCCTGGTGAGGATTGTACCCTTAGTGGACTGTAAAGTATATATACTGGTTATATTAAATAGAGCTTTAAACATGTAGCAGACAGAAAATATTAGATTTATCTTTATACAAGAGGCCAATTAGGGCCTGAGACGCTCTACTGGTTATCAAGTTTTCTGTTGAAGAAATCTGATATTTAAGGAAGTCAACTGCTGAAAGAATGCATAAAAAATAACAAATTGGACTTTATCCCCTTCATTGTTTTGAGCAAACAATCCTTAAGGCCCATTTTCCAATCTTTCATGACAAACCCATTTCATTTCCCAAAGTAACTTTACTTACATACAAAGACAATCTGATAATAATTGTGAACATCATCACATTAACAAGTGTTTTAAATGATAATCTGTAAGGCCCTTTTTCCTGTGTTTCCAAAGCCACAATTTTTCCTTGCATCTTTGAAGTGAATCCAATTAGAACTGTGGACTGTATTGTGTTAAGGAAGATATTTCAATCAAGTTCTCATAAAGCCCCTTTCCCCTGTTTGTTTAATCATTGAAATCAGTGAAAACAGTGGACTAAATTGTGTCAAGAATTATTTGCAATAAACTTTTCACAAAGCCCCTTTTCTTAACAAATCAGAACCAATTGAAAAACGAACAATCCTAATGATAGATAGTTTGAAGAAAACGGTTAAGATTGAGGACTTTATTGTGATATTGATGTTTTTGTCATAAAATTTTCATAAGGCTCCTTTTCTTGTGTTGCTTAACAGATCAGACTCGATTTATAAAGGAACAATCCAAATGATGCTACAATTATTTTATTAAAGTTTGAACAGATTATGATGAATTTGTCGACTTTATTGTGGTGTAAGGATTTAAAAATTAAATTTCATAATGCCCCTTTTCCTGTGATACTTGACAGATCAGATCTATTGTCGACATCAACAATCATAATTATTGTACAATCATTCCGTGAAAGTTTAAAGAAAATCTGATGAAAGCTCTGGACTTGGTAATAAGGATTATAAATGAAATTTTCAAAAGGCCCCTTTTCCCCTGATACCTAACAGATCAGGCCCAATTTGGAAAGAAACAATCCTACTGATAGTACCAACATTCTGTGAAAGTTTGAACATAATCCTATGAAAACAGTGGATTTTATTGTGGTACAAGGATTTTAGAAATAAATATTATAAGGCTCCTTTTTCCAGTTTACTTGATGCATCTGACCCAATTCCGAATGGAACTATACTTATAAATTCTAATCATTCTGTTTGAGTATGAAGACAAATAGATAAAATCTGTGGACTATAAAGCATTAAGATTTTGCAATAAAATTTCATATGGCCCCTTTTCCTGTGTTTCTTGACGGATCTGATCCAATCTTGAAAGGAACGATCCATCTGAAGTTCAATCATTCTGACGAAGTTTGAAGAGAATCTGATGAAAACTGTGGACTCTATCGTGTAAACGAGGATTTTTACTGGATTTTTTATTCAAGTTTTCATAAGGCCCCTTTTCCGGTGTTTCTTGACAGATCTGATCCAATTCTGAAAGGAATGATCCTTATGATGGCACTATCAATCTGACAGAGTTTGAAGAGAATCCTATGAAAATTGTGGACTCTATCGTGTAAACAAGGATTTTTAATGGATTATTTAATTAAATTTTCATAAGGCCCCTATTCAGGTGTTTCTTGACAGATCTGATCATTTTACAAACGGAATGATCCTTAAGATGGCACAATTATTCTGAAAAAGTTTGAAGAGGATCTGATGAAAACTGTGGACGCTATTGTGTAAACAAGGAAAAGTTAATTGACGACGGACGGTCGGACACTGGACAGGAAAAAGCCATCGCAATAGCTCTAGTGGCCTTTGGCCAGAAGAGCTATAAAAGGATTCATTAATTTCAATGCCAAGGTGATCACAATACCTCAGGTTTTCTCCGAAAACAGCCAAGCTAAAAATTGGAAAACATTGAAGACCTTGAAAAAATTTTTGAAGTAGCAATTTCTTCATTGAAAAAAATGTTTTCTACCCAAAAAGATTAAATTTATAGAAATTTCATTAGCATAGAATTGTCACCTGCAACAATTTTGAATTTGGACCAGTGTAAAATTTTGTTGTGTGGAAATAGGTAAAGTTGTTTAGTTTCCAGACACTACTACATGGACAAAGGGAAGCTTCATTTCATAATCAAATTCTTGACACATTTTCTTAACAAGAAGAATTAACCTATTCCCACACAGTGACGCTTTTAAACACCCCTCAATATACTAGCTTGGGAAAACATTGTGGAAAATTAAAAAATTGCTTGTTACAAGCAATTTCTTCATTATCCACAATGTTTTCTATCCCAATGGTACAAAAAATTCAAAATTTCATAAGTTTTGAATTTTTGTCTGCAACTTCTTTCAATTTGGACCAGTCTAAAATTTTGCCATCTGGTAATGGGTTAAAGATGATTCTGTGTATTCTGTACTCACGGTTCAGAAGCAGTAGACTGAACACTACTCGGCCTACCCATCAAAGCTGATAGACCACTACCTGGGTTCATTCCACCTGAAAAACAAGTTAAACATAAAATGAAATAACAAGAGGACCAAGATGGCTCAAGATAACTCACCTGAGCTCATTTTCTCATGCAAACTAATCAACTCAAATTTGATATCCCTGCCGATTTTTTCATCAAGTTTAACTGATATTAAGGCAAAAAATTGTGAGCTGATGAGTGATAAACCTGGAACTTGTATTGTTTTACAGTTTTCAGGTTTGGTGAGCCCCAGGATCTAACGTGCAATATTGAGGTTTGAAGTCTGGTAATCTACAAACCTAGCTAATCAGGCTGACTATATTCATTTACAATTAACAAGAGGACCATGATGATCCTATATTGCTTTCCTGAATATGATGGCTCAAGATTTTATGATATATCCAAACCAGAGGGTCAGAATTGCCCTAAAATTGTTCACCTGACTAATTTAAGATGATGGAAAAAAAAAACTTCAAAAAAACACAGGCATGTTTGACCTTGAGCTGTGACATTGAGGTTATCTGAAAATTTCTTTCAAACGGCACATCTACTCACGATTGAGATTAATTGTGACATTTTATCTTCAGCAACCAAAAATGGTCCTCATAAATATGGACTAAGGCACATACACTGACTTGTCATAGAGACAACTTTGTCTTGCTCACTACAAGTAGGCTTGACAAAAAGAAAGTATTTATAATCTCATAAGTCATCCTGTTTGCTAAACACTGGAGATCAGTTGTTGTTTCTCACTAGTTGCCCATCTCACTTGCGCATACCACTTGTATTTTGCCCATTGGTAGGAGACAAAGGGTACTTGTCACAATGATTGTGCCAAATGTCTAAGGAAAGTTGACCAAGTCGATTTAACAATTTTTCAGTCCTATTGCAGAGCATTTAACAATTGATTCCTGGTATTTCTTGCACCAGTACTGCATCCTTTCCTTACCTCCAGCTGTCATCCAATTTAGGTTTAGGATCATCTACCCATTGGGGAGACTAAATGTGGTAAAGGATATGTGCTGCTGCTGAGATTCAAACCCACGACACCCTGAGTTCCTACAATATTCTTCTTGCAAAATTCAAGACTTTTTTCAGGATATTTCCTTAAAATCAAGATTTTTTTTTTTAACGACAAAGATACCCGAAATACCTCAAAAGTTTTATCAAAAGCTAGTTATATCATGCGTCTTTTATTCTTATTAAAATGTGGTGCTCCCTCTAGTGGAGGAACAACAGTACACATAAAGTACAGCAGACACTTGCTCTGGTATACAATAGACCACATTATATAGTTAAAGCAAGGGTTATCATGACACTGATTGTCGAGTCCCTGAGACCCCATTTTGTTGATGTCAAACTAAAACCCTGAACTCTGTTCAGATAACAACAATAATATAAAATAATGGATAAATTTGATTGCTTCTAGACATGTAGATTGTCAATATCATGTTAATGATAATAAAATCCGAGGTCTATTTACCAAGGAGTTCACTTTTTCATTGAACTGAATTTGAAGGCCATTTATTACTTTCGTATCCAAATTCAATTCATGTCCATTTACTGGTACACTTAAGATGTTGCTTTGGATGTTCTACCAAATAATTGTTTTATGTACTCCAATCATATATTTTGAAAAATGGACACCTACTTCCCATCCTAGCAGAAACTTAAGTACCATGCTTGTATTTTTTTGTGAAACAAATACCAATTGTCCTTGATATTGTTGCACCATTTAAACAAAGGCATGTAAAACAAAAAAATGTACCCTGTTGGTATAATACTGAAATAGCTCATGCAGCTAGTGAAAGATATGAAGCAAAATCTTGACAAAACATCATACAGTTTAAATTTTAGCGGAACAAACCCAAATTTCTAGTATCAAAGGCTAAAAAATTATTCTACAATAAATCTATTATTGAAAATAAGCATAATCCTAGTCTTCTCTGGAAACACCTAAGAGATCTCTTGGGTAAATCAAGACATGAAAACACACTTTGCATTAATGATGATAATGGTAACCCTGTTGAGGATGCTGAACAAACAGCAGAGACTTTCAATACCCATTTTTCTAATGTATTTCAGAGAGTAACTCTCAATAATAGCTCAAATGAATTAATGCATGATGATAAATCAACTATTCAAGATTTTGTGAAAAGCAATATTCAAGAAACAACACCAACAACATTCTTCCAATTTTTAATGAATTTGTTTTTGAAGAACTCAAATTACTTGATACAAGCAAATCTACTGGTCTTGATGAAGCTCCAGCAAAGTTTCTCAAAATCAGTGCTGATATTATTTTTCATCCTTTTTCATCCTTTAACCCATTCCCACACAATAAAATTTTAGACTGGTCCAAATTGATAGAAGCTGCAGACGACACTTTAAAGTTGATGGAATATCGAATTTCTTTGTCTTTTACAGGCAATTTCTTCATTTTCCACAATGTTTTCCAAAGTATTTTTCTTGAGGGGCGTAAAAAGGAGGGCTTGAGTTGGAATGGGTTAACTAACATTTTCCAATAAAATCATTTCAAGTTGTAAATTTCCGTCTACTTTTAAAGTTGCAAAGGTGATTCCAATTTTTAAAAAGGGTGAAAAATGTGACATCAACAATTATAGACCGATCTCAATACTGCCAGTTCTTTCAAAAATTCTAGAAAAACATGTCAGCAATCATTTGAAACTTTATCTGGAAGTTAATAGTTTTATTCATAAAACTCAATCAGGTTTTTGAACAAACCATTCCTGTGAAACAGATTTAACAGGCATCATTGATGCCTGGATAAATGCAACAAATGACAAAAAGAATGTTGGAACAGTATTTTTAGATTTAACTACAGCCTTTGATTTAATCAATCATTCAATTCTTCTAAATAAGATGCATGAATACAACATCAAATACCAGTCTTATGAATGGTTTAAGTTTAGGTTAGGTTTAAACCTATTTATTTTACATCGAATGGGAAACAAGTTCGTCCAACTTAGATTAATCCCTCTCGATTCTGCTGGTTTAAGTCTTATCTAACTGATAGCAGTCAGAAAGTATCTGTTGCTTGGAAACTGTCTTCCTCTGCACTTGTTAAGTCTGGGGTACCGCAAGGCTCTGTACTAGGCCCTATACTATTCTTAATTTATATAAATGATTTGCCTTTACACCTAAATGTCTCGTCAACTGACTTGTTTGCTGATGATACTACAATAAGCACAACAGTATACAAGACGTAACTTTGTCACTCCAGGACAGTCTTAATACTTTTAACTATTGGTGCTCAAGAAACTCAAACCCATTAAAAACAAAGGCCATGATTATATCACCCTCTATAAAATCTAACACTGATCATCAAATCAATCTTTTTCTTTGCAACCAGCCAATTGCTTTTACACAAAGTGAAAAGCTTCTTGGAGTACATGTAGACAATATGCTGAATTGGAAATGTCAGGTAGAGAAAGAGCTGAAAAATGTAATTCTTTATTATATCTTCTCCTAAGAATAAAATCATTCTTAAATATTCATACTCACAAGCTATTCTAAAATGCATATATTCTTCCTCACATTTATTACTGCTGCACCATATGGGGCAATTGTAACGAAAATCTTTTAAATAGTATGTACAAATTTCAAAAAAGGGATGCATGCATAATCCTTGACAAAAGTAACGAAGTTCCAAGTGAAGAACTATTTAGTGAATTTAAGCTGATTGATCAAACAGATGTACAAATAAATAAGTACCATGTAGGGTGGAAAAAGGTGTCTGAAAAGAAGAAATTGCTTGTTACAAATAATGTCTTCTTTTCTCACAATGATACATGTAATAATGATAATCATAATAAAGTTTTTATCTTTCGAGGAAATACTGTTGGGACAACCCAGTCTTCCATGTTGGCTTCTTCGGGTATTTACAAAGTCAGTTCATGTTTATAATGTACAACAAAACAAAGCATTTTAGAAATCAATTAAAGAAGGAAACAAGATGTGTTTGTGAAACACTATGCCCCCGATACAGGAATTCTTTAGAAACGGGTGATTTTTATTTTTTTTCATTGTTTTAGGGAAAAAGGTTAAAATTTTGACCTTGACCTTGATGAAATGACCTTCCCCAGTTGCACCTTGTTAAGACCTATCTACATACCAAATATTAGCATTGTAACTTAATCAGATTGAAGTTATAGGAAAATGTTTAGTTGGCAGGTTAAGTTTTGCAGACAGACAGACGGATGGACAGACAGACAGACAGATAAACAGACACGGGTAAAACAATACGCCCCCGATCTTATCGATGCAGGGGCATAAAAATAAGTGAAAAAGATTAATTATGTACCTTCTTTCAAGCTTCAAAATTATTTGATAACTTTGTCAATTTTTGCATAATTATTAAAACTGGTTCTTATCACACTTAAAAAAATGTGGAAGCATATAAAACATAAAACTCATTTCGATCCAAAGCTATATTTCCTTTGCATGTCAACAAGCAATATTGTGAGGTAAAGGGTTAAATGAAGAGTTGAAATATGGACACTCCTAACTTACCAAGTAACTGCATCAGCTGTTGTTGGCTCATCCCTCCTAGTATATTCTGAATATCAGAGTCACTGGCTGAAAACACAGGGAAATAAACCCATTAACCCTGTCCTGTACAACCCCAGGTTTTTACATCCCTGTGGATTAATACTTAAGAAAACATTGTGAAAAAGAAGAAATTGCTTATAAAAAGCAATTTCTTGTTTTTTCACAATATTTTCTACCCTACTAAATATTATTTTTCAGTTAAATTCAACCTTAAATTGACGTCTACAAAACTTTTAAATTTGAACAGGCCTAAAAGTTTGAAAAGCAGTAATGGATTTAACAATTGTCCTGCTACTTTTTTTCTTGTCTTCATATTTTTTGGGTCAAATTTAGATCTACTTTATGGTCAAATATTTCTTCAACACTAATAGAAAAAGCAGGTAGTGTGGACTCAAATTAGACTTCATATCTGTGCAGGCTGATCTTGGTCTATACACCTGCCACAGCTATTGCCATAACAGTATATTCTGGGATCAGCATGACAAAGGTTAACAGACCACATTGAGACAAACATCATGCGGATGCCTTACCATGGAACTGTTGAGTGCTGGATAGTGAACAAAAGTCTACTCTGAAACTAGATGGTTGTCCCAGGACAACTGCTGTGGAGCCCGCAAAGTTTTGTAGGAATCATGCTCCTGACAAACACAATTTTAGTGTTTGACCTTGAGCTTTGACCTTGAAGCTATCCAATAAATTATTTCAAATGGCACCTCTACTCATGATGGAGAATAATTGTGCCCATCTATTATGAAATCCATCCATAATTGTAGGAGAAATGCTCTTGACAATCACAATTTTAGTGTTTGACCTTGAGCTATGACCTTGACATTAGAATTATCCCAAAAATTCTTTCAAATGGCACATCTATTCATGATGATGAATACTTGTGCCAATTTATTTTGAAATCCATCCATAATTGTGGGAGAAAAGCTCTTGACAATCACAATTTTAGTGTTAGACCTTGAGCTGTGACCTTGACATTAGAACTATCCCAAAAATTCTTTCAAATGGCACATCCACTCATGATGGAGAATAATTGTGCCAAGTTATTTTGAAATTCATCCATAAATGTAGGAGTTATAGTCTGGACAAATTCAGGCGGACCGACTAATGGACTACCTAACAGACTAATGCACAAACACCAACTTGTCATAGTGACATCTATGTCTCGCTCGACAATTGCAGGCTCGACAAAAAGGAGCATAATTCACACAAAAATGAATCAAGAGTTATATCCTTTTATGGTATAGATGACTCTTGACAGTGTGTGTATATGCCATGTTGAGCCCAAAATTGAGCAGTGTTTTGACAACAGGCAGGTTCCACTGTTAAAACAAGAGCTGTCAGTGGACAGCAATGCTTAACTATTCACAGTACTGGATTGTAATAGTTATTCAATGTTGACATTGAGCATATTCAATTAAATGAATATCAAAATAATGAGTTTAAGAGGAGAAGAATTTCAAAGAATTATTTCATGATTTCTCGAAGTCTGATAAGATCAGCCCTGCTTTGACCCCCCCTTTTTTTTTTCAAAAATCAAAATTTCACAAACAAGTTTTGAAAAGGAACATTCCTGCCAAATCTGGTCCAAACTGGCCAAATGGTTAAGGAGAAGATTTTTACAGAGTTATTCCATGATTTCTCTAAGTCTGATAAGCCCAGCCCTCCCACTAGAGCACTTTCTTGTAAATCAAAATTTTAAGAACAAGTTTTGAACAGGGTCACATTAGGAACATTCCTGCCAAATTTGGTCCAAACAGGCCAAATGGTATAGGAGGAAATGATTTTTGAAGATTTATTCCATGATTTCTATAAGTCTGATAAGGCCAGCCCTGCCACGTCAACATTTTCTGCAAATTAAAATTTTATGAACAAGTTATGAAATGGGTTACCAAGGAGCATTCCTGCCAAGTTTGCTTGAAATAGACCCAATGGTTACAGAGGAGAAGATTTTTAAAGAGTTACTGACAACTTCCGATGGAAGACGCAGGATGAACACAGGGTGATCATAAAAGCTCACCTTGAGCACACTGTGCTCAGGTAAGCTAACAAGAGGACCATGATGGTCCTTAATCGCTCCCCTGAGTATGATGGTTCATAGCTTTATGATACATACAAAATAGCAAAGCCCTCTGCCACTTACTGAAAAGATGTTTAACGATTTTCTCCTTTAATCCAAGGTATATTGACGATCCCACTATATAGCGCTAATTTCCTAAATATGGTAATTCTTTGAAGAATTTGGTAAGAGGGTCAATAGACATCAATTCATACCAAATTTTAAAGCTCTAGGCCTAATGCTTTAAGAGGAAAATTTTTTCAAAGATTTCTTTCTTTATTCCTATCTAAAATCAGGAATTGCACAAGAAAAGGGCTAATTTTCAGGGTATGATAATTCTATGAAGTGTTAAAGTAAAATAGTCAAAAGATAATGATTAATTCCAAACATCAAAGCTGTAGGCCATACAGTTTGGAAGAAGAAGATTTTCAAAGATTTCCTTCTTTATTCCTATATAGAATCAGGGATCGCACAGATTAGGGCTAATTTTCTTTGTCCAGTAATTCATGATGATACAAACAAAATATCAAACCTCTAGGCCTTATGGTTTGGGAGAAGATTTTCAAAGATTTCCTTCCTTATTCCTTTGTTAAATAAGGGATTGCACAGAAAAGGGCTAATTTTACAAATATGGTAATTCTTTGACGTATTTTGTTTGAGGGTCAATTGGTGATGATACATACTAAATTATCAAAGCACTATGCCTTATGCTTTTGGAGAAAAAGATTTGTTTCTTTATTCCTTTGTAAAATCAGGGATTGCACAGAAAAGGGCTTAGTTTTAGAAAACAGAAATTCTTTGAAGTATTTTGGTAGGAGGTCAATAGATGATGATTTAAACAAAATATCAAAGCTCTAGGCCATATGGTTTTAGATAAAAAGATTTTCAAAGATTTCCTTCTTTATTCATTTTTAAATAAGGAATTGTACAGAAAAGGGCTAATTTTAACCAGAGCACAGCCAAGGGGTGCCAACGCTTGGCTGCAGGTGCTGGAAAATGCAAAATTCTAAGTCAAAAAAGATGCATAACTCTTCAAAAAAAAATTCTGAGTTATCCCCCTTGATAGTCTAGATAGCTCTTGTGATGGTCGATACACATGCCAAGTTTCATGAGGATATCTTCAATAACAACAGAGATATGACCAAGGGTAAAGTTTGCCACGCCAAGGGCAACAGCAACGCCGATGCGAACGACGATCAGGTGATCACAATACCTCGGGTTTTCTCCAAAAACAGCCGAGCTAATAAAAATCAAATTCACTCCCTCTGGAGAGATGACCTACCAATATTAGCCAGGTCTGTTGGCAAGGCCCCACCAGTACCTCCTCTACTAGATCCTGGAGTTGGAGGATTGTTCAAATACTCGTTGACCTTCTTACAGTTATCCTCATCCTTATCCGTCTTCGGCTCCTATAAGAAAAACGTGTCAGAAGGACTACAGATGACTCTTCATTTAGACCAGAAGTGAACTTTGAACTGATACATTTATAAAATGTTCTCTGCTATTTTTTGGTGAGTTGTCAAGTTAAATGATGTATATTTAGCTTACAGATCGCTTCCAATGATTTGGCTTTTATTTTAATATCCCTGAGAACAGAGTAATGTTGTTTATTTCCTCATTCCAACTGGCTTACTGCTAAATCTAAGGCTATTAACCCTTGTCATGCTGAACCCTGAATATTCTGGTTTTGGCAGGAGGTGTAGACTAAGATCAGACTGCACTTATGTGCAGGCTGATCTTAGTCTATACCTCCTGCTTGTACTTTTCCTGCCAGAGTTGCTCATGAAGTTGATTTCTAAAAATAATATTACTTTTGAACAACAAGTTCTATCAGTGCTATCAGCCCTTTGATTTGACAGTAATTCAGAAAGGTAATTTATACAGCATGACAAGGGTTAAGTGTGGCCAACAATCAAGCAAGAAAATGCTTAAGAGAACAAACAACATAGAATGAATGAATCTACACATGTAACAGTCAGTGGAGTTTTATAATACCAAAACCCTAATGGAAAAAAAATCCAAAAAACGTGTTTGAATCTGTCAAGGTCAAACATCCTGTTTGGGGCGTAAAAGATTATTGTTTTGTTTGAATGGGGTTTTACGCCACTTTCAACAATCTCTCAGTTATATCGCAGAGGCTGGAGCACCTAACAATGGAATCCTGGTATTTCTCACACCAGTACTACCATTACATCCCTTCCTAGCCTCCAGCTGCAATCCCACATAGGTCTACGATTATCGACCCATTGGTGAGAGACAATTAGTCAGAAAGGATGAGTGCCGCCGTAGGGGATTGAACTCAGGACCTCTAGATTGACAGTCCGATGCGCTACCAACTGCGCTATGACGGCAGCTATGCGTAAAAGATTAAAAGACTGATACAAAACTCAAAATTTTTTTGTTGTTAATATTTGTAAACTAGCACATCAAGTTCAATATCTTCAAGCTTTAAGAAAAAAGAACAGGAAAACTGGGTTTTTAATGAAATTAATACTGTTACAAGGAGTCTCTTCATTTTCCACAATGTTTGGAAAGTTTTTTCTTCGACTGGTAAAAAAAAGCCTGATTGCTTTGGATTCATTGGTTGGTGTTTTACAGGGCATGATCAAAGTAATAGGTCATTTAGCTTATAAAAAATTTCAGAATAGTTTAACATAAAACATATGGCACAATACAAAGAGAACCACAAGACGTATACAATTGAAAAATAGGAATGAAACAAAAGTGATAAAATGATGATACTTTTGTCGGGAAGGGTAAACTGATCAATAACTTCTCACAATATCATTGTGTCTGAACTTCTAATTTGACATTATCTACCAAATCCACCAATAGCTGGCCCCTCCAATTGACTCCACAAGCCCAGCCCATTGACTCAGACAGGATATTAGGCTTCAATAATAAATGGCATTATTTTGCAAGATTTATGGCCAGTAGTATGTAACAAAAAAGTAAAATGGTTGGTTGGTGACCTAAATGTCATAACTACAGCCTGAATGAGCAAAAGTTACCATGTTTATAAAATCGTTAATAATTTTGTTGCAGTGCCAGTACCAGCTCATCTTGAAAGACCAGTGAGGACCACCCGACATATGCACACAGCATCTTTCAGACAGATCCACACAAATGCAGCCTACTTTAAATATTCTTTTTTTCCCTACACAGTGATACTATGGAACAGCCTTCCAGAAACAATTGTACAGCAACCTGATATTGCAGCATTAAAAAAGAGTCTCGATTCTTTTCAGATAGTGAGCCGTCCCTGAATGACCAAAATATGTTTTATCAGCTCTTTTAACCCTTGTCATGCTGAACCTGGAATATTCCGGTTTTGGCAGGAGGGTTAGACTAAGATCAGACTGTACTTATGTGCAGGCTGATCTTAGTCTATACCTCCTGCTTGTACTTTTCTTGCCAGAGTTGTTTATGAAGTTGATTTCTAGAAAAAAATATTGATTTTTGAACAAGAAGTTCTATCAGTGCTTTCAGCCCTTTGATTTGACAGCAATTCAGTAAGATAATTTATACAGCATGACAAGGGTTAATCTAACACTCACAATACTTTTAAAATTTTGCACCCTAACAAATGTCTAACAGTATTCATTCCAGCACAGATGCGCACCTGCCAGTAATACCCAAAAGGGGAGTTGGGCAGTATATATAGATAGATAGATTTATAGTTACAACATTTGGGTTGCAAAACCAACAAAAATGTTTCACAAAAATTGCGACCAATGCCAGAGTTCAAAGCTCAATTACGGACTGAATGAATGGTTTGGTCAATCAGTTCTTTGATTGACAGCTGTGATTGGTCAATTGAATCCACTGTCTTAAGCTATCTTCTTATTCTTCCTAAGTTGCCTCCGTCATAGGGCAGTTGGTTGCGCGTCGGACTGTCAATCTAGAGGTCCCGGGTTCGATCCCTGACGGCGGCACTCATCCTTTCCGACTATTTGTCTCTCACCAATGGGTTGATAATCGTAGACCTATGTGGGATAGCAGCAGGAGGCTAGGAAAGGATGTAATGGTAGTACTGGTGTGAGAAATACCAGGATTCCATTGTTTGGTGCTCCAGCCGCCGCGATATAACTGAAAGATTGTTCAAAGCGGCGTAAAACCCCATTCAAAATCTTTCTGAGTTATTAGATCAATTGATTGATTAAGTTTAACCCCACTTTCAGTCATATTGTGGCAGCTGGAGTAGCCAAGAATAGATTCCTGGTATTTCTCACACCAGCACTACCAATATATCCTTTCAGAGTCTCAAACTGCTTGACTGCCTCAATGGCCTGTTGGTATAGGTGCATGACTCGTGACCTGAAAGTCACAGGTTCGAACCCCACTGTTGCCAGGGTGTGTTCATGGGCAAGACACTTAAAAGCCAGGCCCAGTCTACCCAGCTGTAGAAGTGGGTAGCAATGGAGTTTAACCACTGCCTCTCTTTCAGGGACTAGAAAACATCTGGTTTGTGTGTTCAAGAGCTTCTCTTTAAGCTTAAAGCTTTCGTCGCAATCGAACTGAAATAAATTAGTATAAACTAAACTGCTCATCTCACTTAGGTTTACGATTATCCACCAAATGATGGGAGACAAATGTTGGATAGGATATCTTCCGCAACTTAGGATCGAACTTTGGATGGTCACCCTATGATTAGGATACCTACTCACTGCCCTAAGTTATAAGACCTACAGAGCTACCATTTAACCTTTTTTCATAACAGGTGTGTGCATATTACCTGCATCCAGAAGAACAATTTTCTAGTAGATGATTTAAACTTCAACACAAACACCCTCCCAGTTGTACACTGCTTCACATGCTTGAATTCAATATCATCTGGAAATATGATCAAGTCCTGTCAAAATACAAAAACAGACAATAATGAATAATATATCAAATAAAGCTTTGGCAAGGTAAAGTATTACTAGACAGCAAAAGTTTAGTGTAGTTTTAACCCATGCCAAGCCGAACCTGGAATATTCCTGTTTTGGCAGGGGTATAGACAATGAACGTCCTGCACAGAAGTGTAGCCTGGTCCTAGTCTTTTTGAAATGTGTATTCCTCTCAAGCAAGAGTTTTTTATGGAATTGAATTTACAACAGAAATATTGACCTACAATTAGTACTTTGCTCCATCTTAACCCTTGTCATGCTGTATAAATTACCTTACTAAATTGCTGTAAAATCAAAGGGCTGAAAGCACTGATAGAACTTGTTGTTCAAAAACCAATATTTCTTTTAGAAATAAATTTCATGATAAACTCTGGGAGGAAAATTACAAGCAGGGGGTGAAGACCAAGATCAGACTGCACTTATGTGCAGACTGATCTTGGTGTACACCTCCTGACAAAACCAGAATATTCCGGGTTCAGCATGACAAGGGTTAATACTGCTTTGACTGTCATCAACCCGAGCCTGAGCTGTCTGCTCAAGGACTTTGATTATCAACAATTATTAAAATACCATGCCCTAAAATCTTCATATTATTACGTACTATCAATGGCATTGAATCAAAATGAATCAATTCATTTTATTTGTTAACCTATAATAAATGTATGTAAAAACCATATACCCATAACCCAAACAACGGATACACATTCAGTGTTTGGACTAAACACATTACCCTATTCATTTGAACAATTGTCTGAGCCATTATTAGAATAGTTATAATCGACAAAGTTTGGATGGGGAATTATCAAAGATTTTTTTTCGTATGGAGGTAGGCGATTACAAGAGTATGCGGTATCTGTGATATCGTAGCCTTCTTTCAGATAACCTGCTGGCGAGGGCTAAGACTCCCTCCTTCTTTGCCCTTTGTTGCAAGACCTAATATTGTATGTTTTGTGATAAGCGATTAATTACCGATCAAATTTATACATTCTTATTATGGCCAAATTCCATAAAATAATAAGAATATCAATTGTATCAATCATTTAATCCTGGTCTCTTTTCAGTTTATAAAAATTTCCTAAGTTGGCAGCCATGACATTTGGTTGGTTATGTGATCTTTTTTTACGTTATGTTGTTAACCACTATCATGCTGTCAAAACAGGTGCTTGTAATAAATCATATCCTTCCTACCTACCATTGATTAAATCTTACCATCAAAGGTACTGAATCGTCATTTTTTTCACTTTTTCTATCCATTTCACTTAAAACTTGAAGTACTTTCATACAAATCAGAACTTTTTTTTTTCCAAAAAATACTATACAGAAGGTAAAAAGTTTAGCAATTTTTTTCGACCTACATTATTTCTCAACGTAAATGTATAAACCTTAAAAAATCAGACTTGTTTGCAATTTTTAAAAGCTAACTAACTAATTATGCATTAAGAGCACGTTTTCCTCACTTCTAAAGGCTGTCTGACGCAATTTTGATGAAACGTGTCCTGCACGTGCTTCCATATGTACGTGAAGTCTATATCCACAATATCTATCCCAGTTTACTGGTTAGCATCAATAACAAGATAACTCATTAAAACATTTTAAAAAATTCAAATGGGACGTCACCCAGGGCTTAACTTAGACCAAAGGAATGTAGCCATCTTTATGCTGGCTGGTGTTTTGATGGTAAAAGAGGTGGCTCAACATTTTGGTGTGAGCCAAAGTTCCATTTCAACACTTAGAACCAAGTATCGTCAATTAGGCACCGTCAAAGACAGGCCATGTTCAGGCAGGCCACGTAAGACTACCCAACGTGAGGACAATTACATCAGTAGCACTTGTATAGCCGGTTTGGTCCGAAATGCAACGGGAACACGGGGCTGTGCTCGTACTGTAAGAAACAGACTTTGTTCGGCACGTTTACGTGCACGTCGACCTTGCGTTGGCATTCCTTCGACATGTGCACACAGACATGCAAGATTGAATTGGACAAGGGTACATCTGTCTCCGATCAAACACCTTTGAGACCATCTGGGTAGGAGAGTAAGAGACAGGAATGACATTAATAACGTAAGAGACCTGGAACGTGTTGTTAAATCTTTGTGTTACTTTTCCTTCCCTACCCCTACCATGTTTGACGCTGTTAAAAAAACACATATGACCTTGAAATCATCTGATTTCTTAAAATACTATGGCTAACACATAAAAGATCCATGTGTGAAAATATGGTTTGAATCCAAAGCTAGACACCGGAGAAATTGGCTGTAACGTACAAAATTGCTAAACTTTTTTCCCCTCAGTATATGTCTTTCAAATATGGTGACCTATATTTTTATTTGTTATCATTTTGGCGGGATCTTGTTAGATGCTGTCAAACAGCAAAAATGGCTGATATTTGATTCAAAATGGCCAAGATATTTGGATTTTCCAAAGGTGTAGTAAATTGAGACTTTAATTCATGAAATATCCAACTTTTTGCAGATAAATATTTATGTAGGTGGATAGATAAATGTTTAAAGTCCATTCTGGTATTAAAATTGTGTTTGTATTATTTTCACAACTTCCAATAATTGACCTCAAAACTGTAACTTTTTAGGCAGGAATCCCTTGGAGTCGCATCTGGAAATGAGGAAGTCCCTGAAAATTGGACGACTGTGGAGTATGACAAAGAAGACAAATTATATTCGAACTTGTCTTTTTAAAGTGCCACATTATTTCCAAGAACAGTTGCAATAGCAAAAACGTCTGGGTATGGCTTAGCACAAATTGTATGAAAATAGGCAATTCCTGTTGAGTACAATGTTCAGATTGCTAACCAGGCCTTAATCAAATTGGATATTTAAGGCTATGATTATGGTTACAAAAACAGTCTGAAATACTGTGCATTTATATGCTTATGATTAATTCATTAACATTGTTTGATTTAGAAACTCTAAGACAAGTGGATATCAGTCGTTGGATTAATTAAATTATTATAATATATGGATGTCGGGAAAAATCAAGAATCCTGAAGGAACACCTAGAAATTCGATTTTGAGTTCCTGGCCAATTTTTGGAGTCCCTGGGATCCCAGGACACTGTTAGTGTTGATCACTACAAAATGTCTGGAGTGAATCACTTTGCAATTAAGTGCAAAGAAGGTGGGAGTCAAAGCCTTTGCTTGCAGAAAGAGGGCAACAATATCCCAGCTAGGGGCATGAGGATGACCAGGGAATACAAATTAAAACGAAAATAAAAATTGCAGTTTATTTAGGGTGTCTTTATGATCTTTTGGAAGCCATATAAAAAATAAAGGGAAGAAAAGAGTATATTGTTTGTTAAAACAATATTTCTTCTTTTCTTACCATGTTTCTCATAGCTTAACTCCTCGGACCATAAAAATGTTATTGTGTGGTAATAGGTACTGCTAATGCGTCTGGACTGTGCATTATACTGTACAAAAGGTACATGTTGACCAAAATGACCAATCTGAGCTGATAATGACAATGACATTCTTTTACTTTCGATAATGGGTCTAAGAAAGGAGAAAAATAAAATCAAAGGAGGTATACTCTTTATATGCAAAGAAAAGTTATGAGAGAAAAATAGCAAATGAAGTAAAACAAGAGCCATGTTGGACATGGCCATCCCCCGCCGTAAAAGCTTGATAGTAAACTGAAGCCAGTTAGATTTAGGCTTCTTGTGCACTGCATTTCTTCTCAATGTGTTCGATAATAGCTATCATACTTTCAGAGATATGGTCAGGACAAAATCTAAGTCTTTAAAACAATAAAGGGCAATAACTCCAAAATTATGCAAGCAAGAGTTGTGGTTTTTGTGCACTGCACTTCTCCTCAAGAAGATCTATCCACCTATGAAGTTTCAAGTTAATAGCTATCATACTTTCAGAGATATGCCCCGGACAAAATCCGCAACGGCAGGGGATAAAAAGGTAACAAAAAGGATCCTTCAAATTATCGCCCAGTCAGCTTGACTTCAGTTGTGTGTAAACTTTATGAAAGATTAGTGAGAGATCAGCTAATGGATCCCTTGAACAATAACAACCTCTTTTCAGAAGCTCAGTATGGTTTTAGATCTGGCCGTTTTCATGCTTTTCAACTTTAAGAGATATTGGATGAGTGGATAGAATCTGTTGACAAAGGTCTTCCCATCGATGTTATCTACCTTTATTTTGCTAAAGCTTTTACAATCTTAGCTGTTGGAGTGATAAATGGAAATTAGTGCAAAAAAGTGTGAATTTCTCCATATTGGCTCAAAGGATGATAACTATCATTACACCATGAGAGAGGTGGATGGCAATTTCACTTCAATTGATCCGGTACATTCTGAAAAGGATTTGGGGGTAATATTTAACCAAGATTTAAATTTTGATGACCATGTAACAAATATTACCAACAAGGCACAGAGAACACTTGTTTTGATTTGTAGATCATTTGAATGTCTGGATGAAGAGATGTTTTTACCCTTTTACAAGTACTAGTCAGACCTATTCTGAATGTTGTTTGTGTGTCTAGTCTCCTTATCTTAAAAAGCACATCAAACGAATTGAAGATATTCAAAGGCGTGCAACTAGGCTTGTGTCATCCATTTCCCATCTGTTATAAAGAATGTTTGAAGAAACTAGGACTAACAACACCAGAGTACAGAGGTGACAAAGCTGACATGATTCAAATCTATGAATCACTGCACAACTTTGATAACATGAACTAGGAGAGCATGTTTACTGTTGCTCAGGACCATCTTCTTGTTTATTATTTGAAATTTAAACCTAAGAAGTGCCTTCATACAATCACATTGAACACATTTAGTCAATGATCAGTAACATATTGGAATAGTTTGAGTGAAAAGACCATCTCTGCTGACAGTATTAATCTATTCAAATCTTTACCAAATGATGTGGAACTCTAAAAAATTTTCACCAACCTGCTATTCAGTGCACTCATGAGTCATTAGCTTGTGATAATATTAACTAGTTCAGAGAAATTTTAATTAGGATTTATCCCATTCCAACACAGTGGAATTTAAGACCGGTCCAAATTGAAAGGAGCTGCAGACGACAATTCCAAGTTGATGGAATTTTAAATTTATTCGTCTTTTTGGATAGAAAACATTGTGGATAATGAAGAAATTGCTTGATCCAAGCAATTTCTTCATTTTCCACAATGTTTTCCAAAGCTTTTTCGTTGAGGGGTTTTAAAAAGGAGGGATTGGGTGGGAATGGGTTATTCAAGAGAGGGATCATTCCAGAAATTCTCTACATTCTGACCAAAAGATACAGGTTTCCAGGTATAGCTGCAATATTGTAGCCCTCTTTCTGATAATCTGCTGCCTTGCAGATTATCAGAAAGAGGGCTAGGATATCGCAGCTTTACTCCATACAATTATCGAGGAGTTGACTAAGGAAATGGTTGTCATAGAAAGGGAACCGGCCCCTCGTAAAATCGGCTCCAAAATGGTCAAACCGGCCCCTGCATTGAAATAAAGGGTTAAACCGGCCCCTAAATCGTCAAACATGCCCCAAAATCATCTAACCGGCCTCAACTTATTGTAATATGTATGCAAAATGATAAATGCATTTAACTATAAACTATAAACTTTTATTCATACATTTATTTGTAAAATAACCTATGTATGAATAAAAATCATTTTCATTTATTTATTGTATATATAAAGAAAGTTTACAACCCTATATTCATTAACAAAATATGAATAATATAAAAAATAAAATGTGTTGGTCTTGTATCAAACAATTTACCCTTACTGTAATTGATTAATATAACTTATTAGGCAATGGTGTTAGATAATTAATTTCGGTTGCGCAATTTAAGTAAAGTGCTAATCAAGCCTGTATTCTAATATAAAATATGCCCATTACAGCCTTTAATCCTATTGATTCTCGGCAATTAGACAATGAACTTTCAAACTTGTAAAACTTTACATCAATCAGTTTAAAGCATTATACAGAAGATACTTTATTATTCCTTTATCAGAGATTGTCAGCCTATTAGCTCATTGGGTAGAACACTTGACTTCAAACCCCCAAATCATGGGTTCCATCTTTAGGCTGACCAACTTAACAAAGTAAATTTATTGGATGAGACCTTTAACCGAGGCTCATAGTGACGGTGCTTTTGAGCAGTAGTGACGAGAATGAACGAGAATATACTCACTGAAAAACATATGGATAAACTTGCTGTTAGAATATTGTTTGATGAAATTGGTCAGACTTTTTAAACTTTACGATAGATCACCTCAAGTTGTGCCGTCAGTATACACCTTTGTCTGTTGAGCTGACGTCATGAAACATTTTCCGATTTCTTCTTTCCCCACAATATTTCACAATAATATTCATTTTTACAATTATGGCATTGTTTGGTCATAGTATCTATAGATAATTCTCCACGGGTGACAAGTTACGAATGTAGGACGTTTTGGCCATGGACGTTTTGGCCAGGACGTTTTGGCCAGGACGTTTTGGCCACGGACGTTTTGGCCACCACTATTGGAAAAACGGACGTTTTGGCCAAATTCATTTTATATGTACTTATTTTAGATTATTAAGCCAAATTATTAGTATTTCTTACTAAAAACAAATAGTCTTATGTAATGATTATTTGAAAATTTGGCTTTTGCTCTTTTTTTGACTAAATGTTTTTCTTAATAATTTTCTTCTATTTCCTTAATATTTTGAAACATTCAGCAATATCTCTTCTCTCAATATTTTCCATGATACAACATACACATTTTCCAATTTTGACATCAATTATGTTTTTGTCTAAAACCATTTTCAAATTAGAGCAGTCACAGTCTAAATTTGTATTGTTGATAAAAAGACATTTACAAGTACAATATTGCACAGAAAAATTGAGGTAAAGGAGAAAAAGCTGAATATTAGTTGTTTAGGGAAAGAAATTTCCAACTGTCATCCATGTTTTTCTAACTATCAAATAATAAATCTTTGAAATGTCCACAGCAGAAGCTTTCAATAAAGAAGAGTTTATGTGTCGATGTTTTCCAAAGTTTCCAATACTAGGGTTGTCAAAACTAAATTATCATGAAACTGTTATTCAAGGGGAATGATTAATGTGAAAATGCTAAATGCTAAATGGTTATCTATATATTTACTAAAAAATAAAACAACCATTATGATCCATAGGAGAGGAGAAAACATTTATGAAAGATGAAAAAATAAAAATGCTCAAAATCTATAATAAGTAAATTTAAAATGAATTTGGCCAAAACTTCCGTTTTTCCAATAGTGGTGGCCAAAACGTCCGTGGCCAAAATGTCCGTAGCCAAAACGTCCTGGCCAAAACGTCAGTCCTCCCAAGTTATGTATGTTACAGTCTGATATAACCCCTTTGCTTGACAAATTGGTGCAATTACACAAGTGTAAAAAATCTTAAAACCATGTTTATTGAAAATAAAAAACAAAGAGAAATAAGACGCCAAAGAAAACACATTGATATTTTTTGGGCCGGTTTGACAGACAGAAAAATGATAATGGGGCCGGTTTGACCGATTTAGGGCAGGTATGACCGGGACCGGTTTGACAGTAAACCCATAGGGACAGGTTACAGTAGGCCGACAGATCACCAGACGCGCAAGATGACCAAACACGAATGCAAGTGATGGGAATGACAATGCAATTTTCTTACATCCTCGACATTGCCGGACTGCCTGTCTTTCCAACAGAAATGCATCAATGAATCGTCCGACTGGTATACATAGACCTGCCCCTTCCTCTTATCAGGATGAACCATTTTTCCTTTCATAAACATCTTTCCTGCCCTAAATTCAACCAAATTTTTGCTTTGCGAACGTCCACTCGCATTTCCAAAAAGTGCACCAGACGCCATTTTTGATTTGTCAGAAAACTATGAGAGTGATTTCCCTTGAATTTTTTTTCTGACGGGAAATCTCGGGACACTTCGGAGAATACGAAAGTTATGGAGCATTCTATTCTCTTTATAGATAACGAAATTTTGATTCTGTTCATAGTCATTATCGTTCTTCCTTTCTACCCTCAAATTCAAACTGATATTTATTTCAATTTCTTGACCAAAACATTTTTTTTCATATTTATCAATTCTATTGTTTGAATCGTAAGAAGTATTTTCAATGTACAAGCTGCATTCCCCATCACTCGATTGACCATTCCGATGAGGTTATTTTATAGGTCAGCAATCATAACGTTGGGTTTACGGAAGCCAGTGTTTGACCGGTGATCACCATGGAGTGGCTGTCATTTTTCCTTGAGTTTTGGCGAAGTTATCCATCATTGCTGATTGTTATTTTTATGTCTATTGGATACGTTGTATATTATTTGTTCTACGTTGTAAAGGTAATTATCGGAAACTTGAGTTTACTGCACCAACAAATATTTTTAATCTAGGTGAGTCACGTGTGAAAAATTGTGATCAATGCAAGATCGAGTCCTTGAAATCATGGTGATCAATCTATCATATCAATCAGTTTTTGTCTTTTTCACTTATTTTATCAAATAATGAAACAGGCTTCAAATCAAATCGCCGCGATGCCTAAACATCACTCAACGAAGGGTTCAATTCTGTCAAATTTAACTGACCAGTGTGTACTTCCGTTTATTTATCGTCGCTATGGCAGAAGCTGCGATATCATAGCCCTCTACCTAATCTGTTTTCACACTATTTGATCCCCAGTGCCAGCACATACCCTTTTTGACACTTATCTCTCACTAGCTGCGATATCGTAGCTCTCTTTCTGATAATCTGCGCCAGCAGATTATCAGAAATAGGGCTACGATATCGCAGCTAATCTCTCACAGATGGCTGGAAAATCGTAGACCTAGGTGGGATAGCAGCTTCCTGCGATATCGTAACCCTCTCTGATAATCTGCTGGTGAGGCCTCACAAGAACATTATCAGAAAGAGGGCTAGGATATTGCAGTTTTCTGAACTTCAATAATGCAATGTTGTTGTAAAAGATACTTTCCTTTTTTATATTAACTGAATAATTAAATTGGGGGGGGGGGGCAAAAGTTGGTTTTGTAATTTAAGAATTTAAAAAAAAGCTCATCGCTAGCAAGGTTTCGGGTCAAAAGGCCCAGTGTCAGAAAGGCCCAGTCCAAAAAGGCCAATTTTTAAAACTGACCAAAAAGGCCCAGACCAGA
This sequence comes from Fragum fragum, assembly GCA_946902895.1. Lineage (NCBI taxonomy): Eukaryota > Metazoa > Mollusca > Bivalvia > Cardiida > Cardiidae > Fragum > Fragum fragum. The sequence continues at coordinate 14,502,461 of OX336382.1, read as the reverse complement.
AAGGCCCACTGTTAAATTTGACCAAAAAGGCTCGCTAACCTATCTTAAACATTTGACATTATTTTGACTATGAGAATATATATTTCTTTTGTTTAATTTTAAACTGACTTATAATTGATCAGTGTAAAATAAAACACTTTCCAGTATGAATTAAAGAATGGCACTCTTATGTATATTACTTGTATTGAAAGGTGTTGGCATAAAGAACCAATTATAATAAGTATATCAATAGAGTATGGTTGCTTCTGAAATGCAGTTTCTTATTTTTCCAAATGGTTTTCTGTCATCATAGCAATGTTTCTTGAAACCAAGATGTTGTTAAAAATATGCTGTACAGTATATATCATTGTTGTCTAATGAGGGATAATTTGAGAAAATCCATAAAATATCATGCTCATGAGTGGTAGGATAAGATGATAAAATAAAAATACTGCTTAATATATATATTTCTTCTAACAGTTGAGTTAAATACATGTATAATCAGACTGACTTGCTATTCTCTTACATGTATATATTGGCCTTTTTGGACTGGGCCTTTTTGGACTGGGCCTTTCTGGTCAGTTTTGAAAGTGGGCCTTTTTGACCCAGGCCTTTTTGACACTGGGCATTTTTGTCACAGGGCTTTTTTGACCCTAATTCGCTAGCAAAGCATGGGCTAACTGTCATTGCAGATTTCTTGAGAAGCCACAAAGTGATCAGAATTTTTCTTGTAGTTCTTTCAGTACTTTTCAGAAACAATGTTATCTTGACTTTAAGCATCATTAAGGGTAGGTTTGTAAATAAAATTATCACTAATCAATGAAATTGTTTGTAACTATCTTCTTCGGGTGTTTTCAGTGCTTTGATTATAGATTACTTCTGTTACTCTAATATATCAAAGAATACATTACATACTAAGCAACAAATAAGCAGGATACTGCTCAAAGTCATACAAATCAGGCGTGTTTTTGTCTTCTAGAGCTGTCAGTACTTTTATTTTAGAATACAACCTCTGGTAAAATTACATAATGAAGTATCGTAGATATTGGGAAGGCAGGCTGAAATTAGTGTGTGTATTTCCGTTTATTTATTGTCGCTTCCGTAGCACATGCCCAATATATATGTGAAAAGGCCGGTTCTACGATATATAATCTATTTTTCAAGCTCAAACGGTGTTTAGACCGCAAAAAATGAATATCCCCCGACAATACTACAATAAAAGTATATCGCAGTATCTAGGTTTGTTTATAACGTAGAAAAAAAATAACTATTCGATGATTATTTTATTCAATCTTGTTATCAAACTTATTTGTATTCATATATGCAAAGGGAAGTAACTCACACATTGCTTTCAAATACGAGTTGTCTTCTCCAATCTCAGTATATAGAATGTAGCAAAAATACATTCCATTGTCGGTATATGTCGACAAAGGAATGTCAAGAATGTTGGCTAGCTAAGACAAGGGTTAATCTTTTAAGCTGAAATACCTGTTTACATTGATAAATTTCGAGTTGATAAAACTTATCAGTGAGACACAAATGGTTTGACTAGTGAAATTGTGATTACCGTATTTATTGTAATAAACGCACCCTGCGCAAAATTAATGATACTTTGGAGGCGGATCGTTTATAAAAATAAACTTATTAAACAACATTATGCATCTCTTATCTTTTTTTGAATGACACTTAATGCCTGTGCCTTTCCCTCTTCTATCAGCTTTTCTCTTTCTACTTCACTCACATCTGACTGTTTTGAGCGAGTTTTATCTTTGAGATTATTATATCTTTCAAGTTCATCAAGAACTGTCTTAAATTCTTGATCTGATATTTGTCCATCATTCAATGCTTTTGAAATCAAATCTTTAACACTGTTTAACTTACCATCAGCTAAAGTCTTAATTTCATAATGTTTTTGAGCTTTCAAATGCAGTCGCCTTCTAATAAACTTTACACATACCCCTGCTACACCACAAACAATTGCAGCAATTTCTAATGGCAACATCAAAGGCATCGCAATTCCAATGCCACCCAAAATCACACTCCCAGAAATGAGAGTTGTATCAACTCCATCTGTGGCATTTATACTCCTTTTATATTTCTTATACAATGACTGCCTATTATCCCTTTCCTTAATTAACGTCTGCTCAATTTCTGATATTTTCTGTAATCTATAATTCTGCCCATCTTGCAACTCTGGATACAAACTCGGTGCCGTCGGTTGTTTCATATTTTATTATTACAGACAAAAAAAATTAAATCAATTCAATTAACATTGAAGCAACTGTATTCTCTGTTGTTGCGTTCCCTATCTTACATACAAAATTAATTACACTCCCAGCATCAACAATAAAAGGTTTATCAAAATTGTCATGCTTTCTTGATGTAGTGTTAAGTGTTATTTCACAACCTTGTAATATTTTTTCATTTACAGAAATACCCACCGACACTTCACCACTCCTTTTTTTACATGAAATACCTATACCTAAAATTTGACCACGACGCATCATCACATAACCAGCACCGTCTTCTCTACCACCATTCCCAAAAGAAAACACTTCATTCTCTACAAGAGCCCCTTTACTTTCTGCAAATATTGAAATTACTAGCTTGTCTTTGATATTGTTAATGCTATTTCGTAATAAACTATTGTTAATGGCCATTTCCTTTACATTTTCTCGAAGTTCATTATGCCTATCTACCTGTGTATTTATTTCTTGAAACAAAATGCTTCTACTATCATGAACACTTTGCTGAAAGTCTGAAATCCTCTTCTCTAAATCTGTAATTGGTCTCACTCGCTTATGCAAATCATGAATATGCTGCTTAAGGACTTCAAAGTCGTCGTTTCTTCTATGTGATTTGATACCAAAGATACTCATTTTTTATAGTGTGAAAATTAAATATTTTCTAAAACAGCACTCATTGGCAAGCCATGGTTATCTATTTTTTTGTTGTATTTATCTCTAACAGATATTTCAAATTCTGTAATTGCCCCGTTTGACAAATATTTATATTCTGGATGCTCAAATCTTACAGACACAATATCACCATACGCTTTATTTTCAATTGGTACAACTGCTAATATTGTGCTTGGCATCCCATTGAAATAGTTCTGTGATGTGTTTAATTGCTCTAGATGGATGTATAGAGACTTTACTGTTGCAAAATCAAGACATTTATTACCAAAATGAGTAGTATTTGCTTCAAATATTCTTTTACCAAACCCTAGCATCAACTTGAGTCCTTTACTTATCTTTATTTCATTATCAGTAATTAATGATGTAATACCATTAGTTTCATTCACAGACAATGAAATGTTTAAATTGTGAAAAAAATCTACAATGTGTTGAAAGCTGTAATAACCATCCTGAATGCGATGAGGTCTCTCTTTACCCTTTTGCACATATTCATTAACAACATTATACCAACCCAGGGTATATGTGAAACTTTTCAATCCAACCCGTTTGTTCCCATCTTTGTTATCAATATACTGTTGCAAATTGATAGTGTTATCAGTGTTTGAAATTGTGTGATACATTTTTTTTTATAAATCATAAAATAAAAAAAATGTCAGTACAAAAAGAATTCAAATATAGCGATGCAGCTCACTATCAACACGCTGGTGTTTTTAACAACAAATCAATTAATATAATAAAACAAACAATAATAATATCATCTGATGCAAAGAAAAGTTTTCAAGTAGATTTTCCAAACATATTTGAAAACTACCTACTACCACAAGTAGTAACAGAAGAAATAGTAGATAGATGGAATACAAAATGGTTATTATTCTGGCAAAATCAACTAAACTTTGCAATATGGTGTGCAACTACAGGTTGTGGTGTAGATTATGATAACCACATAAGAGCTGGTGGAATGACTGGCTCACTATTCCTATTTCACATCTACTACCAAACAAGAAGAATATTATTTGAGCTAGGAATTGCACTACCGCAAGATAAAAGTTGGAATGCATTTAACAATAGCTATGACCGTGGTGCTTATGAAAGAATATGTAAAGAATTTAACGTCGATCCAAATTCAGACTGGAGACAAAAATTATTCCCAAGTGGTGACAGTCTTGGAGTAATCCACACAACTAGCCACACTGCTTGGAAAAGAACAGATTTTAGACATGACAATTCATCCCAACACATCCAAAGCAGCACATCATCGAATTTAGACTTGACAAAAATGACATTTGGACCAGAAGTATCAGGAGGAAGAAAATGTGGAGTATCATCATGCGAATATCTTCCACCAAAAAAAATTCACATTGACTATTTACAACAAGTAGATGGTGTTAAAAATGTTTGGACCACATTTATACTAGATTCCTCATTAGGCTTCACAAGAGCTGGAGTTGAAAGAATAAACGAATCAATAAGAACATTTTGCTGGGCTATACTTGGCTCACAATCACAAACAAGAACAGATATTTTAGGTACTGGAACTGCATTTGATGCACAAAAACAATTTCTTGCAAATGTTGAAGATGCTATTAATGGTCCTATAGATTTACCAAGCCAAATTTCAAGATACCAAGAAACTTTAAAATATGCTCGTAGTAAAGTTGATTATGTCTATGGAATAGGACTATATATGTCACCAAGTGATATGGAATTAAGAATTGGTACAATTCAAGATTATAATAATAAAATTGTAGTAGCAACAAAAGACCAAGAACTTGGTTTGAATAATAATGTAAATATAAAACCAATTCCACCAAAACAAACTACAGAATTAAAAGGAACTCCAACAAAGCAAACACAACCAGTACAAGTCAGTTCTGAGGATTATAAAAAAATTACAACCTATGCAAAAGAGCATTATTTACCAAATGATTGGGTTACAAAAGCTGCCAATACACCAGGATTTTTTAATTCATATGTGAAACAACATTCATTCTTATTAGAAAGTGTTGTAAAACAACCACATATTACTGTTTATAATACACCAACTAATAAAACCACACCTATTGCAACATCTGGCGCTATTGTGAAAAACACCGTGGATACTCCTGTAATTTCACCAGAAAAAAAAATAGCAATTCAACATGAAGATAACAAAACAGCATTAATCGTTGGTAGCATAGCAGTTGGTCTTATCACTTTATTTATTTATGAAAATACTCTTTAGCAGCAGCATATAACAATCCAACAACAAGAACAACTAATGCCCATAAATGTTCACCAAACCAGTTGACAACCTTTCCAGTTGTTGATAACAACCACGACACAATAGAACCAATCACACCTGGTAAAGCGGTTGCAGTTTTTCCTGCAAGACTAGCCAATAGTTTTCCAAGATTGGAAAGTTGTTTTTTTATCCAGTCCTTTGCATTTGATGTTGGCTGTTTGCTTGGAGGAGTTGTTGCACCACCAGAAGGAAGAACGGCTTCAACAATAACCCAAATAATCATACCAATAGCAGTCAAAATACTGACAATTGTTATACCTTGTTCTCTGAATAATGTTCTCAACCTCTGACCAAGTGTTGTGTCTTCTTTCAAAATCTTATTTATGGTCTCCTTAATCCTATTAACCTGACTCCTCAGTTTTTCTTTGTTAACATTTATCACTTCCAACCTTGCACTTCTTTCTGATTCTAAATCAGATATTCTTGATTGAATCTGTTTCTTTGTATTTTCATCCTCTGTATTAGCAAGTTTTTCCTTTTCCTGTGCTAACTCTTTATTTGTTTCATTAAGTTTTACCAACTCATTAGCGATTTCCTCTTTCACAGTAGTCATTGCTTTCATAATGCCATCCATTTCTCGCTTTGTCATGTCAGTTTGTGTTTGTCCATCACTACTTTCCCCTACATCCCAGAACTCTGTTTCCAGAGTTTTAACTGCAGTTTCAACTTCATCAATTGTGTTTGTTAAATCTTGTATTTCTTGTGGTGAAGAAATGTCTTGCATAGGAATTTCCTCTGTTGCAATTTTGTTTCCTGTCTCAATTAATTGTTGAAATTCCTTTCTACCTTGATTCACCCTAGTTGCAAGAGATTGATAATCAGTTATTCCTAAATTTTCTCTAACAAAATCAACACCATATTTATTTTGAAGAGTGTCAATTGAATAAAATTGCAATTTGTTTGACTTGTAATACGAAAGAATGTAATCTTCATTCAAGTCAAATACACTTTCCACACCAAACAAAGGTCTGCCTTGTTTATCTTTTTTTAAAATCCAAATAAAATCATTAACATCATCAGGTAATGTTTCTTGATTTCTATCATAAAATCTTTTTGTCATCTGTTTCAGTAAAGAATTTTCTGCATTTTTTCTATCATCTCCTGTAAGAGTATCTAATGCTTTATATTGAGTATTGAGTGTACTTTGAAACTGTTCTTCATCTGTAAAAGATGTTTCTGCTTCATCCTTATCAAAGTCATCTTTGTCATATTCAGGGTTGTGGAAGTCCATTCCACCTTCAGCCATTATTTATTTATTTATGTAAAAAAATATTTTTGTCTAAAAATAAAAACATGTCAACATACGGAGATAAACTCAACCCTTACAGAAAACTAAGAGAACCACGAGGAGTAAAAGGAATTCGTCAGAGTGTAGTAATAACAAATAACCCCAGCACTATAGATCAGAACCAACAATTACTAGTCAGATTTCCCAATCTCAGTAATAACGATGTTATCGTACCAAGGTCTGCACGTCTTGCTTTTGAAATTGAATTAAAAAGCACAGATGATAATGCAACAGTATACCAAAACCTTGGAAGAGCCATCATTAAAAAGACAACAATACGAATATCAGGTAATGAAGTGATGTCAATCGATGATAGTGATATTTACCATTGCTATGTTGATTTGTGGAAGTGCCCTTCTGAACGTATAAATATGGCATATCAAGGTATTGGTAACGATAACATGTTAAAACACAGAGTTGGTGCTGGTAATGCCTCCTCAGACAAAGAAGACCAAGCCATAGCAAATGCATACAAAAACAGATTTTGCATACCACTTGATTTTGAACTATTAGAAACACATATGCCATTCTACCAAGCAGGTCTTGGTGACAGACTGGAATATGAACTTACTTTCAATGATTATGACAAAGTAATTAAAACAAGTGACGCGTCAGCTTCATACATCATTAAGAATATATGTTTGGAATTCGATATGGTTTCCGATGCAGAACTTGTCAGACAAATAAGACAACAATATGATGGGAAAATGACATTCTTCTACGACCGCATATTACGACACAGAAAGATAACCAAAAATAAAGGTGATACACTATGGAACATCAACTTGAATGTTCCTGCAAGAAGTATGAAAGGTATCCTGATGTTATTCGAAGACCCAGAAAGAACAAGCACTGAAACGTATTACAATCCGAAAATAGAAAAAGTGGAAATGACAATAGAAGGTGTTCCAAATCAACTCTACAGTCAAGGAATGAGAGCATATCAACAATGGGATGAGATTAACAAATTCTTTGCTTTGACTTCAAAGAGAAGCAAAGAAACAGATAAGATTGCAAAAGATTTATATTTCACTAATACAACCTTGGAAAAGTATCTAACTAACAACTACGCATTGTGGCTTGATTTACGAACGACAGACGATAACACACTACACGGTTCTGGAAGAAGAGTAGAGAATGCATCAGAGGGCATCACGATTCAAATAACCAAGGAACATGGATCAGATGAAACAATAAATGTGTATTTGTTTGTCATACAAGATGCACAGATTAATTTTGAAGATGGTAGATTTAAAGAAGTTTTGTATTAATTTTTTTTTACTATTAATAAAAATGGAACTACCAAAATATCCTCACTGTGCAATCATTTGTGGGCAAACCGGTTGTGGTAAAACTGAATTTGTTTTGGATTTGCTTGAAGGTGAATACAGAGGTGTGTTTGAACATATTGTTATTCTCTGTCCCACCATACAATGGAATAGAGCATATAAAAATCGCGAGTGGATTGGTGATGTTAAAAAACCAAAGAACAAGAATGTTATAATTGTAAATCCGGTTATCAATGGTGAAGAGAAATTACAAGAACTATTAAGAATGTTTTTCAATAAATATGCTGGTTCTCCTACACTGTACATCATTGATGATTGCAGTGCTACAAAAGAATTAACAAAGAAAAAAGACATGCTGTCAGAGTTGGCATTCTCTGGCAGACATGCGGAACAATCAGTATGGGTTATTTCACAGAGATATAATTCAGTGTTGAAGGATTTGAGAGAGCAGACCAAGTGGTTGTGTATGTTCTACACTAAAGACAGAGATAGTTTTGAAAATTGTCTTCGAGAGAATGATGTCATTCCGACTCTGGAAGAAAGACAGAGAATAAAAGATGAATTATCGAAGGTAAAGCATCGTAAGTTGATATTGAGAACAGACCAGCCTACTGGGTATTGGCTTGTTAATTAGTAATGCTTATTTATTTTAGAATTGTTAATAGAAATGCTTTGAGCAAATTAGCAATGCTGTTAGTAAAATCTGTGATAAATATCAAGAAAATTAGCAATGCTATTAGCAAAATTAGCAATGCTATTAGCAAAATTAGCAATGCTATTAGCAATACTTATAAAACTTTAATAATGCTTTTAGAAAAAATATGTTAGTTGAAATATTATTAATTATATCTACATGTATAAACATATCAGTTGGATGTTTGATATTATTTTATTATTTTAGATTAAAAAAAATATTCCATATTATAAAAATGAACGCTGAAGAATTATTAAACACTGAAGAATTAAATCATGTAGAACAAGACACTAAACGAGAAAGATTATCTGCCATTGTTGCTGGAGGTTGCAGCAAGCAATATTTAGGTCGTGAATTACAACTCTCAGATATAGATGATATGTCTGCTGAGCAAATCAATAAACTCTATTGTAGGTATGAAGCACGATTAGGTGCAAGTATGACAAAGACATTGGGAAATTCTTTCATCAGTTTGTATGTGATGGGTGTATCAAAGTACTTCAATGTAATTAACCCACCAAAGTTAATAGAAGATTTAGAGGAAGACCCTTTTATCAACCATGCTTTAACTAATGTTTGTTGTGAGATGTATTATAAATATGGTATGTATTTGGCTCCTTTTACTGCAATGCTGACAACAGCAAGACATATTGATTTTAATAAAAAAGAAAATTTTGACAATATTATAAAAGATGATGAGTGAAATTGATAAATCAGAAGACATTCAATCTGAAACACCAATTAAAACAAAAAACCCCAAACGTGTTGAAGCAGGAAAAAAAGGTGCAGAAGCAAGAAGGTTGAAAAGAATGAAGCAACCTGTCATGGGAATAACAAAACCTGAAAATACACAACCAGAAAAAATAGTAGAAAATACGATTAATGCTTACAAAGCATATTTACCAGCTTGTGCAGTTATAATAGGTATTGCAGTACTATATATGTATAGAAACAAACCTGTTCAACAGGTCAATAAACCAATCAATGAACCTATAGAAACTAATACAAAACAGTATGACCCTTTTGAATTTTAAAAAAAATATTTTTTTATTAATACATAATAAAAATGACATCAATAGACGGAAAACAAATTGCTAACATGCTATATCATGCTGGAGTGGAAACAGTTTTAACTGTTGGTTATTCAGAACTTGGTAGGAAGGTATTTAAAAGACCAGCACCTAAAGTTGATTTTAATATGGGGGATATTGGAATGTTGTCATTAGATATTTTACTTGCAATGGCAACTCGAGATATGTTAATTAAGCAGGGTATTATTCCTGCAGATATTATGAAGTAATTATTTTTTTTTGTCTTCTTATAAAAAATGGCAAGTACAGTTGCAATGATGATAGGTGGTGCATTAGTAAATGCATTAGCATTCTCGGGAAGCAATTATTTGTTCTCCAAGATGGGGAGTCATAGTGATGAAGAACGAGAAAGACATGATAAAGCAGTTGAACAGTTAGAAGCAGCACAAGTTGCATGGAATAAAAAAAGAACAGAGAGGTTGGATTTCATAAATGAACAGATGCAAAAAGAGCATCACGCAGAACAGACATTTGATGATGTTGACCAGGCAATGAAGCAGTATTATTATGTGACTGGAAAACAGTTGGAAGCTTTACCTCCTGAACCAAAGTTAAGTGATTTTTATACACCCTCACCAGACCAACAGAATAGAGAGATTGTTTTTGTGGTGATGGGAATGACAATAACTGGATATGTGGCTTATAAGTTGATGTAGGCAAAAAAAAAAAATAATCAGTTTTTAACATAATCATGATGCATTCTTTGGAAATACCAAATCATATGCGTGATACTTATTTTTTTTGTTATTCTTGCACGGTTTAAGACCAAGAGGTCTAATGTAAAAAGGTGGTTCTTTACCCTCAATCTTTTTAGAGAGGTGATCAGGACACCATACTTCACCATTGTCCTTGAGTGTTAGAATTAAACTTTCACCATTGCTCGTGTCGACTGTTCTGTATTCAGTGATTGTATAAATTTTCCCGATTTCTAAATCTGTCCATTTCTTTGTATCATATTGAATCTGCGCTTTAAGCAGTTCTTCGAATTCAGCTTCTGTGATTGTATCATACTTTGCTTGTTGTGACATTGTTGTTTTTTTATTATATAAAATATTCTTAAATATAAACAATGGAGAAGATATACTACAGTCCAAAAGGTTTCTGGAGAGGACACTCGGCTGTTAATAAGTTGGCAAAGGAAGCAAAAGTTAGTAAGAAACAGGCATTAGAATTTTTAAAAAAACAAGCAGTGTGGCAAATTTACTTGCCTGCACCAAAGAAGATTATTAGACCGAGATTCGATGTCACTGCAAAGAATGAAGTACATCAAGCAGATTTGCTGTTTCTACCACATGATAGAGTTGGAAACAAAACATATAAATATGCTCTGACTTTAGTTGATGTTGGGTCAAGATATAAAGAAGCAGAACCATTAACATCTAAAGATAGTAAAGAAGTAGCTAAAGCATTTGAGAAGATTTACAGGGGACATTTAAAATATCCAAAGCTATTACAAGTAGACCCTGGTAGAGAATTCATGGGTGCAGTCACACAGTTGTTGGAGAAACATAAAGTGCGAATAAGGAGAGGTAGAAGGGATATACACAGAGATCAAGCTGTGGTTGAAAGGTTCAATAGAACTTTAGCAGAAAGGTTGTTTGGTTATCAGTATGCTAAAGAGATTGATACACAAAAAAGAAACAGAGAATGGGTAAAGAGGTTGCCAGATGTTGTTAAGGCGTTAAATAAGGAGACGAAAAATCCTCGTAATATTGAAACAAGAAAAGTTGATGCCCCAATTTGTGCTAGTGTAAGGTATTTATATCAACCAGGTGAACAAGAAGGTGGTAGTAAAAGACGAGCTACAGACCCTATATGGAGTATTGATATACACAAGATTGATTACCATATAATTACACAAGGTATAAGAGTGTATTATTTGAAACCACCTGCACCACAGAGAGGGTTTGTCAAAGAGGAATTGCTTATTGTTCCGGCTGATACCCATACGCGTATGTCGTAATTCCATCTGGTTTAATATATCTTTTTGTGTCAAGTGGGGAGAGTGTTGTTTTGTTTATTTTTAATCCATATATGTTGTGTAGCATGGAACGTAGCATGTTCATTGAGTGTGTGTACTTTTTTTTGTTGAATAATGCATCTTTGTAATTTTCAAAGTTTATTTGCTTCTTGATTACATATTTTTTTACACCCTTTGCTTTTTTTATTACCTGTTCATCTGCTCTCATTATGGAGTATAATTTGGGACGCAATCCGATATATTCAGCTATTGCAACACCAGAACATTCATCTTTGAATTTTCCAATTACTTTCTTGTTTGTTTCATCATGTAGTTGGTGTTCTTTTGGATAATCAGAGAAGTCATATTCGTCTTTCATCTCATACATATCTTTATAAGCATCTTTTGTTTTAATGTCTACCAGTAGACTGTCAGTATCAGTGTAAAGCAGGGTGCAGTTCTCATCGTACTTTTTTTTCAGAGTATTGTAATACCAATCATACATATGGTGCTTTGACAGTTCTAAAACAGAGAACCCTACATAGATTGGTTTGTTTAGTGTTATTTTTGTTTTATTCACTTGAATGGCAGATACCTCATCAGAGAACTTTACTCTTCTATTAAAGTTTGGTTTGGCTATTATTTTTCTTAGTTTTTCATTTTCACTACCATCTGTTTTTACTAATTTTATATCTACTCTTTTACGTATGTTTTCCATTGTCTTACCAAATACTGAGTTGTTCATAAGTTTAAAGAAATCTTTTTCAAATGTAGTCTTTGCTTTTTTACGTAATTCTGTATTCAGACGTATGTAAGGTTCCATCCAAGGTTTCTCATCAAATTCTAATATTCTATGTATTTTTTTTAACTTCATACCAAGTTTGAGATAGAGTGCAAGATTTTTATAATGTACTACATATTTTTTCTTATTCATTAGATTGGGTACAAGTTTATCTGTTTTTAACAATCCTTTGTTATCAAGTAGTTCATTTTGATAGTCAGACAACCATTCTTCTTTAACTTCAAGTTTCTCAGGTGCAAGTGGATAGTCATTATGTAGTTTATGTAAATGTTTGGGGTATTCTAAATCTACTTCATATATTCTTCCTTTACCTTTTTGTAATGGTGAAAGTTTTATCCATTTAAATCCACCATAAGGAAGTGTTTGGCTCATTGAATGACCATATAAGTTATTTGCATCAAAATACATTATGTAATTGTCTTCTTCATCTGGATTATAATCTGCTACATATTTATTATTTGCTTTTGCGTGTCTTTTAGAAACCATACTTATTCCACCTCTCATTCCTTTTTCAATGAATAGATGCATGTCCAAATCTGATAGAAGTTGTAGTTCTATTTTTGTGTATTTTAGAAGGGCATCCCAAGACAATCCCGGTGCTGTGTAATAATGTAGAGGGTCAAGTTTATAGTTATTCATACAGGTTTCTCTGAATTTTTGAAAGACATCTGCAAGTAAGAGAACATCTGTTTTAAGGTATAGGTCGTGATAATCACCTAATGTTCTACATTTGAAGGTTTTCCACACAGTCTGTGCATGTTCATAATCTTTTTGTGTGATGTTTTCATCTGTTAAGCTGCTATAAAATTTTTCTATAAGAGGTAATTGTTTCTCATCAAATCTTTCTTGGCTGTCGATATATTCATATGGATAAACTCCTTTGCGTTGGATTATATCAGTTTTTTCACCAAACACTTCTCTTGTTAGTTTGAAATCAGACTTGTCTGTTGCATCGACTAATTTTTCTAAAGATGAAGCCATGAACTGAAAACTGTCTAAGAATTTCAGTTGTCCAATGCTGAATGAGATGTATTTCTCAGAATTATTTGCAATACATGTAATTTTTCTAAATGTTTTGTGTATTTTCTGCATTATTATATGACTATCATAACCTTTTAAGTTGTGGATGACAACTGGAATTTTAGTTTTATATGGTTTAATTGCAAGTTTGAGATTGCAAGATTTGTGTGCTGCACCTCTGTATTCACCGGAGAAGTGGCAGTGGTCTCTTACTTTATCTTTTATTATTTCTTGTTCACATATCCAACAGTGGGTAGCATTTTCAAAATCTTGTCTGTTCTGTTCTGTAATGATTAGTGGTTTAGGATGTTCTAAAATATTGTTAATATTTCTTACTTCACATTCTAGATGATTTAGAAAAATCTCTGCGGCATCTTCACCTCTGTATATTACTGGTTTGTCTGCTTTATTATCATATCTAACAACTTGATATCCAAATCCACAGGCTTCATGTTCACTTGTTATCTCTGTATTGTCTCCTTTTTGTTCTGTTTTAGGTTTTATTATGCTTTCAAAATCAGCATAGATTACAAATGGGACAGGCATTTGATTTTTATGGTTTTTAAACATAATATTTTCTTTTGATGGCATTTCTATTCGCATTGAAGATTTATTAATACCTTCACAGTCTTCTTTGTGTTTGATTAGGAGTTCTTCACGTGAGAAGCCATAAAGACATCGATCACAAAAGTGTGTTTTATGTTCATGTTTATTGTTCTGATTATAAAGTAATCTATTAAGGTTTTTAATCCAACAGTAGTGATATTGTGTTATTTCCTCTGGTTCTTCATCTGAATAATCATTACTAACTTTAATATCTTTTGTTATAAGGAGTAAATTAATTCTTTGGAGTTCTTTTGGTTGTTCAGATATGAAGTATGGAAAGACTGTAAGTTTCTCTAATTTCTTCGATAGTGTATACCCGTAAACGTTAATTGCAAGATTGTTTTGTCGTTCCACCTTTGACATTTGTGAAATGGGTGTTGGAAAATCGATTCCTGTCATGTTCAAATCTTGACATTTAGTGTAACTGTATATGTTATTCATGTTGGTATTGGCTGGATATAAGGCTGATTTTAATGCCCATTCCAAGCATCTGTCATCTTTATTCTTCACGTTTATGATTGCTTTCTTCTTGGCAAGAGCTTCAGGCAATGGTAAGTAAGATGAACCCTTTAGTGGTTTGTACTTTGCAATATTCAGATAAAGTTTGATGCAATAGTCAACCTCCAAACCAGTAACTGTATTGGTGAACTTCTCAATCCAAGTTTGTAGATATGCTACTTGTTCATCATAAAATTCATTCACTTTAACATCATCTAATACAGCACTCTGGTCTCCGTGTTTTTGACCTATGACTTCTTTTCGTTCACCATCAAGTTCATCGTGATAGAATTTTATAGACAAACCTACAGAGAACTTGATGCCATTATACTCTTTAACATCTTTTTGTATTTGATTTGTTATCATAGACTTTTTATCATTAAACAAGATGCTGGGGTCTTTGTATTTTTGTGCATCCACCTCATATGTTTTGAAGTAGTTGCATAATGGTTTATCAACAAGTTTTAATTCATTTGACTCAACTGTTGTATCAGTCAGTTGAGATCTCTTTTTACTTTCCTTGGCTTTAGACGACTCTGGTTCATTCAAAGCGTTTAAAGCCTTGTTCAAAGCCGCATCATCAATTCTACCTTCACTATGCAATTTTAATAATTTCTCTACATTGGTACTCATTATGTTTCTTTTTTATATACTATTATTTTTTTTTTTTTAAATATAAAAAAATAATAGTATATAAAAACAATAAAATGGAATGTTCTATGCTACCTAGAGGGTCAAACAAGCCATGTAAAAATAAGTCAGTGAAGAATTCTATTTACTGTAAAGTTCATAACTATATCATTAAACATAACAAAAGCAAAACAGTCCCATGTCAAAGATGTGGTAAAGGCACATCATCAAAATATCAAATCTGCATTCAATGTGGTGGACAGGAATTTAGGTTGAAACATAATTATATAAACGTGATTAAACCGTGGAGGCAAGAGATTGCAAGATTGAATAAAATAATAATCGAATAGTTATTTTTTCAACGATATAAACAAACCCTGTATACTGCGATATACTTTTATTGTAGTATTGTCGGGGGATATTCATTTTTTTGCGGTGTAAACACCGTTTGAGCTTGAAAAATAGATTATATATCGTAGAACCGGCCTTTTCACATATATATTGCCCATATGAGCTACGCCCCCCAGAAGACAGTTAGTTGTTACGGGGGATAGTGCAAGGATACTGGACGAAACTGCTGAGAGCCTCGCCTGGTTCTTTAACGTGTTGGTGGATAGCAACGTCACACAGGGCCTCGGTTTAACGTCGCATCCAAAAGACAATTAGTATGTTAGTTGATATGGTCAGCCCAGGACTTGAACCCATGATCATGAGGTTTGAACTCAAGTGCTCTATCAAATGAGCTAATGGGGCTGACATGGCTGAGATGATGCAATCACTGATACTTATAAGGGTTTTTGTTTTTGATACTCGAAAATTACTCACTTTGTGTCATTTTGACTCTCGAAAATTAGCAGCCATGCGTCAAGGGTCATCATAAGTGTGCCAAAATTATTGGAAAATGGTTGATTATGAAAATATACACCCCTCTCAAGGATAACACCAAGCTTGATTGGTAATTAACACTCTAGAGTGATGGACATGCATCGGCGATTGTAATGTTCTATTTTTGCTGTAGCTACAAAGTTCAACATTGAATTATTTTGACTAGTTTCACTTTCAAAAACATTTGTTGGTCTTTAACGAAATAATCATTTGATCTGCTGATTGCTCGTTTCAATTTTCTTTCCTGACCTTCCATTTTAAAACTGAAAAAGGGTCTTAGAAAGTGTCCGTGGTGTATTAAAGAAGTTGGAGCGTACCAATTCTTCATGTATAGACTAAGAGTATGAATAGTGGTCTGTAAAGTAGGAAAGATATTGTTTAGCTCTAATTCCTCAGAAATACCGTCCCCTAAAAACCTATGTTTTTTTCCTGTTTATAAAGTTTTATAACTCTTACTTTTATGTCAAGAGTTCAGAGGGGAATATAATCTTTGCAGGAGAATTTTATACGTTAAGATAGATCTTGGCCTTTGTCCAAATTTTCAAGACAGTACTGTCAAGACATGGAAATCAGGACATCACGGTGATGCGTGGACTTTTTAAACTCACTTATTCTTCAACGCCTTTTAATTGTATCTTAACACACATACAGATGTGACATAGGACCCTACTGCAGTTTTTTTTCTGGTAACACCTGGACATAATCTAGAGTACCAATACCGTGTTTGTCAAGCAACCTAATGCGTGAGTGTTTGAAGAAAAAAATCATGTCGAAAAAACAAAGTGCAAATATTTGGATTACTAATGATGAATATTTGCAGAAGTTACCTTTCTCCTAAAAAAGACTTGGCGGTTAACCAAAAGCTTAAGTTACGATGTTTTTGTTTTTCTTAAGACAATAAGTTTACAAGAAGCAGGAATGGAATAAATACATACAAAGTACCAAATAATTTGAAACAATGGAGGATTTTGTGTTGGGTGCTGCCAAAACTAATTATGATGTTGGAAGTTTAGGATACAGAATTATATTATTGAGTCAGATCATATGAAAGAAGAATGATATGATCCATCTGTATGTTGATAATTTTTTGAGTCAAGTGTGAAGGAATTGCAGCAATATCACCGCATTTGCTATTTTACCTGATATGGTTTTTAAAGTTGTATTGAAACAAAGGTCACACAAGCCAGTTTGGGTTAAACTATCAAACTTACTACTAAACAATAAATAGTGTAAAGGTATTCTAGCGAAAATAAATGGTGTATAGGTATTCTAGCGAGAAAATTGATAATACCATACGGCTACTAAGTACACTCTGATGTGCCTGACAACTATTCCTTGCTGAATTTTTCTAGAGATTGGGAGAATCGATGTCTGGATGGGTCAATTGTGAGGGCAAATGAAATATCGGGAGAATACGACAAAATTAGGAGAATATGACAAGATTGGGAGATATCAAATGACTGATAAATTCTTAAAAGCATTGTTAACCCTTGTCATGCTATATAAATTACCTTACTGAAATGCTGTCAAATCAAAGGGCTAAAAGCGCTGATAGAACTTGTTGTTCAAAAATAAATATTTCTTTTAGAAATCAACTTCATAAACAACTCTGGCAGGAAAAGTACAAGCAGGATGTGTAGACTAAGATCAGCCTGCACATAAGTGCAGTCTGATCTTAGTCTACACCTCCTGCCAAAACCAGAATATTCCGGGTTCAGCATTACAAGGGTTAAAATCATAAAACAAACGAAATTGCAGATACAGTTACACATACCCATATGAGTGACACCCCCAGATTACAGTTAGTTGTTATGGGGGATAGTACAAGGATACAAAACTGCAGAGAGCTCTGTCTGATTCTTTAACTTACTAGATGGATAGCTTTGTCACACAGGGCCTCAGTCCAACCTCTCATCCAAAAGACAAGTAGTTTGTTTATTGATATAGTCAGCCCAGGGATTTTGTGGTTTGAAGTCAAATGCTCTACCAACTGAGCTAATCAGGCTGACATTACTCCTCTTGGACTAAATTTACCAATATCCACAAAGAACAATCAGTCAAGTACCTAACGGATTGTATCAAAAAGTTTTGATTTGGTGGCTATCATTTTTAGCTTGGCTTTTCAGAGAAAACCTGAGGTATTGCTATAGCCTTGGTGTCGTCATTGTCGTCGTCGTGCAAAAACTTTGACAATTTGTAATATCTCTGGTTTTACTAAAGGTATTCACTTGAAACTTTGCACACTTGTTCACTTTCAAAAAAGCAACCTATACTATCAAGGGGGATAACTCTAGATGCATTTTGTCTACTATCCAGCACCCAACAGATGAGCTTAGGCACCAGTAGGCGATGCTCTTGTTCATATCTTTGTTTACCCAAATCCCAACTGAATAAACCATGATAAAAACATTAAGTCACATTTGATATTATAATATAAAAAGAGCGTATAAGAACCTACCTGAAAATTGCTGATCAGAATTGTTGCACACTTAAAGTGGACAGTGAATATTGTCATGCTCGTAAAACAGTGACTTAGGAAAAATAATAAAATTCAGAGTCTGGTATGCATATTATATCATATGCTCATTGCTTTGAAATGCCTAGTCCTATTTTGGAATGAGGCGTCTGCTGATAGAAATTGCAATGTCACATTGTTTGCAGTGCTCAGGCTAGGCCCTTTAACCCATTCCCACACAGTGAAATTTTAGACTGGTCCAAATTCAAAGAAGTTACAGACAACTATTTTAAGTTTAT
The DNA here is from genome assembly GCA_946902895.1 of Fragum fragum. NCBI lineage: Eukaryota > Metazoa > Mollusca > Bivalvia > Cardiida > Cardiidae > Fragum > Fragum fragum. Next base: position 14,483,766 of record OX336382.1, on the reverse strand, counting down.
GAAATCTTTAAAATCTTTGTCTTTTTGGGTAAAAAACATTGTGGATAATGAAGAAATTGATTGTAACAAGCAATTTCTTCATTTTCTGGAATGTTTTCTAAAGGTTTTAAATTGTTGGGCGTTTAAAAGCGTCATTGAGTGGGAATTGGTTGATAATGGCCCAAGCCCTGCCCTCAAATAAAAAACCCAAAATTCTACCAATACTCCACAGGGACATAAAAATCTGGAATTGAACAGAAAAGGGCTAAGTCTTAAAATTCTCAGAAAGACAAAAAATACAGCAAATCAGATGAAAAAGCCATGGGAAAAAAGTCTAGTAAATATGACCAATTTCGGATTAAGGCACAATTTGGGACATATGGAAAACATTGATAAATGAACATTGTTGGCTATTGGCCTGAATAAGGAAAATTCTTGGTTCTCTAAATATCAAAACTTTTCATAGCTGAATTTTGGTATTAATTTAGATTATGGTGTCTTAGCACTTTGTGTAAATAACATAAGCTGCCAAAGATCTATAGCATGTGATTATCAGGTTGCCCAAAAACTGGTGCTGGGAGGATACAATTACAGTTTGGTATATTCTTGCACACAGCTTAACCCATTCCCACATATTGACGCTTTTGGATGCCCCTCAAGGAAAAAAAATGGGGAAAAAAAGGAAGAAATTGCTTGTAACAAGCAAATTCTTCAATTTTCATAATGTCTTCTACTCAGAAAGTTAAAAATTCTAAATTTCATAGACTTCAAATTTTTGTCTCAAACTGATTTTGAACCCTTGCCATGCTGGAAAAAATCCTTCACAAATTGAATTTAAAGATCAAATGACTGAAAACACTGGAACCACTGATTGTTGGTTAACCCATTACCAAACAACAAAATATTAGACTGGTCCAAATTGAAAGAGGTTGCAAACAAAAATTTAAATTTGTGAAATTTTAGATTTTTTCAGCTTTATGTGTAGAAAACATTGTGTTTTTACACAATGTTTTCCAAGTTGTTTTTCTTGAGGGGCGTCAAAAAGCTTCACTGTGTAGGAATGGGTGAATATTCATTTCAAAAATGTATCTTATAGACAACTGTGGCTTAAAAGGCACTAGCTAGCAGGTGGTGTAGACTAAGATCAGAATGTGCAGGCTGATATGGATCTCTACCTCCTGCCAAAGCAGGAATATTCTTGGCTCGGCAAGTCAAGAGTAAAAATTTTGTTAACTTGAAATTGTCCTCAGCTACATCTTTCAAATTTGATCAGTCTAGTATTTTATTGTCTGGAAATGGGTTATCAATGAAATCAATCAAATTTTCCTCTGTTCATATCAATTTCATATCAATCAATGCCGACATATTTGTCTTTACATGCAAACAATCAATGTGGGAAGAAGAGTGACATTTTCAGGTGAGGTAATTTGCGGTAGTGCAAACAAGCCATTTGACTATTTGTAGTCTATATAGACAAAGTCTACTCTTTAGCTCACCTGGGCACAAAGTGCTCAAGGTGAGCTATTGTAATGGCCTAATATCCGACTTAAGGTGTCATTGTCGTCATGCATCTACCAACAATTTCTTTAAACACCTTCTCCTCCTGAACCAGTGAACCAATCTTGATTAAACTTGGCAGAGATGTTCCTTGGGTGAAGCTCTTCCACAATTGAAATAATCGAAATCCTCCTGTAACACTATTTGCCATGGCAACAAAATCAGGAAAAATAATGAAATCTTTAGAAGTCTTCTTCTCTGAAATCAGAAGACCAAGAGCTTTGATATTTTGTATGCAGCACCTCCAAGGAGATTTTATCAAGTCGGTTCAAATAATGCCCCCTAGGTATTATTCATGTTCTGCCTGGGCACACCTCATTAAACATTGAAATAAAGAAGGAAAACATTAAAAATCTTTTTTGCTGAAACCAGAAAACTGAAGGCTTTGATATTTTGTATGCAGCACCTCCAATAGAATATCTATCAAGTTTGTTCAAACAATGCCCAATGGTCATATTTGGTATTGCCCTTGGTGCACCCCATTTTGAGCTAGCTATTGTCAAGACCTTGTATTGGTTGTGTGTCTGTAAATCCGCCCATCCATAAACTTTTATATTAAATTCTTCTCCTCAGAAAGTATGGAACAGAATTCAATCAAATTTCACAGAAATGGTCCTTTGGGTGACCCTGTATCAGATTCTATCAAGGAATTATGATCAGTTTTTGAATTGTCGCCTACAACTTATTTTATTTTGGACCACTCTAGAATTTTGTTTTGGGTAATTTGATTGTGGGTTATACATTGTAATAGTTATCATTGATTTCACTATTTCAGAAACCATATTTAGCTTGTTATGACAAAGACTTTAGACAATTTCTACACACTCATGTCCCAATTATCCACGAGAAGTTTTGGCCGACTATCTGGTGTTTTGAGAGTCGTGCACAGACCATTGTTAGATCATTTCTACAATCATCTCCACCCGTCCAATTTGAAAGGTAAGCATATTGGTCCAATTTGAAAGGTAAGCATATTGGTATGACTTGGTGATCAATATACAGTTGACAATTGTCTTAATATGGGAATAAACTACTATGTGGAAACATCATCAACAATGTCGAGGTCATACATGGCGTCCTTGGTTGAGAGTCGACTTCCTGATCAAGAGGTCCCAAGTTCGATTCCTGGTGTATTATCCTTGAACTAAAATCAAGAAGAATTAATCTAAGTTGGAATAACTTATTTCCCGATCAATTTGAAATGAATAGATTTAAACCTAAACATCCAGTTATTTTGGTTCTTGATAGTGAAATAATTATCATAACCCATTCCCACACAAGAACAGGACAATGGAGAAAGTGCTTGCTACAAGCAATTTCTTCATTATCCAAAAAAATTTAACCTCAAAAAATAAAAGAAGAATTAAATCAACTTAAAATAGCCGTCTGCAACTTCTTCCAATTTGGACCAGTCTGGGTTTTTTTTCGTGTGGTATTGGGTTGGTACATGTACTAGCATCAAGCAACACAGATAGGTAGATGCATGTAGATAGATGTGTATTGCTTCACTTTTCAGGACATTTTATTTAGCATGAATGATCCCTCTTAACATGTTAGGCCACATATTCTCCAATTAACCCATTCCAAGTCAACAAAATTTGGTCCAACTTCAAAGAAGATGCATTTCTAGGTGATGAAATTTTAAAACTCTTCGGCTTTTTGGGGAAAAAATATTGTGAAAATGAAGATATTTCTTTTGACAAGGAATTTCTTCAGTTTCAACAATTTTTCCAAAGATCTTTTTCTTATGGGGTAAAAATGTATTGTGTTGGAATATGCTAAGATATCAATACTGCCTTAACCAAATTTTAAACTGGTCCCAATTCAAAGAAGTTGCAGACAATAGCTTTCAGTTGATAAAATATTGGGGTTTTGCAGTTTTGGGGAAGAAAACATTGTGAATAATGAAGAAATTGCTTGTATTCCTCAATTCTTTACAAAAACTTTTATACTGGGGGTGTAAAAAGCGAGTCATAGATTGGAATTGTTTAACCCATTCCTACACAGTGACGCTTTTTGACACCCCTCAAGCTTTTTGACACCCCTCAAGCTTTTTGACACCCCTCAAGCTTTTTGACGCCCCTCAAGAAAAACAAATTGAGAAAACATCGTGTAAAATGAAGAAATTGCTTGTAACGAGCAATTTCTTCATTTTACACAATATTTTCTAGCCAGTAAGTTGAGAAACTCTGAAAATTCACCAAGTTTAAATTATCATTTGCAACTTCTTTCAACATGGACCAGTCTAAAATATTCTCATGTGATAATGAGTTAAGTCATCAATACTAGCTTAATGATGTAACTGATTTAGAGATATTGTAATATCAATAACGTAACCTTTCTAAAAGCTGGTTGAATTCACAGATTCCTTTATTGCCTTAATTATTCTAAGGTAGAGTATGATGGGTGGCCATGTGATCAGGCGCACAAGCCTGCGCAATAAGACAGATATATTTTTGAACATGGGTAAAACCCAGTATAATTTCATTAACCCTATGCCTACCATGTTTTTATATCATATTTAATGTCTAGGATTCAAGTATAGGGGAATTTTTCAACAAATTTATAAACTTAATAAGCCGCTGCCATAGCGTAGTGGTAGCACGTAGGACTCCTAGACATGGGGTCACAGGTTTGCCTCTGGTCTTGTCAAATATCCTCTCTGACGTTTGTCTCCCACAAATGGGTTGATAATCTTAAAACTGAGTGGGATGAGCAGCTAGACGCTAGGAAAAGATGTAGTGGTTGTACTGGTGTGGCAAATACCGGTAATTTATGATTGGGTACTCCAGCCGCAGCAACATGACTGAAATACTGTTAAAATTGGTGTTAAACCCCATTCAATCAATCAATCAACTAACTAAATAAGTATATCAGATTTTCTACTCTTTGTTTTTTAAAAAAAAATCCCCATCCTTTTTTTTAAATGTCGAGGATTTCATGAAAAAATGGGGGGGGGGCACATCCCCACCCCCTCCTGTTGAGCAGACACTTGTTCAATCCCTGTTTTTATTACGTCCATGTTAATTTATAATTAACAAAATATTGTAGAAAAAGAAGGAATTGCTTATAACATACAATTCCTTCTTTTTCCACAATACTTTCTATCCCACTGAATGTTTATTTTTCAAATAAAATCCAAAATACATTTTTTGTCTGCTAAAACCATTGAATTTGGACAGGTCTGAAATAACGCAAAACAGGGAACGGTTCAAGCTGTTTTGTGGTACATGCAGTAAACAGTTAACCCGTTCCCCCATACAAAAAATTTAGACTGGACCAAATTCAAAGAAGTAGACAACAATTTCAAGTTTTTAATTTTAAAAAAAATCTTTGTCTTTTTCAGTAGAAAACAATGTTCAACAAGCAATTTATTCATTTTCCTCATTGTTTTCCTGAACTATTTTTTTTTAGAGATGTAAAAAGGCAGGTTTGTGTGGGAATGGGTTAATTTTATTGTGTTTTACATCAAGAAAATGTCATGTGTTATATTTGCGAGCTATAAAAATTAATTATTCATTCTGTTCATATTAAACGCCTATTGGGAAATATAATCTACTGTTCTAATTGCCTTGTAGCAGAAAATATAGAAATAGGCCAGTTTACTTATTGTATCCACTTGTACTCGGACAAGTTTTTCTATGTGTCCAAAATTAAAATGAACTTGACCACAAAAAATGAAAAGGACAAACTTTGAGAAAACATTGTTGCTTGAACCCAGCATTTTCTGCATTAAAATGAATAATTTCTACCTGTCGTTTCATGTCTTGAATTTTGGTCAGGGTGATAATGGCCTGGTTATGTCGGCACAATATTGTTGTTCAGTTCATCAAGATGCTTGTTTAGATATCTCAGCACAAGGAGTGACCTCACTTCTAGAGGTCGTTGTAGGGTTAAAGTAGTTCTTTTATAAAAATTAGTACGAAATGAAAACAGCCTTTTCAGTGCACATTAGCAATGGACATGCTTAAATGCCTACTTTTTCATGAGTCCTGCATGTATTCTACAGTTTTAAGCTTGATTTAGCCGTCTCCGCCCTTGACTTTATATTCCAGAGGATGACAAATGGACTAGGGCGTACCAAAACTAACCCACCTTTTCCTAGGTGGGAAAAGACGGTGTCTCTACAATGGCAATAATAGCAAAAAAAATCATCATTCATGACCTATAAATTTTGGTCTTAAAAGACAGACCTAAATGAGGATGAATCATTAAAGAAGTCATATGTCAACAAATGTTTTGTAATCTGCCACAGCATCATAAACATGTGTAATTTTATATATAACAAAGAAGTCCGAAAATCCAGTGGGGTCTGACCACAATATTGTTTGGATCAATCAGTCGTCAAGAGGCTTGTTAAGCCTTCTCTAATCAATTATTTATTTGTTTTTGGGTTTGTTATAACATGACTTTTTGGAGGAACTCCAACTCAACTATAGTCCAATTAGTATATTGATTTATATGGTTTACCCTTTCCCATACAATTATACTTAAAAACATTGTGGAAAATAAAAAGAAATTGCTTGTAACAAGCAATTTCTTCTTTTTCCCCAATGTTTTCTTTCATGTAGAACGGCTACTTTGTGATTGGTAATAACTTATAATGTCATCTGCTACCTCTTTGAATTTGGACAAGTCTATAAATTGGATAAAAAAATAACAGGTTAACACAATACTGGAGTCATTACAACAAAATTAAGACATGTCCAAATATGAAGATATTATAGCAGATGACTACAAAGTAACAAGCAATTTCTTCATTTCTCAAATTGTTTTCTATCCCAATAGACAAAATGTTTCAAATTTTCAACAACAATGAATTATCGCTTGCAACTTTTTTCAATTTGGACTAATCAGTTATCTAAATTTTCTCCCCCTGGTAATTATTTGATAAGACTCTTTGAGAACTTTGTCATAATTTCCACACAACTTCACTGAGGAAGAGTAATTTAGCAAAAAATTGTGGGAAAAGAAGAAATTGCTCATATCAAGGATTATTATGTTTTCCAGCAATATTTTCTATCCTATCAAATACAAAATTCAAAGATTTACCACAACTTTTATTGATGGGTCAACCCAAAACAGTTGTAAGTGTCTATATGTTTTTATGCAGTTACAACTGTTTTGCAGAGACCCATTGATATGTTGTCTGCAACATCTTTCATAGGGCTCGTGCTAGAATTGAGGTTTAGGAGTCATTTAGTCCTTGACCATGAAAGGCTGGGTCAAAAAGCAACCGCGAAAACCAAATCATGAATATAAATTTGAGAGTTTAAGTGCCAACTGACCGATGTGCAAAGCTATGAAGTAAGCAATTAATTTGCACAATTTTCAATGATATATTATATACCAATGACAAATCAAGAGTAAAACCATATTTAGACCCTTAGATTTCTCTCAAAGGGGTCAAATTCATTCCTTTGGGGGAATTTCTAAGGGTCAAAATAGGATATTTTCAGGTTTTGAGGGTCAAAACCCTGGTTTGGGAGCCAAAACAAGAGCTGTGTTTCAATTTGGACTTGTCTAAATTTTTATCTTGTGGTAATGGGTTAATTCTAGCTGTCTGTATTACAGTGAGGTGTTGTGTATGCCAGACGGAGGCCAAGTCAGACTGGACTGGGTTCACAACAGTGATGGTAACAGTCTATACCCGGATCTGAAAACTCGACCGACGGTCATTATGCTACCAGGACTCACAGGTATTGGAGTCATCCTAAATAAAACACTCAATAACCGTTATGCATCCTCTTCGACCAATTGACCAATCGCTGGCCTCGCCCTCTTACTCCCTAGGCCCTGCCCATTTACTCGTACAAGAAGTTCCACTTCAATTTTTAATGGCATTATTTTGTCAAATATATGGCCAGTAGCATGTAACGAAAAAGTAAAATGGTTGGTTGGTGACCTAAATATCGTAACTACAGCTCGGTGAAGCTGCAGTTATGACGTTTGTGTGGCCAAACCAACAATATAGATTAACAAAAATGGCGGCCAATGTCGGAATTGAAAAGCTCAGCTCCAGGCTGAATAGATTATTTGATTGGTCTGTTAATTCCTTGTTCCTTGATTGACAACCACAATTGGTCAATTCCCACACAATCACACCTTTTTATTCTCTTTCAGAAAAAAAAAAAGGTTTGGTTTTCTTTATTATCCACAATGTACAGTCATTTTTAACTTGGCTATCTTCAGAGAAAACCCAAGCTACAGCTATGGTTAGGTTGTCATCTGTGTCTGCATGGTTGTCTGAGAATTTCAACCTTTTGTGGTACTCTTGTTGACAGTCATGCTTATAGACTGATGTAGTTGCGATAAAGAAATTTGTCACACACGTTACAGTTTCTATTTTGTTGGATGTGAACCACATTCTGGATTTATCCAACTGTGCAGCTTCATAAACCCTTTCCTGTTTAATCCATGGTTTTTACGTCCCTGTGATTTTGTAGCTGAGAAAACATTGTGGAAAAAGAAGAAATTGCTTGTGACAAGCAATTTCTTCTTTATCCTAAATGCTTTCTACCCTACTAAATGGTTATCGTTCAAATTTAATCCATTTTAAATTTTTGTCCTCAAAACCTTTGAGTTTGGACAGGTCTAAAATTTTGCAAAATAGGAAAGGGTTAAATAAAGTCTTTATTATTGTTGTTATTATTCCAATGAGTTTGAAAATCATTTTTCCAATCCTAATGGTTGTTCTAAGGTCAAAATGAGTGAGAAATATGCTTTATTTGCTTTAATCCAGTCCCACTCAATGACAGTTTTTTACACTCCTCAAGAAAAAACAACTTGAAAAGTTTGTGGAAAATGAAGAAATTGCTTGTAACTAGAAATTACTTCATTTTCCACAATGTTTTCTGTCCTGAAAAATTAAAAAATCTAAAATTTTATAAACATTAAAATGTTGACCGCATCTCCTTTCATTTTGGACCAGTCTAAAATTTTACCATCTGATAATGGGTTAAAACCATTACAAGTTGTCAAAATTTTAGACTGATCCAATTGAAAGATGTTGCAATCAACAATCTAAAAGTTCATGAAATCTTATTACTTTTTGTAACTTTGGGCAGAAAACATTGTAAGAAATAATGAAATTGCTTCTTTCATTTTCTATAATGTTTTACAAATTCTTAACTTCAGGGAGCGTCAAAAGGCAGGTTTGTATAGGGATGGGTTTAGTAATTGAGTGTTTGATTAGTAGTTCATTTTTCTGAAAGGGCAGCTAGTTGGCTGTTTTTGTAACTTCCTCCTACACCACCTATGAAGTATTGGTTTCATCACGTCTGCCAGTCTTTGCATCATATAGGTCAAAGTTCAACTGTGTTACTGACAAAATGATAAGATGGGGGGGGGGGGGTAATTTCGCTCTGCGATAACTAGTTGTACCTGCAATACTTGTTATACAGAAATCGATGACAGTGGCATTAACCCATTCCCACACAACAAGATTTTACACTAGTCCAAAATGAAAGGAGTTGCAGATGGCAATTCAAAGTTTATTAAATTTTAGATTTTTTCAACTTCCTGGGTAGAAAACATTGAAGAAATTGCTTGTCACAAGCAATTTCTTCATTTTACACAATGTTTTCTCAATTGCTTTTCTCGAGATGTGTTGAAAGCCGTCACTGTGTGGGAATGGGTTAAACACGTACAACTTTGGTTTCAGGGACAAGTGATGAACCCTACATAAAACACATGGCTACAGAGGCAACAAAACTTGGGTACAGGTAAGATTTTATTACTATTTTGTCCTGTGTGTTGTTGGTTTGTCAACATAAACTTCATCATTGTTCATTATTTTTGAATGATAAGAGAAAGAGCATTCATATTTATCATGTACACAGGGCTCTGCAGAGTGGGCGACTCAGGCGAAAAAGTCGCCTGGTTTCATAAAACTTCGCCTGATTTGCTGATCAAAGCGAAGTCGCCTTGAATTTTCGGGAAGTCGCCTGGATACGATAGGTGACAACAAAATCTGGCCCAATGGCTATAAAAGTAGGTGACAGTGTTCAATTATACAACTGCCGGTCGGAGGACCCTTGATCGTGTATCGATAGTCGCGAGGCCAGCAGATTATCAGAAAGAGGGGTATGTTCTGGCAGCTAATAGTCAACATGCTTGCTTCATTCACACCTACGCTGATTGGTTTCGGCAATGCTTTGCATACTATCGGCACTAGAAATCCTTTACCTTCTTAAGTTTTAATTATTTCTGAAAATTAAGTTATCATCAGTTTACGAGATTTGTTGCTTACTTTCTCATAATGAGAATAATGGCCGACATTTACAGACGCCGTGTCATTTACCAGAAGTCAAAATTTTGTTAAAAATTTGAAATCTTGATGAAAAATAATTCTGCCAAAAATCTACGTAGAGTAGTTCATTCATTTTTCATTAGAATCCTTCAATTTGAATTATCTGCTTTAATTGTAACAAGTGAAGAAAATTATGGCAAACAATTTAAAGGCTGCTACGATCTTTTCCTGAGTTTCTTGTTATGATAAATTCTTTCCAAAAACTAAATTTCACTTACTTGTGTTGGTAATAATTCCTTTAAATGACATGTAATCCAATAAAATGGAGTAAATTATCCTGTATTAACTTTAAACCTCTGCATGTAGACAGTCTGGTTTTGTGTACTCAGCAGTAACCCTTACCCTTTACACACTATAACTGACTTAATCACAGAGGACTTTTTTTACCAATTAATGACAATTTTTATCCATTTATATGTTATCAGGTACACTGGACAGACTTTAACTCATTACCACACAATCCCCCATTTTGACATCTTGAAATGTTTTATGGGAAACTGTGGAAAATGGAGGAAATGATTGCAGCAAGCAATTTATCCTTCCCCACATGTTTCTACCCTCTTTGGCACATTATTTCTTATTTAAGCTCACTTTGAAATGTCTTATTTAGCTTCTTTCAATTTATACCAGTCTGAATTTTTTCTTCTTGTAATGGTTTGATTAAATACATGTTGTTACAATGAAATCTTTTCTCATTTTCTGCTTCAAATAGGAACACTACTCATTTCATTCAGACTGCCTATACACTATTTGCATTTTTTTTATTAGTTGACTTTCTTATCATATATGAATCTATTATGAAATATTAAAAAAAAAAATCAGAATCAAACTCTTGAATTCTCAAACCTAAAAAATGAAAAATACAAAAGTATTTGATCACAGGAATAAGATCTTTATTGAGGACTGAAAGGATAAGCAGTATTTTCTATGTTTATTGCATAATACATAATATAAAATGCAACTACTTGATTGTAAAGCTATTTTATTTTCTGACAGAAATGAGGAATACGCGTAAAGACTTAATTTTTAATGAGATCCACTTCTCCTGAAAGTCTCACCACTTCTCCCCATTTTGAAAAACTTCTCCCAATTCTCAGACTAGTGAGAAGTGACTTCTCCCCGAATTCTGGGAGTCTGCAGAGCCCTGGTACAGTGCTACTACTAAAAGCTTCTTGTTGAAATCAGTATCAAGATCATCATTCAAGGTTTTATTCATCCAGTAAAAATAACTATTAAACGGTAAGGGATAAAGCCTTCATATTTCAACTATGTTTTGCTTGTGACAAGATATTTCTGTTTGCAGGGTTTTCCATGACACTCTCCTTCTTTGAATTTGGACCCCCATTTTTCAGAAATGACCCCAAAATAGCTAGACAGCCTTCTTTATCTTATTTGATAGGGGTCATAATGTGGAAAAATGACCCCCTGTTTTGAAAGTGGAGGGAAAACCCTGTGTTTGTTCCAAATTTAAAGTCATTTTTTCTTGCCAAGGTAATTTTTTATGCGTGTAAAATGAAAAAAATATCATTGGATTTTGAATTATACTTTACCTGTATATCTTATTTTGCATATTAACCCATTTCCACACAAGAAAATTATAGACTGGTTCAAATTGAAAGAAGTTGCAGAAATTTAAGTTGATAAAATTTTGGATTCATTTTTATTTTGGGGTTGAAAACATTGTGTATGATGAATAAATTGCTTATCACAAGCAATTTCTTCATTTCCACAGTTTTTTCCAAAGCTATATTTCTTTGGGGCATCAAAAAGCGTCACTGTGTTGGAATGGGTCAAGATTCTTACATCATTAATTTCATCATCATTTTCAGAGTTGTTGTATTCAATAACAGAGGAAATGGCTCAAAACTGCTGGTACAGTATATCTATTCTATCCTCAAATTCATAGTAAATGATATGTAAAACTGTCAGAAGAGACAATATGGTTGACCTATATCCTCACAATCTCCCTTTTTCAATACCCTAGAGATACAGTCTTTGGAAAACCTTTTGTAAAATTAAGAAATTAACTGTAACAATGTTTTCTTTCCTGAAAGTCAAAACGAGTAAATTTAATGAACCTTTAACTTTCATCTACAACTTTGTTTAACCATTTCCTATACAAACCCAGGATTTTACATCACTGTGACTTTATACAACAGAGAAAACATTGTGGAAAAAAGAAATTGCTTGTTTTTCCTACCACATAGGATGGTTTTATTAGCTCGGCTGTTTTCAGAGAAAACCAAAGGTATTGTGATCACCTTGGTGTCAGCATTAGCGTTGGCGTGACAAACTTTAACCTTGATCATATCTCTGTTGTTATTGAAGATATCCTCATGAAACTTGGAATGTGTATTGACCATCACAAGAGCTATCTAGACTATCAAGGGGTATATCTCAAAACATGTTTTTGTAAGCGTTATGAACCTTTTTTGACTTAGAACTTTTGCATTATTCAGCACCTGCAGCCAAGCGCTGGCACCTGTAGGCGGTGCTCTTCTTTTTCAATTATATCCAATTTTCATCATCCTCTATCAATTTGAACCAATCTAGAATTAAAAAACAACAACAGGAAAGGGTGATTTTGACCAGTCTAAAATTTTTTGGTCAGAAAATGGGTTAAACATTGTCATACAACAGTGTCAGTAACTCCTCCAAACATGCCTACAATGATTCAATATCTTAACTCATTACCACACAACAAAATTTTAAACTGGTGCAAATTGAAAGAAGTTGCAGTTGATAATTTGCAGTGGATAGAATTTTTCTATCTTTTTAGATAGAAAGCATTATGGAGGATGTAGAAAATGCTTGAAGCAATTTCTTCATTATCAAAGAAATTTTTCAATTACTTATTTCTTGGGGGGCATAAAAAAGTTGCATTGTGTGGGATTTGGGTTAAGTCTGATGATTAAATTTGAATGCAGCAATATCATTCTCTCCAAATGTTTTCAACAACAGATCATGTCAAGGTATAAAAAACACAGTTGTATATCCTTCATTCAGTCTACCTCTATATTGTACCTCTCTTTTGATTTTTGCCCACTTTGAATTTTTTTTGCAACCACCTTCAATTAAGACATACCACTTAGAAGATTTGTAGTGGATTAGTTTTATTTGAACTCAAGACCCATTTAACCCATTCCAACACAGTGGAATTTTAGACTGGTCCAAATTGAAAGAAGCTGCAGACGACAATTTCAAGTTGATAGAATTTTGAATTTTTCTGTCATTTTGGGTAGAAAACATTGTGGATAATGAAGAAATTGCTTGATACAAGCAATTTCTTCATTTTCCACAATGTTTTCCAAAGCTTTTTTCTTGAGGGACGTAAAAAGGAGGGATTGAGTTGGAATGGGTTAATCTTAACACATTCCCATACAATGATGCTTTTTGACGCCCTTCAAGGAAAGCAATAGGAAAACATTGTGTAAAAGGAAGAAATTGCTTGTAAAAAGCTTATAAAAATCGTGTAAATTGTCGTCTGCAACGTCTTTCAATTTGGACCAGTCTACTATTTTTCAGTCTGGAAATGGGTTAAGTTAAAATGGGTAACTATATGTATCAATCACTTTTCTCTTTAACCAATTACCAGACCGAAAAATTTTAGACTTGTCCAAATTTTGGATATTTTCATCTAGTTACAAGAAACTTCTCCATTTTACACAATGTTTTCTCAATTGCTTTTTTCAAGAAGTGTCAAAAAGCATACTTGTGTGGGAATGGGTTAATCTTGCAACTAAAATTTTAATCAATTCACTTTTTTTATTTTCCTTTTTTTTTTTACGTCTGTCCTTTTTACGAAGAATAAATCTAAGTCGTCACACAAGTCACTACATGTACACCACATACATTTCAGACTCCAAGAACCTACTCTGCTGCAAACACAGAAGATATGACGATGGTGGTGTCAGATTTTAAAATGCGATATCCTGATGCCCCGCTTATGGGAGCCGGTGTTTCACTTGGCGGGTAAATATCACACTTTTATACTACTTAAAACTTACAACACAATTCGAACATTAACCAATTCCCAAACAAGCCCTCTTTTTACATCCCTGAAGGAAAATGTTTGGAAAATATTGTAGAATATGAAGAAATTGCTTGTTACAAGCGATTTCTTCATTATCCACAATGTTTTCTACCCTAAAAATTGAAAATTCTATCAACTTTAAATTGTTGTCTGCAACTTTTTTCAATTTGGACCAGTCTAAAATTCTGTCGTCTGGTAAAGGGTCAAGGTTATATACCATATTACTTGTATTTATCCATGACCACACAACAAATCCGTTTTACTTGGACGAATTGAAATAAGTTACAGTTTGATTGGAAAGGAAAGTGTCACAAAGGGTAAAAAACAATGTGGGTTATGGAAGACATTGCTTATGGAAACAATTTCTCCTTTACCACTATTTTTTTCAAACATTTATTTCTTTGACGCATCAAAGTATGGGATTGTGTAGAAAGATTACTCTAGAGAAAAAAAAAAGAAAATGGAAGTTATACTAAACCTTCTCCGGCAGCAACACATATTCTTTCCGACAATTGTCTCTCACCAATGGGTGGTTAATCGTAAACCTCAGTGAGATAGCAGCTGGAGGCTAGGAAAGGATGTAGTGGTAGTACTGGTGTGAGAAATACCAGGAATCCATTGTTAGGTGCTCCAGCTGTCTTGATATGACTGAAATACTGTTAAACCCCATTCAATCAATCAATCAATATACTTAACCTATTACGAGAAAACTGGTCCAAACTCAAAGAAGTTGAAGATAACAATTTTAAGTTAATGAGATTTTAACACCTTTGTCTTTCAGGGCAAAAAATATTGAGTATGTTGAAGAAATTGCTTGTTACAGACATTTTTTTTCATTTTCCACAATGTTTTCCAAGCTTTTGTATTTAGGGGGGTAAAAAAGTGGCATTGTGTGGGAATGGATTAAAATATTATTAATGACATGTAAGAAGGATTAAGAAAGATATTGCTGTATTTTAATATTTGATTTTGCATTATTTGGAATAATGTAAAAAGAACAATTTTGAGCCTAAATAATGAAATTTCTGTTTTAATTTACACATGCTGTTATTTTTTGTACACAAGTAAAATACCAAGATTTCGGTCCTGGCTATCTCTTGATATCTCTGATGATGGCCAAATTAATTGACCAATCACTGACTCTGCCCACTTACTAAATTGTCCCCCGCCAATTGACTCCGACAGGAAGTCCCGCTTCAATTTTAAATGGCGTTATTTTGCAAAGCTCATAGCCAGTAGAATGTAACGAAAAATGAAATGGTTGGTTAGTTGGTGAGCTAAACATCCTAACAAAAGCTTGAATTAGGTATAGTTACGATGTTTAGGTCACCAAACAAACAAAAATGTTTCACATAAATGGCGGCCAATTTAAATCTTATAATACTGCTTTGTACTCCAATCATGTGAAAAAGGAAGAAATCTTGTGTAACCAGTAATTTCTTCATTACCCACTGTTGAAAGAAGTCTCTTTTTCTGGGAAGAAAACTGTGAAAAGAGATTTTCAACAATGTTTTCTATAGACTTTTTCCTGAAGTTCACAATTAAGTAGGATTGTTTGAAATGGGTTAAGACAAGTTATCCAAAATATGTCCTATTTTACAGGATGATTTTATTTTCGTATCTTGCCAAATCGGGGAAAGATTGTCAGATGTTGGGTGCCATTTGTCTTTCGATGCCTTGGAACTGTTTTGAATCAGTTATTGCATTAGAAAAACCGGGTATCAATAAACATGTACTTAATAGAAGTTTAGCAAAAGGACTTGTGGATAACTTTAAAAAGTGAGTGGTAGAGTGTAGTAACTTGGTTTTGGGGAGTGTATTAACAAATTAGTGGTACAGTGTTGTAACTTGGTTGTGAGGAATGCTTTGCATGCAAAAAGTCAAAAAGGTTTCTGTTACTTTATACAACATGCAATTTTGAGCCATATTTCCTTCATTAACTTTTTAATTTTGCATCAAAAGTTTAATTTAAGCCGTGATTATATGTTTATGTAAGTAAATTAACCAAAACAACTTATTTTGTAGCTTTCTGAACTTGGTTGTATAACCTGCATAAAATCATTTGCAAAATGCTACAATTGAAAGTACTCTTGGAGAGAACTGTCAGATGTTGAATTTTTCTTCTGTTAAGTTTGGCATATATTCATTTTCTGAAACCTTTTTGAACTTTTTTTCTTATGAAGAAACAGCAAAACCAAAGATAATGCTCATGTCAAAGTAGCATATAATTGAATAATGAAATCTGTGAAGTAAAATGAAAATATTGTGAGCTGTAAAGAAGCATTTGTAGAATAATTCTAAACTTTTTAACAAACTTGAATCCAGGGTTCACGCTGCCGATTGCTATTGTCGCCAAATGCGATAAAAATAAAATTCTGGCGCAAGTTTTTTTCATTTGGCGAAAGTTTGTGTTGCCAAAAAAAATGACATTTTTTTTTATACATACTTTTACTTTGACTAATCTCCGGAAATCAAGGCCGAGGGCTAAGTGTATATCATTGTTCAAAGGCTTGTATATCAGGTCAATTCTGTCATCGAGTGTGACACAAGACCGACACATTGCCAAGTTTAATTACAGTTCTGATTGACAGCAAATCAGATTAATGAAATGCACTCAATGGTTGGCTGGTCATGTTGATTTTGTGTTGAGGGCGTGACTTAGTCTTTGGGATGACCTTAGATGACGGCTACGATTGAATACATTTATCACGCATGAATTGGCTCTCTTCAAAAAAATATAACCAAACTGGCCACCATTTGCCTTTACTTGATGAATACATTTGATGTATTCGTGAATAATTTCGTATATTTCTGCTGACAGTTTCAGTCAGTTTCTAATCTCGGCACCGCTACCACGAAATCCTTGTATAAACACTGAATCAGCATTCAAGGGTTATAAGAAGTATATTCTGATGAGCTGTTGATGGTAACAGTGGTAGTTTGTCAAAATTTGTCAGAAATTTCAAGAGTTCTACTGTCCTAAAAGCAGACGAACCATTTCTTTTTTGTTCATTCGTACCCAAGAATGTTCATCCTTAAACCGTTTTTTTTAAATACAGATGTCTAAGTTATACTATCATCAAATCAGGCATATTATATAAGGCTTATTACTATTTCCTTCTCTTTATTTTTCTCATCAAAGTCTTGAATTTTTAATCAAAGTACTGAAAGCACTGATTGAAGATGAGTCAACTCATTGTAGGTGTATGACTCAGGTACATCCATTCAAGACTAAATTACAAATGAAATACCATGTTTACAACCTCTTTAATATGTATATTCTTCATTTTACAACGTATAAGTTCAAAAACTAAATGTGCAGTTATGAAATGTTCGACTTTGGCACCAACTCCTTCTCTATTTGGCCCCAACTTTTTTCCATTTGGCCCCAACTTTTTTTATTTGGAGAAAGTGATGGCAACAACTTTTTTCTAGCCAGAGCTAAACCTGGAATCTTATTCAATTATTGGAGACTGACTTGTATTGTAGTTAAAATAAAGTGTTTTCCAGCTTCAAAGGCTAATGGGTATGTGTATTTTCTATGGTTTTGCTATTTTACCAAATAACATAATGGTTATTAAATTGCTGGTCATGAAATATGGAATTTATTAAATGAGTTAAGAGATGAAAGAGAATATTTTTGTTTTCATGGAGGTATGAACCAAAAAACCTAATCACAAACAAAAAATATTCTCTGTATTTCTTAAAATTTAATGGCATGGAGCAATAGAAACAAAAGCTTTACAAATTTTGATAACTTTTTGTATGGGATTATTTGTGCAACAGCATACAAAATTGCTGCATGCTCAAAATTTGTTCATGGAATTATGAATAATTTCTCTCGACCAATCAGAATGCTTGTTTTTGATAGACAAAACTAAAAATTGAATTATTCATCTATAAACAGACAAAGATAAGGTTGTGCCAAGTTTTTATTTGTAAAAAATGATGAGTTTAATATATTCTGTATTTCATTATAATGAATTTGATATTCTATTTATAATATGGCTTGGAATTAATCAATTAAATTCTTGGAATTTATCATAATATTGCTGTTTGCAAAGTAATGGCATTACATACATTATGTCATTATTTTTGTGGTAATGCAAAAACATTGCAATAAAGTTCAGTTGATTTCCATAATTTTTACTCCATATCAACTACGTATTATTAAGATATTCAATGGGTTTATTTTCCTCCCATGCCATATTATAAAAATGACCATTTTGTTTGATTGATACTAACACTTTATATTAAATGGCACACTAACTGTTTTGTTTTGCAGAATGATTCTTTTACAATATCTGACCAAATCAGGAAAAGACAGTCATTTACTTGGTGGATTTTGTGTTTCCACAGCTTGGAATGTTTTTGAGTCAGTGACGTCTCTTGAGCGTCCTGGCCTGAACAAACATGTTTTAAATTGGTCATTGGCCAAAGGTCTTGTTCAGAATTTCAAACAGTGAGTAGTAAGATTTAGATACCCTGGACCCATACTTGTTGCCCTTAATCAGGTTTGTGAGATCTTTTAACCCATTACAAAACGACAACATTTTAGACTGGTCCGAAATAAAGGAGTTGCAGACAACAATTTTAAGTTGATGAAATTCTAGATTTTTTCAATTTTCTGGGTAGAAAACACTGTGGAAAATGAAGAAATTGCTTTAACAGGCAATTTCTTCATTTTACACAATTGTTTTTCTTGAGGGGTGTCCAAAAGCGTTACTATGTGGGAATGAGTTAATCAGGCAATAATACCTGATGGGAAAGCAGTATCCCATCATGTAATGTGAAATCCAAATACATCTAAAAACAACAACAGAGAAAATCAATAGAAATCTGGAACAAAAGGTAAGATTTTACCTTTTTGCTGTTTCCTATTCAACATAGTGTAAGTTTAAAGTTAGCAGTGCAAGAAAATACACCAAGTTGAAAGAGTCTGTTTGTCACAATATGTCAGAAATTCCCAAACAATGATGTCCTGGCCACGGCCATAGAGTAGTGATTGTGTGTAGGACACCTTGTCATGGGGCCCCGGGTTCGATCCCCAGCTGTGGCGAATATTCTCTCTGACATTTGTCTCCCACCAATAGCTGGATAATCATAATCATCATTGGGATGAGTAGCTGGAGTCTCGGAAAGGATGTAGTAGTAGTATTGGTGTGTGAAATACCAGGAATCTATGGTTAGGTGCTCTAACCGCTGCGATATGGCTGAAATACTGTCTAAAGTTGTGTTGAACTCCATGCAATAAATCAATTGACAAAGATGTCCGAAAACTTTGGTAATGCACTTTTACAGCTTGTGACTGGTTTCAGGATTTTTTTTTCTATTTCCAATTGGCCTGTTGAGCTTTCTAAATCTGTTTTTTTGCCTCATTTGGAGATCTAACCAACCTGATTATTATTAGCCAGAATGTCCAGCCATTTCCTCCACCCACCTGCTGCGTTTGTGATTGCATTTATTCTTTGTTACCCCTGTCCAAATATATATAGTAGGAATATGATGGTTAAGTTTCCAAAGATGTACCTTGACTTTGTATAAGAGTTGGATACTCTTCTTCCTTCACTTTAACCCATTACCTGACAACAATATTTTAGACTGGTTCAAAGTCAATGCAGATGACAATTTCAAATTGATGACATTTTAAAGATTTTGTCTTTCTCCCTAAAATTATTGTGAAAAATTAAGAAATGTTTGTAACAAGCAATTTCTCTTTTTTCCACAATATTTTCTCAAGCTCTTTTATATATTGATATAAAAAACAGAACACATGAACTCATTAACAGACAACAAAATTGTAGACTAGTCCAAATTGAAAGGAGTTGCAGAAGATAATTTTAACCCTTGTCATGCTGAAGCCGGAATATTCCGGTTTTGGCAGGAGGTGTAGACTAAGATCAGCCTGCACATAAGTGCAGTCTGATCTTCGTCTACACCCTCGGCTTGTACTATTCCTGTCAGAGTGGTTTTATGAAATTGATTTCTAAAAGAAGTATTGATTTTTGAACATGGACTTCTGACAGTGCTTTCAGCCCTTTGATTTTACAACAATTCAGTAAGGTAATATACAATGTATATAGCACGACAAGGGTTAACTTTATGATATTTAACACTTTTTAACTTTTTTATGTGCAGGCTGATCTTAGTCTAAACCTCCTGCCAAAACCGGAATATTCCGGGATCAGCGTGACAAGGGTAAACCTCTGCTGGATCCTATCTATTTTTCAATCATTTGTTTTATACAGTTCTGAGATGGTCATTTAAAACTCATTCTAACCTGTATTCCTGTTATTAGTCTTAGACTATACACAGGCATATGAAAATATGAATGTAAATTTACTGTACATGCAATTAAATGCATACCTTCTTAACCAATTACCAGACAACAATAACTTATAATTGCAATACTTCAAAATAGAGTATTTTCATTGGCCCAAATCGTATCACGTGATCAAATCGATTGCACTTTATACCTCGATAAAAGACAGATCTATTTTCGACAAAAATAAAAACAAAACAAGGTCAGGGATTTCCGAAATTGGGAATTCACTTCCAAGAAATACCCAACTTGTTTTGTTACTATTTATAGTCATCACCCTTTGAATTTCGATTTCCTCGAATTCCTTTATACTTCCATGGATTTTCAATAAATAGATAAACAAATAGTGTCCTTATAACAATTATAATGTTTGTTTTAAACATGAAGATTTCGATAACTCACCTTTATTAGCCGTAAATCCGAGATGTCGAATCAGCTTCACCACATCAGCATGCATCGTGTCCATGTGGTAGGTTTATATTTCGTGTCTATTACAAAGCATCTATTCATAATTCTAACTGTTATCGACCCAGATATCATAATTTACAGAGTTTAAAGTTAGTATTTGCTCATAATTATTCCAAATGAATCCAACTAATGTTCGAATTTCCATTTCAAAAAACCCAAGCGACAAAATAAAATGTCCGCCGTTACAATGACTCGAGCGATAAACTGTGTAAATGTATACATACGCCTGTCAAAGAAAAAGTAACTCCGCCCACAGTTCGTTTATTTGTTTTTATTTTCATCTCTCTATCCGTTTCGGATTTGAAAATAGACGTATTGCAATTATATGGGCTGAGTGTATTTTTCACTGCGTTTATTGGAGTATAAAGTGCAATTGCCTTAGCACATGGCTTGAACATAACGCCCTATGGGCGTTATTTGCCATGTGCTAAGGCAATTGCACTTTATACTCCAATAAACGCAGTGAAAAATACACTCATCCCTATAGTAAGAGGTTGCAGACAACTTTTCAAAATGCAATGAGTTGGAAAAAAATACAAGTAATATTTATGGTTGAAAAGATGGTGAGGAGATAATGTTTGTTACAAACAATTTATGCTTTTCTGACAATGCTTTCCACAGCTAATTATCTTTCAAAGTGCAGAATTATGTAGTTATGGGTTAACATTTGCCACCTACCTATTAGTTTATACAGTTTAATTTTAGTTGGGTCTATTAAGATTGAAGCGCTTTGATTGGCTGAATTTCTTCATACTTCCATGAATAATATTTTTTATGCATGCATCTATTTTGCTCATAATGTAGATCAATGAAAATTTATTAACCCTTTCCTGGACAAACACGGAATTTTACGTCACTGTGATTTTACACTTGAGAAAACATTGTGGAAAAAGGAGAAATTGCTTGTTACAAGCAATTTCTCCTTTTCCCACAATATTTTCTACCACATAGGTTGGTCAGATTTCAAATTGCATGCATATTTCATTGTCGTCTGCAACCGCTTTCAAATTGGACCAGTCTAAAATTTCATGAAACAGGAAAGGGTTAAATACTCGTAAAGTACATGCCTAGTTTTTCTTAATGATATGAAATTATTACAAATGAAGAAAATATTTTTTGTTTTCATTGAACCAAAAAACATAATAAAACTAATGTATGAATCAGTTTTGTGTAATACTGTGTACCGGTAACTAACCTTTGTCTTTTCTTCACAAAATTTCATTTTTTGTCATATTTAGATCTACATTGTGTTCAAATATTTCCTCTACACTAAAAAGAACAAGCAGGTAGTGTAGACTAGGATCAGGTCAGCTATTGTCAACACAGGAATATCCATTTTCCACAATGTTTTCAGAATTTTTTTCTACAGGGGTGTCAGAAGGTGTCATTGTGTTCAAATGGGTTTTAAGAAACTTCTTATTAATTTTAACAGACATTTATTTTAATCTTGTAACTTTTTAAGGTTTTCATGAAAATATGCTCTGAATAACCTTTTTATCAGTATTTTTATTGTTAGTTTTGTTTTGTGTTGTTTATTAATTGGGCTTTTCCTTTTTTTTAGAGAAGTTGTATTTCTGTAGGTTCCATGTGCCTATGTATCTTGTCTCCTAAATAACATTAACCCTTATATTTATTTTAATTTTAGACTGGTCCAAATTCAAAGGTTTTGAAAACGACAATTTAAAGTTGAACTTATTTAAAACATTATCACTCCGTAGGGTAGAAAATATTGTGGAAAAAGAAGAAATTGCTTGTAACAAGCAATTTCTTCTTTTTCCACAATGTTTTCTCAAGCATTAAAATACAGGGACGTAAAAACCAGGGATTAAACAGCAAAGGGTTAAACCAGCTTTGAATACAAGTTAACCCATTCCCACATGCCAAAATTTTTGACTTGTTGAAATTCGAAGAAGTTGCTGAAAACAATTTTATGTTGTTACAATTTAAAAAACTTTGTCCTATAGGGTAAAAAACATTGTGGATAATGAAAATATTGCTTGTAATAAGCAATTTCTTTTTTATCCATTTTGTTTTCCAGAGATTTTGTCTTCATATATTATTTCTTGTTTCATTCCTCATCTACCATTTTATGTCTTGTAGTTGTCTTTGTATTGTTCTGTATGTGTTATGTTATACTATCCTTAACCCTTTCCTGTTTTTCAAAATTTTAGACTTGTCCAATTTGAAAGAAGTTGCAGACCACAACTAAAAGTGAATGCAATTTGAAAAGTAACCAACATACAGGGTAGAAAATATTGTTGGGAGAAGAAATTGATTGCAATAAGTAATTTCTTCTTTTTGCCACAATATTTTCTCAAGTATAAAATCATGTAAAATCCCGGGTTTGTAGAGGAAAGGATTAAGTTTCTTGTGCACTGAATGATCACAGTTGCTGATGCCCCGCATAACATCTATCAATCAATTGACCAAAGCTTTTTGCTTGGGGGCTTAAAAAGGTGGGAATTGTGTAGGAATGGATTAACCCTTTCCTCTTTTTCAAAATTTTAGACTTGTCTAAATTCAAAGAAGTTGCAGATGATAATTAAAAGTGAGTGCAATTTGAATAGTAACCAACCTAAAATTTAGAAAATACCGTTGGAAAAGAAGAAATTGCTTGTTACAAGCAATTTCTTGTTTTCCCACAATATTTTCTCAAGCATAAAAACTCAGAGGAGTGAAATCCAGGGATTAACCAGGAAAGGGTTAACTAAAGCATTGCCTTTGGCATACCAAAAAAATAGCCTATGGGGTAAACAAAGGGTATTATTATGTATGTTGATTGATTATCACTTTCATCCAACAAGTTGTAAAGTGATGAAAATTTAGGCTTTGCTTCATTTTTATCCCTGTTGAAAGATTAGTTAGACAAGAGATAATAAGAGCAAAGGCAGTTTCTTATTTATACTGTCGCCTTTATGGATTATTTTCCCATAAATATGCATAAAGCACCATAAAAGTGCCACTAAGAGAGGCAGAAAACGGCAATGTAATTTTCACTATTCTTTTGTTTGAAGGATCGTATTGTGTTATGGCCCTGGTTGTCTGTCAATCAGTCTGTCAATCCATTAGCCAGTTTTGGTGTGTGCATCTCTGCCTACATTTACAATTGGAATGAACTGAAAGTTACCACAATAAACTTCTATATCTGTCCTTTACTTAGCAAAATAGCTAAAAATTGCAGTGTTTACGTGTATGCACAACTTAGCACACCTTTTTGATTGGAAAATGGACTGAAATTGGTCAAATTCAATCGCTATGATGTCTGGTGGTGCATGAGATAAAATTTATTACAGATAATATTCTTTCACAGACAACCACTGTTTGGTTATCATCCTCTTCTGGACCTAACATTATAAATAATTGTATGACATACTAGGAATTAACACTTCAATTTTTACATTTGATAAGGTTTACATGTGTTTGTGTTTCAGAAATATGCACCTCTTTGAGTCTCATATAGAAGATGTCGCTAATGTTTTGAAGGTAAGCATATCCTTGAATTCCTAATTTTAAGTGTGACTATTCAAAGAATAGCTATTCCAGTCATCTGGGCGTTGGCGTCAGCTTCATCATCAATGTTTTGGTTAAACCTTACATGCAAGTGTCATATCTCAGTTTCTACTAATGCTATTGCTCTGAAACTTTGCACATGTTTTTGTGGCAATAATATCAGCAATAGTTTCATTACTCTGACATTCATTTTAATATTTTCGGACTCTTGATTAAAACCTTATGTGCAACTGTCATATGTCTTTAATAACTCTCTTCTACCAGTGCTATTGCTTTGAAACTTTGCACATGCTTTTGTGACCATCATATCATCTTCTAGGCAAAGATTAATTACAATTACATTTATTATAGTGGAGTTTTAACTCTTTTCAGACTTAGAAATTCTTGTATGTCTTAAAATTTTAAATAATTCTCAAAATAACTACAACAACACGTATAATTAGTATTATTATTCTTTCTTTTTCAAGTACCAACGTTTCGGCATACGCCTTCTTCAGAGTACATAATAATAAAACAAATAAACAAACGTGACGTCATTAACGCTACGTTAAAATAGCGGAAAAATAAATTACGCGTGTAGGAGCGTGCGATTTCGTAAAAATATGGCAATGTTTACAAAAACATTTTATTTTTTTTTTTTTTTTTTTTTTTTAAAATTTTAAAGAAGTAGAGTGGGGTATGTTAGTTTCACCATGTCTGTCTGTCCATTTGTCTAATCTTTAATCTACAGGATTTTCTCTTAGTCTTTTAATGCAGTGCATTTTTATTTCTGGCCATTATTTAGGACAGAGCATGCAACAGGTGAATGTCCCTAGTCTGTTTTGTTACATTAAATGGACAGTGCCTGTCATTTAAGCTGTTTCTGTAAATTAGATTTGGTGAAGTATTAGTTCAGATTATATAGGTTTTGACCACGGCCATAGCGCTGTTGGTAGCACATTCAACTCTCAAAAATGAGGTCCAGGGTTCGATCTCCAGTTGCGGCAAATATCCTCTCTGACAATTGTCTCCCACCGTGAGTGGATAATTATAAATCTAAGTGGGATGAACAACTGGAAGCTTGGAAAGGATGTAGTTGTAGTACTGGTATGA
Organism: Fragum fragum; assembly: GCA_946902895.1. Lineage (NCBI taxonomy): Eukaryota > Metazoa > Mollusca > Bivalvia > Cardiida > Cardiidae > Fragum > Fragum fragum. Next base: position 14,458,494 of record OX336382.1, on the reverse strand, counting down.
GAATACCAGGAATCCATGGCTAGGTACTCCAACCCCTATGATATTACTGAAATACTTTTAAAAGTGGTGTTAAACCCAATTCAATGAATCAATCCAATTGAAAATAGTTGCACATGACAAAAATTTCAAAGTGGTGTTGAACCCAATTTGAACATACAAATAATGTAGGTTTTGATGTTTCTCAATGCCTTCATGGACAACAAAGGGTCAGGTACCCTCGTTTCTGGTAAATTTAATATGAATAAGAGTAACTTTGAACCATTGTGGGGAGAGGAGCTTGGGTCTTTGACTTGTCTTATTGCTTTTGGATTTGTTAAAATCTAGATGTCATATTCCTTACTGATATGTAAATAAAAGAAAAGATCTTCATACTTTTTTTCTTGTTGCTGACTGAATAAGAAGCATCCGACCCCTGAGCTACAGGACTACACTGTGCTCTAACTCTAGAACCATTTCACCTTCAACCAATAAACTAAGCCGCCATCATAGCGCAGTTGGTAGAGGTCCCGGGTTCGATCCCCGATGGTGGCACTCATCCTTTCCGACTATTTGTCTCTCATCAATGGGTCAATAATCGTAAACCTATGTGGGGTAGCAGCTGGAGGCTAGGAAAGGATGTAATGGTAGTACTGGTGTGAGAAATACCTGGATTCCATTGTTTAGTGCTCCAGCCTCCACGATATAACTGAAAGATTGTTAAAAGGGGCGTTAAACCCCATTCAAACAATCAAATCAACCAATAAACTTCATACAAATGTTGCCAATAATCAAAGGAAGTGCCCTATTGTTATGGGTCAAGTCTAGGTCACAATTGATCTTTGATTGAAAACCATTTTTCATGACTGAACTCAAAATCCTTTTGACCTGGGACCTTGAAACTTTATAGAAATGTTGACTTTGACCCAAGGAGATGCCCTACTGTTTCGGGTTACAAAGGTCAACTTCGCTATTTGAGTGAGAAAACGCAGATGGAGTGTAAGTTTGCAATGTGACGATCCTAGTTAGCATTAAAGAAATAAGACTTGTCAGATGAATAACAAAGATTTAAAAAAAGAGGTAAATTGTACCATGTTTAACCCATTACCAGACAAACACATCCAAAAAGAGTTGCTGGAAACAATTAAGTTCATAGAGTTTTAAATATTTGTCTTTCTGGTTAAGAAAAAATGTTGAAAGGGAAGAAATTGCTTGAAACAAGTAATTTTTTTATTTTCTGCATTGTTTTTCTGAATTTAGTTGAGGGTCATAGAAAAGATGAAATAACTTAGACATTCATTTTCATGCCCCCTCATCAATTAGATTAGGGGCATATTGTTTTACTGATGTCCATCAAGGTCACTTACCATATAGCACTCTGTTTCTGCAGGGTCCAAATTCTGTGTTTTTTCCAAAACCAGGGTGGTTTTAAATTCTGCGCAACATTTTTCTGCGGTCATTTACCTTGGTCAGAAAGATTAAATTTCTCTGCTATGAAATTTTGTCACTTTCCTGTATGGTATGGTCTAAATACAATGTCAACATGGTCTTGGATAAATACAAGATAGAGTCAACCAATTAACAGTTGCTTGCAACGCTAAAGAGATGTTTTGCCAGTGTATTGATTACAATGAGATTTTGAAGAACACTTATTTCAAAATATTTTGAATTATACCCACTTACGATTTTTTATATTCTTTAAGAAATTGTTCATGTTTCTCCTGAAACATTGGACAATATAAAGAAAAATCAGATATTTTTCTTAAATTTTATCACTGACTATAAGGGATAATCTGACAAAATTAATTAGTAAACTTGTCCTGGGAAACAAAGCTATATTCAGGTAAGTGTGAAAAGAAAGATATGTCAAATTTTTATAAATCAGACAAACTTGTTAAATATACAGTAACGGTAAAATGATAACATCAATATACATGAGACGTGTTTATAGAATGTCCATTATTGATCAACAACAACCTCAACAGTGAGAGTTATTTTTTGTGGATTTTAATTCTGCGGTGCCCTCCAGGACGGCAGATAAAGCAGAAATAAAGTCTTTGAAGAAAACAAGTGCTATTAAGTATCAAGGTCACAATTTTTCTAAATTCAACACAAAGACTTAACATTTTACTCTTCTTCAAACACTGTTTAAGATACATGGTTATTATTTGACACTTTTGGTTCTTGCATTGATAGGTGTCTATTCGTTGTGAGGTCAAGGTTGTCCATTAAGGTCAATTCAACATTATATTCTTGTATTGGGTCAACCCATTCTCATGCAATCCCTCCTTTATACAACCTTCAAGAAAAAAAGCTTTTAAAGACATTGCAGAAAGTAAAGAAATTGCTAGTACCCATTCCCACTCAATGACGCCCACCAGAAAAGAAGCTTTGGAAAACATTTTGGAAAATGAAGAAATTGCTTGTAATAAGCAATTTCTTCATTATTCACAATTTTTTCTACCCCAAAATATAAAAAAATCCAAAATTTCACAACTTTTGAATTGTCGTCTGCAATTCCTTTCAATTTTGACAAGTCTAAAATTTTGCCATCTGGTAATGAGTTAAGCGATTTCTTCATTATCCACAATATTTTCTATCCTAAAAGACAAAAAGAAATTAAAATCCCATCAACTTTATATTGTTGTCTGCAGCTTCTTTCCATTTGGACCAGTCTTACATTTTATCCTCCGCTATTGGATTGAGGATTTATCCCATCATGTTCTCTATATTTCAGAGTACAACTATACGAGAGTTTGACCATCACTTTACGGCTCCGATGTTTGGGTATACAGGATGGCAGGACTATTACACTGATGCCTGTTTACATGACAAAGTACATGCTTTAGAAGTCCCTGTGTTGTGTGTAAATGCAGCTGACGATCCTTTCTCCCCGCATCATGGTAAATAAAACAGAATCATATTATTGGATTGCCATTGGCTATCAAGTGGATAGTTGGTTGATTATGTTCAAATTGCAATGAATCTCGGCATTTGGCTTTTTCTTGCAATTACACAGAGTGCAGTGCAAAAATTCTGAAGTAGCCCTCGAACTTTCTGAGTTGAATCACTTTAAATCATTCTGTACCAATTTGTTGGTGTAAAGTGCAGGGTGAAAAAACCACGATTTAACTTGCATTGCTTGACATTTCATCTCCCTGTTAAAGAATTTTGACATGGAATATTTTTTGCCTTTCTATGTCTGTCTGGACTGGTATCACAGTAACTCCGTGATCAAAGTTGATTAAACTCTTTATATGAACCCCTAATGATTGTCCACTGATAGAATTTTGCTTATTGTTTGGTTAATGACTGTCATAGAAATGGGTACTTAATCTTAACTTGCCTTTTTAGCTCACCTGAGCACGTAGTGCTCAAGTGAGCTATTGTGATCCCCTTTTGTCTGGCGTCCGTCCGTCGTGCGTCGTGTGTCGTGCGTCGTGCGTCGTCCGTCAACAATTTCTTTAAACGACATCTCCTCCCAAACCACTGGGCCAATTTGAACCAAATTTGGCAGAAATGATCCTTAGGTAGTCCCCTTAAAAAATAGCTAAAAGAATTGATATCCATTAAAAACTCTAGTTGCCATGGCAACAAAAGTGAAATTTTAAAATAATCTTTAAAAATCTTCTCCTCCTGACCCAGAAGGCGTAGAGCCTTGATATTTTGCATGAAGCATCAGTATATTGACCTCTTTCAAAATAGCTAAAATCATGATCCTCGGGTCCCAAGGGGCGGAGCCCCAGGGGGGTGGGGTTTATATAGAAATAAAGAATGATTTTTTAAATGACATCTCCTCCCAAACCACTGGGCCGATTTGAACCAAATTTGGCAGAAATGTTCCTTAGGTGGTCCCCTTCAAAATCAGCTAAAAGAATTGAAATCCGTTAAAAACTCTGGTTGCCATGGCAACAAAAGTAAAATTTTAAAATAATCTTTAAAAATCTTCTCCTCCTGACCCAGAAGGTGTAGAGCCTTGATATTTTGCATGAAGCATCAGTATATTGACCTTTTTCAAAATAGCTAAAATCATGATCCTCGGGTCCCCAGGGGCAGAGCCCAGTGGGGGGGGGGTATATAGAAATAAAGAACGATTTTTTAAATGACAACTCCTCCCAAACCACTGGGCCAATTTGAACCACATTTGGCAGAAATGTTCCTTAGGTGGTCCCCCTCAAAAATAGCTAAAAGAATTGAAATCCATTAAAAACTCTGGTTGCCATGGTAACAAAAGTGAAATTTTAAAATAATCTTTAAAAATCTTCTCCTCCTGACCCAGAAGGCGTAGAGCCTTAATATTTTGCATGAAGCATCAATATATTGACCTCTTTCAAAATAGCTAAAATCATGATCCTCGGGTCCCCAGGGGCTCTGCCCCTGGGGGGGGGGGGTATATAGAAATAAAGAATGATTTTTTAAATCACAACTCCATCCAAAACACTGGGCCAATTTGGACCAAATTTGGCAGAAATGTTGCTTAGATGGTCCCCCTTAAAATTAGCTAAAAGAATTGAAATCCATTAAAAACTCTGGTTGCCATGGCAACAAAAGTGAAATTTTAAAATAATCTTTAAGAATCTTCTCCTCCTGACCCAGAAGGCGTAGAGCCTTGATATTTTGCATGAAGCATCAGTATATTGATCTCTTACAAAATAGCTAAAATCATGATCCTCGGGTCTCCAGGGGCGGACCCAGGGGGGCGGGGGAGGGGGGGGGTGCTTATAGGCAGGTAGCATCAGTTCACAGACTTCTTTCTTATTTCTGAAATTATAACCCATGGAAAAAGTTTTTTCCATCTTTCAAATCAGCACTTATGCCTTGGAATTTGTAATTTAGTCTTTTGGATCCCCAGGTTCATAGTCTTTATATGTAATTGTAGCCCACTTGTTTCATAATCCTAACCTTAACATGAAATTAGACTGTTGAAAGAAAAAGAGCCTTTATCTCAGGTGAGCGCCCCAGGGCCAACGGCCCTCTTGTTCAGCAATATCAATGATTGTTTAAGAGATTTGCTACTAAGATTAGAAACAATCTTTGCACATGCGTGTCTTGCCTCCCAAAAGGTAGGATAAACAAAGATTGTCCTACCTATGATTAATATGGTAGGTATTGAAGTTCAATTTATAACCATATTAAAAAGGGAAAAGCTGGCTTCTTGAGTCGATCACTGCTATATCTCCATATTGTTATAAGTGGCGTTAAACCCCATTCAATCAATCAATCAAACTCAATAGCTATTTGACAACAGTCTATGAAACATTAGGACAGAATGTTGTCTATATCTCTATAACAGTTGGTTAGAATGTTGTCTGTATTTCTGTGATAGTGGGACAGAATGTTGTCTTTATCTTGTCACAGTTAGACAGAATGTTGTTAGATCTCTTTAATAGTTGGACAGAATGTTACAGAATGTCATCTGTATCTTTGTAACAGTGGGACACAATGTTGTCCGTATCTCTGTAACAGTGGGACACAATGTTGTCTGAATCTCTGTAACAAATGGACAGAATGTCCTCTGTATCTATGTAACAGTTTGACAGAAGGTTGTCTTTATCCTGTCACAGTTAGACAGAATGTTATCTATAAACTCTGTACAAGTGGGACAGAATGTTGTCTCTATCTTGTCACAGTTAGACAGAATGTCGTCTATATCTTTTTACCGGTGAGACAGAATATCGTCTATATCTCTGTAACAGTTGGACAGAATGTTGTCTATATCTCTGTAATAGTGGGACAGAGTGTCATCTATATCTCTATAACAGTCAGACAGAATGTTGTCTGTATCTGTAATAAGGGGAGAGTTTGTTGTCAATATCTGTAAATATAAGACAGAATGTCATCTATACTCCCTAAGAGTTGGACAGAATGTCATCTGTAATAAGGGGAGTGTTTGTTGTCAATATCTGTAAATATAAGACAGAATGTCATCTATACTTGCTAACAGTTGGACAGAATGTCGTCTGTATCTGTAATAGAGGGAGAGTTTGTTGTCAATATCTGTAAATATAAGACAGAATGTCATCTATACTCCCTAAGAGTTGGACAGAATGTCATCTGTATCTGTAATAGAGGGAGAGTTTGTTGTCAATATCTGTAAATATAAGACAGAATGTCATCTATACTTGCTAACAGTTGGACAGAATGTCGTATGTATCTGTAATAAGGGGAGTGTTTGTTGTCAATATCTGTAAATATAAGACAGAATGTCATCTATACTTGCTAACAGTTGGACAGAATGTCGTCTGTATCTGTAATAAGGGGAGAGTTTGTTGTCAATATCTGTAAATATAAGACAGAATGTCATCTATACTTGCTAACAGTTGGACAGAATGTCGTCTGTATCTGTTATAAGGAGAGTGTTTGTTTTCAATATCTGTAAATATCAGACAGAATGTCATCTATACTCCCTAACGTTTGGACAGAATGTCATCTGTATCTGTAATAAGGGGAGTGTTTGTTGTCAATATCTGTAGATATATCAGACGGAATGTCATCTATACTCCCTAACAGTTGGACAGAATGTCATCTGTATCTGTAATAAGGAGAGTGTTTGTTGTCAATATCTGTAAATATAAGACAGAATGTTGTCTGTATTCTGTTACAGTTGGATAGAATGTCATCTGTATCTGTAATAAGGGGAGTGTTTGTTGTCAATATTGTAAATATAAGACAGAATGTTGTCTGTATTCCGTTACAGTTGGACAGAATGTCATCTGTATCTGTAATAAGGGGAGTGTTTGTTGTCAATATCTGTAAATATAAGACAGAATGTTGTCTGTATTCCTTTACAGTAGGACAGAATGTCATCTGTATCTGTAATAAGGGGAGTGTTTGTTGTCAATATTTGTAAATATCAGACGGAATGTTGTCTGTATTCCGTTACAGTTGGACAGAATGTCATCTGTATCTGTAATAAGGGGATTGTTTGTTGTCAATATCTGTAAATATAAGACAGAATGTTGTCTGTATTCCGTTACAGTTGGACAGAATGTCATCTGTATCTGTAATAAGGAGAGTGTTTGTTGTCAATATCTGTAAATATCAGACGGAATGTCATCTATACTCCCTAACAGTTGGACAGAATGTCGTCTGTATCTGTAATAAGGGGAGTGTTTGTTGTCAATATCTGTAAATACAGACTGAATGTCATCTATACTCCCTAACAGTTGGAAAGAATGTCATCTTTATCGGTAATAAGGGGAGTGTTTGTTGTCAATATCTGTAAATATAAGACAGAATGTTGTCTGTATTCCGTTACAGTTGGACAGAATGTCATCTGTATCTGTTATAAGGGGAGTGTTTGTTTTAAATATCTGTAAATATCAGACGGAATGTTGTCTGTTTTCCGTTACAGTTGGACAGAATGTCATCTGTATCTGTAATAAGGAGAGTGTTTGTTTTCAATATCTGTAAATATCAGACGGAATTTCATCTATACTCCCTTACAGTTGGACAGAATGTCATCTGTATCTGTTATAAGGAAAGAGTTTGTTTTCAATATCTGTAAATATCAGACGGAATGTCATCTATACTCCCTAACAGTTGGACAGAATGTCATCTGTATCTGTTATAAGGGGAGTGTTTGTTGTAAATTTCTGTAAATATCAGACGGAATGTCATCTATACTTCTGTAACAGTTGGACAGAATGTTGTCTGTATCTGTTATAAGGGGAGTGTTTGTTGTAAATTTCTGTAAATATCAGACAGAATGTCATCTATACTTCTGTAACAGTTGGATAGAATGTAATCTGTATCTGTAATAAGGGGAGTGTTTGTTGTCAATAACTGTGAATATAAGACAGAATGTCATCTATACTTGCTAACAGTTGGACAGAATGTCGTCTGTATCTTTAATAGAGGGAGAGTTTGTTGTCATTTTCTGTAAATATCAGACAGAATGTCATCTATACTTGCTAACAGTTGGACAGAATGTCGTCTGTATCTGTAATAGAGGGAAAGTTTGTTGTCAATATCTGTAAATATAAGACAGAATGTCATCTATACTTCTGTAACAGTTGGACAGAATGTCATCTGTATCTGTAATAAGTGGATAGTTTGTTGTCAATATCTGTAAATATCAGACAGAATGTCATCTATACTTCCTAACAGTTGGACAGAATGTCATCTGTATCTGTAATAAGGGGAGAGTTTGTTGTCAATATCTGTAAATATCAGACAGAATGTCATCTATACTCCCTAACAGTTGGACAGAATGTCATCTGTATCTGTAATAAGGGGGGTGTTTGTTGTCAATATCTGTAAATATAAGATAGAATGTCATCTATACTCCCTAACATTTGGACAGAATGTCATCTGTATCTGTTATAAGGAGAGTGTTTGTTGTCAATATCTGTAAATATAAGACAGAATGTTGTCTGTATTCCGTTACAGTTGGACAGAATATCCTCTGTATCTGTAAAAGAGGGAGAGTTTGTTGTCAATATCTGTAAATATCAGACGGAATGTTGTCTGTATTCCGTTACAAATGGACAGAATGTCATCTGTATCTGTAATGAGGGGAGTGTTTGATGTAAATTTCTGTAAATATCAGACAGAATGTCATCTATACTTGCTAACAGTTGGACAGAATGTCGTCTGCATCTGTAATAAGGGGAGTGTTTGTTGTCAATATCTGTAAATATCTGACAGAATGTCATCTATACTTGCTAACAGTTGGACAGAATATCCTCTGTATCTGTAAAAGAGGGAGAGTTTGTTGTCAATATCTGTAAATATAAGACAGAATGTCATCTATACTTGCTAACAGTTGGACAGAATGTCGTCTGTATCTGTAATAAGGGGAGAGTTTGTTGTCAATATCTGTAAATATAAAACAGAATGTCATCTATACTCCCTAACAGTTGGACAGAATGTCATCTGTATCTGTTATAAGGAGACTGTTTGTTGTCAATATCTGTAAATATCAGACGGAATGTCATCTATACTTCTGTAACAGTTGGACAGAATGTCATCTATACTTGCTAACAGTTGGACAGAATGTCGTCTGTATCTGTAATAGAGGGACAGTTTGTTGTCAATATCTGTCAATATCAGACGGAATGTCATCTATATGTCTGTATAAGTTTGACAGAATGTCGTCTATAACAGTTGGACAGAATGCCGTCATTATCTCATATAATCACAGACCTTAATATTTGCATGAAGCATCATTTTATCATTTTTTTTTTTTGTCCTTGTATAGAAAGAAAAATTGTTGACACTTAAGAAATTGCATTTTACAAGCAATTTCTTAATTTTCAAGTTTATTTTTTGAAAGTCTAATTAAAATGGTTTCTATGTTGGAATTGGTTTAACCTATTCCTGTATAAGCTTGAGATTTTACGTCACTGTGACTTTAAACTTGAGAAAACATTTTTTTTGGAAAAGGTGAAATTACTTGAAACAACCAATTTTTTTTCTTTTCTGACAACATTTTTCTAAAAGATAGGATGATTTCATTTCAGATTGCATTTAAATTTCATTCTAAATTTTGATAAAACAGGAGAGGGTTAATCCAAGATTTTCCAAATTTTCCAAAAGCATCATTGTGTGGGAATTGATTAAATTGATGATTTTACATTTCAGCTATCCCCGTACAGGAAGCAGAGCAGAACGAAAACATTGCAATATTAGTAACGTCACATGGTGGACATATAGGATTTATGGAGGGCTTTATACCAAAAAGCGACGGTTATATCTATAGGATGTTCTCACAGTATATTAAAGGAATTTTCACCAACGGACCAAAACACCCAAAATCAGAATGATCTCTAAACATTTTTTTAGGGCCAAATTATTTCTTGTGTATTTCAATTTTAATATGATGGAATTCAGACTGATTTTGTTTAACCCATTCCAACACAGACAAATTGAAAGAAGTTGCAGACGACAATTTTAACTTTTTGAAATTTAAAAAATCTTTGTTTCTTTGGGTAGAAAACTTTGTGACAAATTAAGAAATTGCTTGTAACAAGGAATTTATTCATTTTCCACAATGTTTTCCAAGCTTTTTTCTTGAGGGGCATAAAAGAGCAGGTTTGTAAGGGAATGGGTTTAATGTAGTTGTGTATAGAACAAAGCAGTTAGCTCTCCTGGCCAGATGGCTCTCTTGACCGTCAGGCCAAAATATTCAAAATGGAAGTGATCTCTCAACAATTATTTTTCCAAGGGCCAAATTATTTATTACTTACTTCAATATTCTAGTACAATGGAATTCAGACTGACTTTTATTGAACCCATACCCAAACGCCAAAATTTTAGACTGGTATAAATTGAAAGAAGTTGCAGATAACAAAATGAAGTTTGTTTGAATTGAAAAATAAGGGCCATATGAGGTAGAAAACAGTGTGAGCAAAGAAGAAATTGCCTGTTAGAAGCAATTTCTTCTTTTCTCATAATGTTTTCCACGGATATAATTCAATAGCACGTAAAAATACATGATTGTGTGGTAATTGGTTAAAGGTAGTTGTGTAAAGAACAAAGCAGTTAGCTCTCTTCACAAAAAGGACAAAATATCAAAAATAGAAATGATCTCTTAACAATAATTTCACTTAGAGCAAAGATTTTTTATTCCTTCAATTCTAACATGATGACATTTTGACCAAAACTTGTTTAAATCAAAGGTGGTTGTGTATAGAAAAAACAGTTAACTCTCTTTTAACCAATTACAGATGATAGAATTTTAGACAAGTCTAAATTGAAATGAATTGCAGATGACAATTTTAAGTTTGCAGATTCTTAGAAATCCTTGTCTTTTTGGATTAAAAAACCATTGTGGATAAAGACAGTTTTTTATGAAACAACTAATTTCTTCATTTTCCACATTGTTTTTCAAAGATTTTTTGGAGGGGTGAAAAAAATCAGGATTGTTTGCAAATGGTTTAAAGGATTTCTGAGTGTAAAGAATGAAACTTTGCACACCAGCCTTTAATTACCACATGAAGTAAATCACTATTAACAATAATTTATGGGCACAATATCATTTTTGAATTTAATATATTTTCTACATTAATACAGGGCTTATTCCAGTGTTTGAATTTGTGTTTGAATTTTTAAAGAGTTTTAACCCATTCCCATGCAGAGGTGTTTTTGGGCACCTCTACAAGAAAAACAATTAGCAAAATGTTGAAAATGTTTAAAATGAAGAAATTGCATCTCTCAAGAAAGTTTCAATTTTGTTCAATTTGCACCAGTCTGAAATTTTGCCACCTAGTAATGACTAAATTAAAGTGCTGACAGCCCTGTACTTGGTTCATGCAGATTAACATGTATAAATTCCATTAGAGATATGAAGTTAGCAATAAGGTTTAATAATTTTCAATAGTACATAAGTATCATCTCAGAAAATTTTAGGGATTAAAATACCCTAATATGACCCTTAGAAATGTCTCCCAAGGGGTCAAAATAACCCCTATGGGAGAAATTACCAGGAGTCAAAATGTTTTATTTTCAGATTTTTGAGGATTAAAACTCTGATAGAAATTAGTATCAAGAACGTCTTATTACCAGATGATAAATTCTATACTGGTCCGAATTAAAAATTGCAAACAACTTTTTTTCAACTCTGCTGTTTTGGAACAAATATCCAAGCTGTCATCATCACCTACAGGTGTTGTATTCAACCTTTAACATTGCCCATATCTAAATTATTGGTGAAGATTTTCACTAACACAAGAGATTCACACTATAAAGGAAGATAAGTCTAAATGCTTTTTGTAAAAATTATGCTTTATTTTTCAACAGTAATTTTTTTCTTTATGGATAGCCAGTCATTCTATCAATACAAATTCAAATTAACCAAACAAAGTCACTATAACCAAAAGTAAAAGTATTGATCTCTAACATTTAATTATTACCTTTTCTTCAAACATGGTAACTATAGTTAATTCATGCTGTAGTAATGACACTTGTTGCCCACCAAAGATTTACATTTGGTTTTATATTTCAAACCATTTACTCTTAACCCCTGTCATGCTGAACCCGGAATATTCCTGTTTTGGCAGGAGGTATAGACAAAGATCAGACTGCACTTATGTGCAGGCTGATCTTAGTCTTTACCTCCTGTTTGTCTTTTTCATACCAGAATTGTTTGTGAAATTTAATTTCATAAAAAAATATTAATGATTGAACAACAAGTACTTGCAGTGCTTTCATCCCTTTGATTTTAATGCCATTCCAAAATGGATCTATTCAGCATGACAAGGGTTAAAATGATCCTTGATGTATGAGACAAAATACCTGCCCATGGCTAGCAATCCTTTAATGAATGGCAAAGATTTTTAGTTAACCCATTCCCATGCAACAAAGTTATGGACTAGTCCAAATTGAAGGAGATGCAGCAACAATTTAAAATTTATGAAATTCTATAGTTTTCAACTTTCTGGGTAAAAAACATTGTGTTAAATCAAGAAATTGCTTGTTACAAGCAATTTCTTCATTTTCCACAATGTTTTCTCAATTGCCTTTCTTGAGGGGCGTCAAAAAGTGTCACTGTGTGGGAATGGGCTAAAAGGGTGCTATTTCTTCAAATGACTCATTTATTTTCTGTGTTTTATTTCTTTCAATTTTGATGGTTTTAAAATTTGGCCATCTGGTGGTGTGGTGGTGAGGACATTGAGTAATACATGTATGTTATTTGTATAGGTATATGAGATGAATGGAAGTCGGCAATAGGTCTACCTGTTGCATTAATAATGCAGACAAAATTTAATAGATGAAAACAGAGTTAAACTCGATCTTTGATATTAGGTTTATTATTGTTTTTTAGCTATTTTTGGTTTGTAAAATTTTGATATATTCTAGTATGGAAGTTGGTATGTGACATTTATAGATTTATACAAAATATTGTTTGATTTTATAGCTATTGGATGTACAAATTTTTCGAATTTATTTCCATGTGTTGCAATGAAACTTTATTCTTTTCTGATATATTCAATGATTTTTAATACTCTTGTACAGTATGATTAACCCCTTTCCACAACCCATTTATGCGTTTTATATTTTCTTTTTGACTATGGACAGATGACCTAAATTTGAGACTTATCCAATTCTTAAAGAACTTGCAGACACCAAGTTAAACTGAGCTTTAATTGAAAATTGGGTGCCAAGTAGGGCAGAAAAATATTGTGAGAAAAGGAGAAATTGTTAGCATTTTCTCTATTTCCTGCAATGTTTTCTACACAACATGATTCATCCTGTAAAAATTGAATTCATTTTTTCTCTATAATTGTTTTGTACTTGGAACTGTCTAAATTTTTATAATTTCGTAATAGATAAGAGATCTAGACAAACCAATGGTAAAAAATAGTTTCCTGGTAAATTGATGGATCAGATGTCGGTAAAAAAAATGACATTATTTGAGATCTCTTTGTCTCTTTGGATAGAAAACAAGGCTTTTTACAACAAATTTCTTCATTTTCAACCTTGTTTTTCCTAAAGTCTTTTTTGAGGGGTGTAAACAAGTGGGGTTGTGTTGGAATGGGTTAATGTCCCTGGTCATAAACTTTACAAATAATCCCGTTTTTAACGTCAGTCAAACTGACATATCGGAGGTCAAAGGAAGGGACCAGTCATCCGTCAATTACAATTTACATCTCTTGTGATGCTGGAAAGTTATATGATGTTGACATTTTTATGCATAATTAATTTTCATTTTTCTAGTGATATGTCTGTTACTATTTGTTGCAGTTTCTTCTATGTTTGATATTGTTTATCTAATGTGTCTAGAAATGCGCTTCACAAATGCCTTTTTAGTACAACTTACAGTTCTCTACTCACTTTCTCTAAGAAATAGTGAATACAGAATTGTAAGATGTACCAAAAAGCTACTACTGCTATTTGTTGCAGTTTCCTCTTTGATATTATAATCGTTTTCTATGTTCTAGAAACGCAATTTACAAACTGATTACACTTTGTATCTCTATATGGTGCCCAAAGTTGTGTACTCAATGCCAAAACTTGAGCCATTGGATCTTTGAAACATGGATCTTTCTACAAAACTATATTCAGCAGTTCAGTCTTATACATCAGGTGATAATTAGTAAACTTTAATTGTTTAATTTAAGTTTCATCTATCAAAATACCTGCAGCCTAGTTTGATGAGAAATTTGTTAAATGACTGCATGAGAAAATATTTGAATATGGATTTATTGTGTATGCTTGAACAGAAAGTAGTTCCATAAAAAAACTGTCAAAGACTGATAAACTTTTTTATTCAGCATGACATTAGTTAACCCTTTCCTGTTTTGCACAATTTGAGACCTGTCCAAATTCAAAGGTTTTGCAGACGAAAATTTAAAGTTGATTTTATTTGAAAAATAACTAATTAGTAGGGTAGAAAATATTGAGGAAAAAGAAGAAATTGCTTGTCACAAGCAATTTCTTCTTTTTGCACAATGTTTTCTCAATTATGAAATTACAGGGACATAAAAACCTGGGAATAACCAGGAAAGGGTTAATTGAAAATCATTTCCCGGCTTGACTTACGCAGAGTTGTACAGAAGTGTGATTACATGTTTAATTTCTTCATCTCTTGATTGAAAAAAGCATTTCCATGCCTTCTATGACTGGTCTTTTGACAAAAGTGTGCACTTATCTTTTATCATAGTTTACTAAAAATCAAGGTCAAAAAGGTCAAATGTCACAAGAAGCAGGCTTGAAATTGAATTCAGAGTACATGTATGTCAGTGCAATCAGATGCTTAGTTTATTTTTTTCCAAAAAATACTTGTAATTGTTGCAAGCTCTGATTAATACATTCTCACAAAATGGTGCTTTTTGATGCCCCGCAAGAAAAAAAAAATGGGAAAACATTGTGTAAAATGAAGAAATTGCTTGCAACAAGAAAATCTTCCATTTTACTTTATGTTTTCTACTCAGAAAGTTGAAAAAGCTTAAAACTTGTTAACTTTCGATTGTTGTCTGCAACGCCATGGGTTTAACCCTTTCCTGTTTTTCAAAATTTTGGACCTTTCCAAATTCATAGGTTTTGCAAACAACAATTCAAAGTTGATTTTATCTGAAGAATAATTATTCTGTAGGGTAAAAACAATTGTGGAAAAAAGAAGAAATTGCTTTTAACAAGCAATTACTTCTTTTTCCACAATGTTTACTTTAGTATAAAAACAAGGGGATGTAAAAACCAGGGATTGAACAGGAAAGGGTTAATACTAGCCAGGGCAACAAACCATTCAGAAATTATTGTATATTGTAGTCTAAGGTGACTGACTTTGTTGGGGTATAGATGAGCCTGTGATACAAAAATATTATTTAGGATCAAATCCGCTTTAATGGTTGACTAGGTATAGAAGCATTACTCCCTAATAATGGAGTATAACAAAGGGTAGTTTTAACCCATTACCACACAGTGACGCTGCCACCTCCCCTCCACCCCAAAAATAAAAGAAATGGGAAAACATTGTGTAAAATGAAGAAACACAATTTTTTCTACCAAGAAAGTTGAAAGAAAACCTAAAATTATATTAGATCTAAATTCAAATTGTCTTCTGCAACTTTTTTCAATTTGTACCAGCCTAAAATTTTGCTGTCTGGTAATGGGTTAATGACACATGATGAATGATTTTTAAGGTACATGTATTGGACTTCCGTTAAGATTATGTAAAATGGACTTGCCTTGATCAATAGTCTTATATAACCCATTCCCACACAATCATGCTTTTTGATGCCCCCCTCTCCCCATGATAAAATCTTTGGAAAACATTGTGGAAAATAAAGAATTTTTTTCATTATCCATGTTTTCTTCCTCAAAAGACAAAAGAGTAAAATTGTCTTAAAACTAAAAGTTGTCACCTAATGATTATGTGACAGGATACCTCATGTGATGCCAAAATTTTAGACTGGTTGTCTATACCTTCTTTCAAATTAGAAATTTTTTTTGAAAAACAGGAAAGGGTTGAAACACAAAACTGTAATACAATCAGTTCAATAGTATTAACGGTTGAGTCTATGTTATACTGTAAGCATGGATGTTTCAGTCAAGTGGAAAGTCTTTCTTTTTTCTTATTTTAGACCTTTTGCATATGGTTAGATTTGCTAATTTAACCCATTCCAACACAGTGGAATTTTAGACTGGTCCAAATTGAAAGAAGCTGCAGACGACAATTTCAAGTTGATGGAATTTCAATTTTTTTCGTCTTTTGGGATAGAAAACATTGTGGATAATGAAGAAATTGCTTGTTACAAGCAATTTCTTCATTGTCCACAATGTTTTCCAAAGCTTTTTTCTTGTGGGGCGTAAAAAGGAGGGCTTGAGTTGGATTGGGTTAAGTAATAGAATGTAAGAGAATAATATACAGTCATGATGCGTTAATCCTAACACTTTGGTTCTAGTGGTATTGTCTTGATTAATTGTATTTCCGAATAAGATATTTTTATGAATATTCATCTCATGTGCTTTTGTATTACAACGCAGGTAAGAGAAAACTTTCGAAACAATGATTATAGTATTGAACAATAAGAAAACAGTTTTAAATTTCTCTGCAGATACAAAACTACTAAATTTGACAATGAGTGAAAATTTCATTTGATTTAAAAAGTAAGGCCCACCTGCAATATGAAAAACAAAATCCATTTTATCTTTTGTAAATTGAATCAATAATGTAAAAAAGTTCAGAAAGCCGATTAAATCATAGTGAATTTATCCAAATTATGACAAGGGTAAAAATTCTGACAGGGTACACTTCTTGCACGTGTCAACTCAGGAAACTCTCCCAAAAATAGCTAAACATCTGGAGGCGGTGCCTTGGATCACCTTACCGCCCCAAAGTAAAATAAACTGCACCAAAAATTGTTTACCTCATATAACTTAAAATATTCATTTATTTCGTTTGTTTGGTACGAAAGCCTGGGAGTAATTTTTGGTTGTCAGGTAACAAGCTTTTAATGTTTTTTTTTAATGGATAAACTTTCGATATTGGAGTTTTGACTTGTTGGTGACAAATTGGAAGGAATTTTCTAGTGCTGGTTTTCATTTTCCGAGAAAAGAATTAAAGAATGATTTAAATGAACAGCACAATAGGTATCAGCACGCTTGTCAAGTCTTCACCTTGACACCCCTCCCGGGTATAAGGTGTGAATGTCTGTTGTAACTTTGTTTGTTCACACATGTCAATAGTTCAATCAAAACAATACATTCGGATTGTAAAAGCTTGATCTGGTTAATTGATTCATATTTATTCAGATTTTTGTTATTTCGATCCGGATCCTGTCTGGTTCCGGAACGCAAATTTGCATATTATAAGGTATAATTCATTAATAAAGAATCCGTTCCCATCAAAGTATTTCCTGAATACGAATAATCGATTTTAACGACGTCTGTATAAACATGTCCCGACTATAGATAATTGTAAAGTTTTCGAATTTGCAACAGCACAAAAATTTCATGTCACAAAGGTTTTCTTATACAATAAATAACATTTCCTCATTTTTCAAGAAAATAGGATGTGGTGCAGAATTGTATAAAACATAATAGGATATTGAGTGAAAAAATTAAAAGCCAACACTAATGAGTGAAATTTAAGGTGACATACACTGTCCAACTCAGTGACAAGGCAATTAACCAATACTCGTAAAATCCATTTTTACTCCCTTAACCCTTTCCCATTCAGTTTCGGAATTTTACGTTTGTCTGATTTTATACTTGAGAAAACATTGTGGAAAAAGAAGAAATTGCTTGTAGCAAGCAATTTCTCTTTTTTCCACAATATTTTCTACCAATATATGATGGTTTCATTTCAAATGGCATCCAGTTGTCATTGTCGTCTGCAATCTCTTTCAATTTGGACTAGTCTAAAATTTCCAAAAACGGGAAAGGGTTAAGAGTCTTCTGAAAGCATAAAGGAAAATAAGAAAAAGCTTGATATCTGCAAAATAAGACAAAGAACATTAGAATTTCACCAACTTGAAATTGTTGTCTGCATTTTTTTTCAATTTTGACCAGTCAAAAATTTTGTCATTTGCTTCAAACAGAAAGTCTGGATAGGTCTTATCTACCTCAAAATCAAAGCTTCCACAATTTTTGTCATTATGATGTTGAGATTAACTTGAGCTTTCAGCATCAAAACCAGCCTTACAATGTTTACAGACATAACTGATATAATGCACAAATTTCACCTTTCATAACCGTGTACGCATATATTGTATCAGTAACCATATAACTTGAAATTGTACAAATCAAAGTTGTTAATTAAACAATCAGTTGACTAATTAAATCATTCATTAGACTGTAAGTGAACTTTGAACTCTGAAAATAGCCAACATTTATCTACAGCATTTTTGTTGAATTGGTGACGTGACCCATTATTAGACAGCAGAATTTTAGAATGGCCAAAATTGAAACAAGGTACAGACGACAATTCAAAGTATATAAAATTTTAGATTTTTTCAACTTTATGTTTAGAAAAGATAGTGTAAAATGAAGAAATGGCTTGTTACAAGCAATTTCTTCATTTTACACAATGTTTACCCAATTTTTTCTTGAGGGATATCCAAAAGCGTTATTATGTGGGAATGGGTTAAACGTCAGAGCAAGAGCTTATTCAAGCTGTAGTTTGATGTCCAAGTCATTAACCAACAATTGAATTTGTTCATTTCAAGTAAATGGCTAGGAATTTCGCAAATTATAACACATATTCAGGCAGATTTAATAATATCTAAGTCAACTTTCTTTCTGAGGTGAGTGTGCTGGGCCAGGAATCTATCAGTTGTATTTGTTCACTAGCTGTGAGGAAAATGTGTAGATCATTGGAGATGGAACTATCAGTCTATTTGTTTGTCCACAGAATCAAAGCTACTCCTCTCAATAATGTTCGTTGTGGAGTGATCAAAAGTCGATTTTGTACGAAAATGACCTTTGAATTATATATGAGCGCGTGTGTGATATTTCCAACCATTACTCATGTGCGCCAAGTAAAGACTCAGATCAGCCTGTGCATCCGCACAGTCTGATCAGAGTCTTCACGCTGCGCTCTGTAGATAGATACTAACCCAAAGCTTCTTTAAACAATCAGCGAATATTCTAATTGCCCCGAAATGGCTGTCCAGGGTGCTCAATGTGTGCGAGCCACGCGCCTGCGAAATTGTTGGAAATGTCATGCACAGGCTCATATTGTAAATTTTCACTGGACAGATATCATTTTTGGGGCACCATTGTTTACCACTCTGATTTGATTTGTCAGATGCAGACTGCATGTTTTACAGCTCACCTGTGCACAAAGTCCTCAGACGGGGACTTGAACACACTATGGTTCATTGTCAGTATTGTTTATATAGATCTGACAAATCCTTTCATAGTGATAAACGTCATCATCGCTTTTTGAATCAATAAGAAATTGTATAATTTTAGTTTCATCTATCAAGAGAGATGAATTTTGATTGGCAGAAAAAGATATTTTATTGCACTTAGAAAAAAAAAGGTAGCAATGTCTGCAACTTCTTTCAATCGGTTTTTCATGTTGGAATCAGAGTTGTTTATAAAACTTTTCAAAAGAAATATTGACCCTTTTATGTTTAGGCTTCACAGTACTCTTTGTCCTTGAAATTTCATACTTGATCTTTGAAAAAAGAATATATGCAAGGCACTAAAGTAATAGAATATTGGTCAATGGATTTTTTTATCTCTCAAATTCATGTGTGTGTAAAGTGATGACACTGAGAGATCCAATCATCCAAACAGTGCATTTGGAATAATGTCAGAAGAAATTGGCGGTCAAAATTGAAAGCCGTTTCAGACCACAATGAATATTGGGTGCAATTGGAAATGAAACCATCCTATGTGGTAGAAAATATTGTTGAAAAAGGAGAAATTGCTTGTTACATTTCTTCTTTTTCCACAATGTTTTCTCAAGTTTGAAATCAAAGCCAGGGTTTGAACAGGAAAGAGTTGACTCAACCATGGATGCTGGAGCTGATCAGAGTCTTTCTGTGGGATCATTGAAATTTTTTGTGCATGTCCTTTTATAAAGTCACAAAGTTTGTTTTTTTTGTGATTTTTTACAATGCTGCTTCAAAGGAGTAAGGTTGTTTCCAAAGGTTTCTGTCAGATGTAATAGTTCTTGTACATGTATTGTTAAAAATGTATGGTGAAGGAACACATTTTTGGTTACTTTTTCAGCTTGTTGCCTTTATATATATATTTACAACTATGTTTTTGCAGAAATGTTATCAATCAGTTTTTATGAAATAAAATGAATAAAATCATATAATAGAAGCTTTGTGTATAATTCTTATTACCGGCAAAGATGTACTACGGAAAATTTCTAAATGGTTCAACACTTTAACACATTACAAGATGAAAACATCAAGTTTGATAATGGGTCATGTTGGAATAAAAAGTAGGTCACTGGGTCAAATCCTAGAAATACCTTGTGTGTACTCTAGAGCACACATTTTTGTTACAAATGACTTGACATTCGGTCCTCTTATTATCTTACTCAAGTCAAAAAGGCTGAAATTTCACAAGCTTAGCAGTTGGAGCTCTGTTCTCTTAGCCCATTCCCACACAGCAAACTTTTAGATTGGTCCAAATTCATAGATGTAAAAAATTGTGACAAGCAATTTCTTTATTGTCCAAAATGTTTTCAAAAGCGTCATTTCTAAGGATCGTCAAAAAGAGTCATTGTGTGGGAATGGGTAAATCTTTCTTTTCAAGTCTAAATGGGTTAGAGGCACCCCTGTGGTGGTTATTTTTCAGCTATCCATACTTAAACATATTCCCAGACGGCAAAAGTTGGGATCAGTCCAAATTAAAAGAAGTTGCAGATGACAATTTTAATAAGCAGTGGTTACCAGATCTAAGTTGCCAAACCAACAAAAAAGCTTCACACAAGTATCGGCCAATGTTGGAGATAAAATTTTATTTTTAGTACAAATAAATGATTTGATTGGTGGATTGATTCTTTGATTTAACAGCTGTGATTGGTCAATTACTCTTCACTAAACTGTCACATTACAGAAGACCCAATGATCCTGTGAAATTGCCTTAATATCTTTCAAACTAGAGGCGCTTGAGTTCCTGTATTGCTCCGCAGGCCTGATTGTCCTGATTAAGCAAATAGTGTTTTCAGGAATTATAGTTAACAATGTGTGGTAAATAAATCTTGTCAATGAAATCTTTAATAATTTAATTGTTAGTTTTGTCTATCAAAAACGAGCGTTCTGATTGGTCTAAAATTTAATTCATACCTCCATGAACAAAATTTTGAGCACGCAGTGATTTTGTATGCTTCCACACAAA
Organism: Fragum fragum; assembly: GCA_946902895.1. Classification (NCBI taxonomy): domain Eukaryota; kingdom Metazoa; phylum Mollusca; class Bivalvia; order Cardiida; family Cardiidae; genus Fragum; species Fragum fragum. Next base: position 14,437,269 of record OX336382.1, on the reverse strand, counting down.
ATAGTCCCATAAAAAAGGTATCAAAAGGTGTAGGGTTTTTGCTTTTTTGCTCGATATTATTAAATTATAAGAAATGAAGAAAATATTTTTTGTTTTCATGGAGGTATGAACCGAAAAATCTAATCACACAATGTATGAATCCGCTTCGCGTATTCATACAGTGTGATTAGGTTTTTCGGTTCATACCTCCATGAAAACAAAAAATATTCTCTTCATCTCTTAAATATTTCAACCTTTCCATTTATTAACAAGCCAATACATTAACCAAGTCAGAAGAAAAAAGGCATTTACATCTTTTTAGCTCGGCTGTTTTCGGAGAAAACCTGAGGTATTGCTATAGCCTTGGTGTTGTCGTCATTGTCGATGTCATGTGAAAACTTTGACATTTTGTGATATCTCAGGATCTACTAAAGGCATCACATGAAACTTGGCATTCTTGTTCACTATCAAAAGAGATACTATCAAGGGGGATAACTCTAGATGCATTTTGTCCAGCATCCAACAGGTGGTGCTCTTGTTTTTAGCTTCCGTCATAGCGCAGTCGGTAAATTACCAGACTACTAATCTTCAATTATGGGTTTGATCCCCAGCGGCAACATATATCCTTTCCTACATTTGTCTCTCACCAATCGGTGGATAAGTGTAAACCTAAATAGGATAGCAACTGGAGGCTAGGAAAGGATGTAGTGGTGGTACTTGTGTGAGAAATGCTAGGATTTGATTGTTAGGTGCTCCAGCCTCTGCGATATGACTGGAATACTGTTAAAATTGGCGTTAAACCCCATTCAATAAATCAAAACAATTTTTTACAAAAAAATCATTAGATACTATATTATATACTTAAGCAATACCCTTTAAAGCCATATTTTCAACAAATCAAAATTAATTGTTGGAATCTGAAAAAGAGTCACCAGAGAATCATTCCAGTGAAATTTGGTTGGAATCCAACTACTGCTTTATAAAAAAACGTTTTTTGAAGGTTGCACCATATACGGAAATAAGCCCCCCCCTTCCCATTAAAGCCATGTTTTTCATCCAATCAAAATTCTTTGAAGGACTCTGATGAAGTGTAATCCAAGGATCATGTCTGTAAAATTGGGTTGAAATCCATCAATTGTTTTCTGAGAAGATTTATTAAGGTTTCATTGTATATGGAAATTAGCCCCGCCCATTAAAGACATATTTTTCATCTGATCAAAATTCTTTGAAGCAATCTGATAAAGGGTAACCCAAGGATCATGTCTGTAAAATTGTTTTTTAAACACACCTGAGGGCCTCCATCGTTAAAATTTGTGACAAAAGGTGATATTGCTTTCAACAAGCAAATTCTCCTTTTCTAACATTTTTTTTACCCTAAATGGTACTTTCAATTTTGAGCCACTATGAAATGTCATCAGCAACTTCTTTGAATAGTACGAGGGAGGAGTTGTGCGCACAAGACGTGGTTACCCATCCCCCACCTTACCCCACCTCGACCGATCTACAGGCCAACCTGCCTAGAAACAACTGGAAGTTCAACGAACAAGCCACATAAAAGAAATGAGATACTGTTACTATCCAATTGAATATCATCTTTCAAACATCAAAAAGATAGTAGGAAAAGATGAAAACATAAAAATGCCTTGCTCAAAGATGTAAAAAAAATCTTTTGTCATATAAGTGTACTAAGCGACCTTTCTTTTGGTTGTCCCTTGAGTAGCCACTGAACCCTTGCCATGCTGAACCCAGAATATTCCTGTTTTGAGGGAGGTATAGGTAAAGATCAGACAGCACATAAGTGCAATCTGATGTCAGTCTACACCACCTGTTTGATACTTTCAAGCCAGATTTGTTGAAGAAATTAAATTTACAAGAAAAATACTGACCTACAATTAGTGCTTTCAACCCTTTGATTATCATTGAGGTTTGAAATGAATATTAATTCAGTTTGTTTGAATGGGGTTTAAATCTGCTTTTAACAATTCTTCATTCATATTGCAGCGGCTCGAGCACCTAAACATGGATTCCTGGTAATTCTCACACCAGTACCAACATAACATTCTTTCCTGGCCTCCAGCTGCTATTCCACTTAGGTTTACAATCATCCACCCCTTGGTGAGAGACAAATGTAGGAAAGGACATGTGCCGCCGCCGGGGATCAAACCCATTACATCAAGTGATTGAAGATGGGGAGTCTGATACGCCGCCAACGCCATGATGGCATAACAAGGGCTAATACTTGATTTATTGTACATGGGTAAAGAAAATGACAACAAATACAGCTTCATAGGTTTTATTTATCCATTTATTTTGTAATTAGGAAAATGGCAATTTTTATCAAATATAGTTGTAATATCAGTAACTCTTCTGTGTAATCAATTTTCTTATATTTGCTTGGTTTTACTTGGTTGCATTGATTTATAAGAAATAAAGTAAACATTTTTTGTTTACATTGAGGTAGGAACATAAAATTTTAATAACACTTTTGTATAAATATGATACATAAATCTGCTTTGCCTATCCTTACAGCGTGATAGTATCCTTACAGTGTGATAAAGATTTTAGGTTTGTACCTCATTGTAAACAAAAAATATTCACTCCATTTCTTAAATATTCATCTTGAAATTATACCATTACCACATAAGTATTGTTTTCCTTAAATCTATATATTTTACATGGATTAAATTTGCTTCATGAAGAATAAACCATTAGCAGCTACAAATGGACCTATGAAAGAACCATTTTGAAAGCCACTCACAAGAATTAAACTTGGGACCTCTGAATTGTGAAGCAGATTATCTACCTCTTATCAACAGACAACAGGAGAAATACTTTGGAAAACGATTGTTGGAAATGACGATATTGATTGGAGAAGACAATATTGATTGGAAACAATGATATTGATTAGAACGCACGGTTTCTCTTTTTCTAAGAATAACTTCAGCCATTTTAGAACTTACCTTTTAATTTATACACTCTTTGAATATTTATCTTTTACTATCTGAAGTTTTGGGGTTTTTTTTGAGCTGCCGTTATAGCGCAGTCGGTAGTGCATCAGACCCCTAATCTTCAACAATGTGATTTCAAGGGTTCGTTCCCCACGGCAGCACATATACATTCAACATTTGTCTCTCACCAATGGGTGGATAATCATAAACCTAAGTTGGATAGCAGCTGGAGGATAGGAAAGGATGTAGTGGTAGTATTGGTGTGAGAAATACCAGGAATCCATTGTCAGGTGCTCCAGCCGCAGCAATATGACTGAAATACTGTTAAATGTGGCATTAAACCCCAATCAATCAATCAATCAGCTATCTGAAGTTTTGTACCACTGACTATTTGAGTCTTGTTTTGTTATAAAAAAAATGGTTATAATTATAGTAAGATGATATAATTCTAACTATTACGATACTTGGTTATTAAAGCTGGGCTTTATATCACATTTCCAACAATGTCACATCAAAAGGCGTACTTATACATACCCCCCCACCACCAACATTTTATCACTCAAGTAGCACATTTAACGCATTCCCACACAGCAAAATTTTAGACTCTGTCCAAATTGAAAGAAGTTGCAGACGATAATTTAAAGTATGAGATTTAGGAATTTTTCAACTTTCTTGGTGGAAAACAATGTGGAAAATGAAGAAATTGCTTGTCACAAGCAATTTCTTCATTTTCCACACTGTTTTCCAAAACATTTTTCTTAAGAGACGTCGAAAAGTGTCGCTGTGTGTGAATGGGTTAACCTTTGACCATCATTACCCAAAAATAATAGGGAACCTCCTTGGGTCATGAATAACATTTGTATAAAGTTTCAAGGTCCTAGGTCAAATGGCTTATGGGTTAGGACACAGAAACAGTTTTCAATCTAACTTCATTTGTGACCTTTGACCTTAGACCTACATGACAAAATCAATAGGACATTTCCTTGGATAATTAACAACAATTGTACAAAGTTTCAAGGTAGCAGGTCAATTTTTCCTGACAGCATGGAAAAAAGTCTTCATAACAAATCATACAAATAGAAAGGCTAATGGACAGACAGACATGGTGAAATCAATATACATTGTACCTCCCTCTACTTCATAGGTGGATGAGAATTTATTTAAGAGATGAAGAGAATGTTTTTTGTTTTCATGGAGGTATTAACCAAAAAAACTAATCACACTGTATGAATATGCGAAGCAGATTCATACATAAGTTTCATTAGGTTTTTCGGTCCATACCTCCATGAAAACAAAAAATATTCTCTTTATTTCTTATAATTTAATATCGAGTGAAAAAAGCAAATATTTTACAAATTTTGATTCATTTTTTCTATGGGACTATTTTGTGCGAAAGCATACAAAATCCCTGCGTGCTCAAAATTTTGTTCATGGAGTTATGAATAATTTTTTCAACCAATCAGAACGCCCGTTTTTGATAGACGAAACCGAAAACTAAATTATAATGATATAATACTAATTATAACAATACTTGAATATAATGACTGTTGTCTGTAGATCACATTTCCAGCAATATCATCTTGTAGGTGGTGGATCAAAATGTCATAACTACAGCTTTAATAAAGCTGTAGTTACAACATTTTGGTCCCAAAATGACAATATGTGTCAAGCAAAGACAATCATAGAAATTTTTAGTGCCTCACTACAGAGGTTAGAGTGAAGACTGTTCAATCTATTTAGATTTGCAGACTAATCTGAATCTTTACTTGGTGTGTATGTAAAGTTGTTGGAAATGTAATGCACAGACATATCCTGTGTTATTTCCCTGAGTATTGTTTCAAATTTGACAAATATTAGAATCTGTTGTCTGGGAAAAATCTCAAATAAGAACAATTTGAATTAACCCTTGTCCTGCTGTATAAATTACCTTACTGAAATACTGTCAAATCAAAGGGCTGAAAGCACTGGTAAAATTTGTTGTTCAAAAATAAATATTTCTTGTAGAAATCAACTTCATAAACAACTCTGGAAGGAAAAGTACAAGCAGGAGGTGTAGACTAAGATCAGCCTGCACATAAGTGCAGGCTGATCTTAGTCTACACCTACTGCCAAAAGAATATTCCGGGTTCAGCATGACAAGGGTTAATAACTTAGTAAATAATAAGGCGTTTACCATTGATCCCAAGATTTGGCAACATGGTGAAATAATATTAACCCATTACCAGACGACAAAATTCTAGACTGGTCCAAATTGAAAGAAGTTGCTGACAACAATATTTTGTTGATGAAATTTTAACAAGTCTTTTTTCTTTTGGGTTGAAAACATTGTGGAAAATGAAGAAATTGCTTGTAACAAGCAATCTCTTCATTTTCCACAATGTTTTCCACAGCTTTATTCTGGGGGACGTCCAAAAGTGTCATTGAATTGGAATGGGTTAAGGAAAGCTTTGTTGAAATAAAAGAATTTGCTTGTAACAAGAAATTTTTGCTTTGAAATGGGTTAATAAAAGAAATTGCTTGTAACCTGAAATTTTTGCTTTGAAATAAAGATTTCTAACTTAAATGGTCCTTATTTTTCACGAAACACTTTCGAATATTGTCTACAACCTCTTCCAAATTGGACCAATCTAAATTGATGGATCACTAGCCTTGCTCATTGACCCCGCCTACAGACTCCGCCTACAGACACGTCTACATACTCCGCCTACAGACTCCACCTACAGACTCCGCCTACAGACTCTGCCTACAGACACGTCTACTGACTCTGACAGGAATTTACACTTCCACATTAAACAGCATAGTTTTGCAAAATTTACAGTCAGTAACATGTAACAAAAATAAAAATGGTTGGTTAGTAACATAAGCGTCATAACTACAATTTCAATAACTTGTAGTTAAGATGCTTAAATCAAGATACCTACAAAAGTGCTTCATACAAATGTTGGCCAATGTCGGAGTTCAAAGTTCACTTCTTGACTAAATGAATGATTCGATTAACTAATTCCTTGATTGACAGCCAAAATTGGTCAATAAGTAAGTAAAAATTATGATTCAACAGAGGAAATGATCAGTGCTATCAAACATGCTTCACAATCAAAGTTTTCCTTGTGATGGCTCCATCCAATTTAGCCCTAGACATTGATAGATAAAGCTGTAAATGTCTGTTAGCTCTTCAATCTGAAAATAAATATTCAATATTTGTGACATATCAAGTGAGAAGGGATATCCTAGGAAGTGGGTTAACCCATTCCAACACGACAACATTTCAGATTGTCTAAAATTTGATTAGGACACGGAAAACAATTCTATGTTGGTGGAATTTTAGAAATCTTTATATATCAACTCTGATCAGATTGCATCAACTGCATAATGTGTAGAGCACAGGCTGATCATGGTTAAAACTTTTCAACTCTTCTTTAGAGTTTCCAAACCTGAATTGGCCATTCTACCCTATCATGTGTTTATTTTAACAAGAGGGCCGTTGGCCCTGGGGCGCTCACCTGAGATAAAGGCTCTTTTTCTTTCAACAGTCTAATTTCATGTTAAGGTTAGGAATATGAAACAAGTGGGCCACAATTACATATAAAGAGTATGAACCTGGGGATCCAAAAGTCTAAATTACAAATTCCAAGGCTTAAGTGCTGATTTGAAAGAAGGAAAAACTTTTTCCATGGGTTATAATTTCAGAAATAAGAAAGAAGTCTGTGAACTGATGCTTCATGCCTATACCCCCCCCCCGCCTGGGTCTGCCCCTGGAGACCCGAGGATCATGATTTTAGCTATTTTGAAAGAGGTCAATATACTGATGCTTCATGCAAAATATCAAGGCTCTACCCCTTCTGGGTCAGGAGGAGAAGATTTTTAAAGATTATTTTGAAATTTCACTTTTGTTGCCATTGCAACCAGAGTTTTTAACAGATTTCATTTCTTTTGGCTAATTTTAAGGGGGACAATCTAAGGAACATTTCTGCAAAATTTGGTTCAAATTGGCCCTATGAATTGGGAGGAGATTTCATTTAAAAAATCGTTCTTTATTTCTATATAAACCCCAACCCCCTGGGGCTCCGCTCCTGGGGACCCGAGGATCATGATTTTAGCTATTTTGAAAGAGGTCAATATACTGATGCTTCATGCAAAATATCAAGGCTGTACGCCTTCTGGGTCAGGAGAAGATTTTTAAAGATTATTTTAAAATTTCACTTTTGTTGCCATGGCAACCAGAGTTTTTAACGGATTTTATTTCTTTTAGCTAATTTTGAAGGGGACCACCTAAGCAACATTTCTGCCAAATTTGGTTCAAATCGGCCCAGTGGTTTGAGAGGAGATTTCGTTTAAAAAAATCGTTCTTTATTTCTATATAACCTCCCCCCCCCCCGGGGCTCCGCCCCTGGCGACCCGAGGATTATGATTTTAGCCATTTTGAAAGAGATCAATATACTGATGCTTCATGCAAAATATCAAGGCTCTATACCTTCTGGGTCAGGAGGAGAAGATTTTTAAAGATTATTTTAAAATTTCACTTTTGTTGCCATGGCAACCAGAGTTTTTAACGGATTTCAATTCTTTTAGCTTTTTTTGAAGGGGATCACCTAAGCAACATTTTTGCCAAATTTGGTTCAAATCGGCCCAGTGGTTTGAGAGGAGATTTCGTTTAAAAAATTGTTCTTTATTTCTATATAAACCCCACCCCCCTTGGGCTCAGCCCTTTGGGACCCGAGGATCATGATTTTAGTTATTATGAAAGAGGTCAATATACTGATGCTTCATGTAAAATATCAAGGCTGTACGCCTTCTGGGTCAGGAGGAGAAGATTTTTAAAGATTATTTTAAAATTTCACTTTTGTTGCCATGGCAACCAGAGTTTTTTCAACGGATTTCAATTCTTTAAGCTTTTTTTGAAGGGGACCACCTAAGCAACATTTCTGCCAAATTTGGTTCAAATCGGCCCAGTGGTTTGAGAGGAGATTTTGTTTAAAAAATCACTCTTTATTTCTATATAAACCCCAACCCCCTGGGGCTCCGCCCCTGGGGACCCGAGGATCATGATTTTAGCTATTATGAAAGAGGTCAATATACTGATGCTTCATGCAAAATATCAAGGCTCTATACCTTCTGGGTCAGGAGGAGAAGATTTTTAAAGATTATTTTAAAATTTCACTTTTGTTGCCATGGCAACCAGAGTTTTTAACGGATTTCAATTCTTTTAGCTTTTTTTGAAGGGGACCACCTAAGTAACATTTCTGCCAAATTTGGTTCAAATCGGCCCAGTGGTTTAGGAGGAGATGTCGTTTAAAGAAATTGTTGACGCACGACGCATGACGGCGGGACGCCGGACAAAAGGGGATCACAATAGCTCACTTGAGCACTTTGTGCTCAGGTGAGCTAATAAAAATGTCTCCAACCAATCTCTGCTATATCACATCTTTTCTAAAATATTTGTGTTTTACAGAACCCACTGAAGGTCCCTTTACCTTGATCGGTCACATTCTATATATATATATATATATATATATATATATATATGAGATCCATCTCGAGATAAGGTTAGCGTAGCTACTGAGAAAAATGATTAAAAAAGAAACATTTTTTCTTTAAATTCATGGAAATACTGAAAGAAGACTTGAATTCAGTAAGTGACATGTGGGATCTCTAGGTGATGCATCACATCAAGTTTAGAGTCTCTGGGATAAAACCATTACAACTCAGTGACGCCTATAAACGCCTCCAAGGAAAAAAAGCTTTGGAAAACAATGTGGAAAATGAAGAAATTGTTTGTTACAAGCAATTTCTTCATTTTCCACAATGTTTCCTTCTCGGGAAGATGAAAAAATCCAAAATTTCATTAACTTTTAATTCTCGTCTGCAACTTCTTACAATTTGGGCCAGTCTAAAATTTCACTGTGTGGGAATGGGTTAAGGTGCAGACCTAAATTCAGTAAACAATTTGGCACAAGCTAATGTACGATCCAGTGCAATGAAAATTATTGGCTACAGAGGGAAAGGTGGAAGAATTGTCAGAAGCATGCATAAAGGATAGACAGAAGAGGAAAAGAAAGCCCCATCCTCTTTAAGGTATAGGTATAAAAACAAGAGGCGCAAAATGGCTCTAAATCGCTCACTTGAGACTGATATGAACTACTTGCCAAGCAGATGATTATCAAAGAATAGATCCATGATTTCTCCAAGTCTGATAAGCCATGCCCTCAAGCCCACTTTTTTTGAAAATCAAAATTTCACAAACAAGTTTGGAAAAGGCACACCCAAAGACATTCCTTCCATATTTGGTCCAAATTGGCCATATGTTTAGGAGGAAAGATTTTTAAAGAATTATTCCATGATTTCTCTAAGTCTGATAAGCCTGCCCTGCCACACAACCATTTTTGGTGAATCAAAATTTCACAAATTTCCAACAAGGTGCCAAATTGTCACAAGATACGCCCGTCACACTGCTTAATATAAACTGGGGGTTTGAATAGAACTGAGGTTATTTTGAATGATTTTTTTTTTGTCAAACAAAGTATGAAAAACAACAAAGGGCAATAACTCAAAATAAACGCTAGGTAGAGTTATGGTTCTTGTACACTGCACTCCCACTTGGTGAGCTCTATCCATCCATGAAGTTTCATGATTCTAGCTATAATACTTTTAGAGATATACTCCGGACAAGATTCAAGTATGAAAAACAACAAAGGGCAATAACTAAAAAAATAGGCTAGGTAGAGTTATGGTTCTTGTGCACTGCACTCCCACTTGGTGAGCTCTATCCATCCATGAAATTTCATGATTCTAGCTATTATACTTTTAGAGATATACTCCGGACAAGATTCATGTATGAAAAACAACAAAGGGCAATAACTCAAAAAATAGGCCAGGTAGAGTTATGGTTTTTGTGCACTGCACTCCCACTTAGTGAGATCTATACACCCATGAAGTTTCATGATCCTAGCTATGATACTTTTAGAGATATACTCCAGACAAGATTCTAGTATGAAAAACAACAAAGGGCAATAACCCAAAAAATAGGCTTGGTAGAGTTATGGTTCTTGTACACTGCACATCCACTTTGTGAGCTCTATCCATCCATGAAGATTCGTAATTCTAGCTATTATACTTTTAGAGATATAATCCGGACAAGATTCAAGTATGAAAAACAACAAAGGGCAATAACTCAAAAAATAGGCTAGGTAGAGTTATGGTTCTTGTACACTGCACTCCAACTTGGTTAGCTCTATCCATCCATTAAATTTCATGGTTCTAGCTAGTATACTTTTAGAGATATACTCCGGACAAGATTCAAGTATGATAAACAACAAAGGGCAATAACTCAAAAAATAGGCCAGGTAGAGTTATGGTTCTTGTACACTGCACTCCTACTTGTTGAGCTCTATCTATCCATGAAATTTCATGATTATAGCTATTATACTTTTAGAAATATACTCCGGACAAGATTCAAGTATGAAAAACAACAAAGGGCAATAACTCAAAAAATAGGCCAGGTAGAGTTATGGTTCTTGTGCACTGCACTCCCACTTGGTGAGATCTATACACCCATGAAGTTTCATGATCCTAGCTATAATACTTTAAGAGATATACTCCGGACAAGATTCAAGTATAAAAAACAACAAAGGGCAATAACTCAAAAAATAAGGCAGGTAGAGTTATGGTTCTTGTGCACTGCACTCCCCCTTGGTGAGATCTATACACCCATGAAGTTTCATGATCCTAGCTATAATACTTTCAGAGATATACTCCGGACAAGATTCAAGTATGAAAAATAACAAAGGGCAATAACTCAAAAAATAAGCCAGGTAGAGTTATGGTTATTGCGCACTGCACTCCGTATTGATGAGAAGAATATAACTGCCAAGTTTAAAGTCAATCGGACTTACGGTGACAGAGTTATGCTCCGGACAAAGAAGTGGACACCGCCCGGACAACCGGACGCCCGGACGCCTGGACACCACAGGTGATCCCATAATACGTCCCGTCTTCGACGGGCGTATAAAAAGGTCACCACAGGAGTATTTGTGCCAAGTTTGGTTGAAATTGGCTCAACGGTTACAGAGGAGAATGTTTTCACAGAAGCGTTAAGAACAGATCATGCACAACAGACACAGGGGGATCACAAAAGCTCATATTGAGCATGTTGTGCTCATGTGAGCTAAAAAACTCGTTTTAAGATAATAATTTTGTTTTAAGACTATGAATTAAACTTACAATTTTTGAGGTAGGTTTGCCAGCACCATGTCCTGCCTTTGTGTCAACCCTTATCATCAATGGATTTGCCTGAAACAAAGGGAGAAAATCAAAGATTAGATAATTGTAAAGATAAAACCATTGCATTTGTATTTGAATAAGGCTTTTCACAATTGGAAAGAGATATTTCACTGGTAAAAATGTCAACACACTTACCTGCTTTTCACTTATCCCCACAACATGTTGGAGTTGTGCAATGTACTTTAATGAATGAAGGGGGACAACTCTGTCGTCATGATCAGCAGTAAGCAGTAATACAGATGGATACTGGGTCCCTGCATCTCCTGGTACTTTGATATTGTGCAATGGTGAATACCTGGAATAACAAGATGTGTTTGTGAATCACAATGCCCCTACAACAGGACTAAATGTTTGACCTTGGTATGTGACCTTAACCTTATCACATGACCTTGACCTTGACATGAGGAGATGCGTATTATTGAGATGTATCATCATGGTAAATATGAGCATTGAATAGGCTGGTAGTAATTGGCAATTTTAAGTTTTTTGGTTAAGTTTTGCAGACAGACAGACAGACAGACCAACAGATGGAAAGACTGAATGATGGACAGACAGGCAATATGCTCCAATCTTTCGGTGTGGGGGCATAAAAAAGACATCATAAAGCAAGAGCTATACAGGAAAAAAACTTCAACGACAGTTGTATAGATGAATACTTTGTGTCCACATTAAGTAGTACTTTGATTTTTAAGCTCCCCAAAGGGTGAGCATAAAGCCGCGGCTTTGTCTGTCCGTCATTCTGTCCGTCCGGAGCAATTTCTTCATAACCCTTGGGCCAAATCAAATTAAACTTACCATGTGAACTCCCTATGATATAATGCCGATGATTTTTTCCCGGTTTTGGATTTGAGGCTCATCACGTGAAAAGGGGACTTGGGGTAAAATACAGTTTTTCTCTAATTTCTCCAAGTCTAATGGTCAGAATTTGATGAAATTCATATTGGAGTAGCAAATCAGATGCCCTTGACCACAAACTATTTGAAATTTGCGTATAAAAAATATGTCATGGAAAAGGGGGCTTAATGTTTGTTAGCTATTTAGCTCTCCCTGTTACAGCAACAAACTAACATTGGCCACAACTTTTGCTTAGTAAGAGATATAGCCTTCATATTTCACATGTTCATTGCTTATGACAAGACCTTTCTGTTGGTTCCAAGTTCAAGGTCATCAGTCAAGATCAAGGTCATTTCTCAAGGTCAAAATTTTGAAAATTGTCCATAAATTTTCAATGGTGAATCAAATTGCCTTCATATTTCAAATGTTTATCACATGTGGCAAGACCTTTCAGCAGATACAAAAATCAAGGTCATTGATCAAGGTCATGTTGTCAAGCTGAATAATTTCCTCCAAATGAGAATATTCCTTGTAACTTTACATTAATGTTGTTTAGTAAGAGCCCTAGGTAATGTTTGTTTCATATTTTGACTCGATGAAGCTGTAAAATGCTAAAAAGGGGCTTAATGCCATGTAGCTTTATATTTTGTATATTTCTTACTCTTAAATACATGTAAATCAGTCTATTGTTCTTCAAGACTCAGTCTCCATCTGTTGTATGTAGGCATTTTTCATTGATAACTTTGATGAAAGAACATCAATATTATTATGGGTGCATGATCTGTCTAGCTTTGCTTAATTCCTTCTTCTGATTTAAAATTGTGATCAGTTACGCAAATAGAGGCCATTTCTAAACACCATAAAATAGATATTTGAAAAATAGATTGGAAACAGTGCAGGCAATCCATTTGGTGCATTTCAAAAACAGTTATATAGGCTAGTAGAACGACCATTCAAATTTCAGAAAATCTGCTAATTTGAAAAACTATCGACCCTGGTCACCCTGTAAGTCATTGCAGTCTGACCAGGAGTGAAACTTTTTGCACTACCAAAATGGTCCCTTTTTGCCTGATGGGTCACATTTCCTATTAGCAAATCCCTAAACCTATAGTAGCAATCAATAAGAAACTTTCCATTTATGGCATACATTTTGTGACAATGTCTTATTCAGGGAGCATAATCTGTCTTTGACGGCTCTTGTTTAGCTAGCAAGTGAGCTATTGTCATGGTCTTGTGTCTGTCATGTGTCTGTGCGTGTGGGCCTCCATTAGCCTGTCCGTAAACTTTTACTTTAAAAATCTTCTCCTCAAAAAGTACAGCACAGATTCAACCATATTTAACAGAAATAATCATTTGGTCACCCTTTAATAGATTCAACAAAAGAATTTTAATCAGATGAAAAACATGGCTTTAATGGAGGGTTAATGAAACCTTTAAGAATATTCTAATCAGAAAGTAATTTTTGCATTTCAAATTCTGCAGGAATGATCCTTGGGTGACCCTTTATCATATTCCTTGAAAGAATTTTGGTCGGATGAAAAACGTGGCTTTAATTGGCAGGGCTAATTTCCATATAATGTGAAACCTTTGATAATCTTCTTCTCAGAAACCAATCAATAGATTTCAACCAATTTTAACAGGAATGATCCTTAGATGACCCTTTATCAGATTCCTTCAAAGAATTTTGATTGGATGAAAATCATGGTTTTAATGGGCAGGGCTATTTGCATATATGGTGAAACCTTTAAAAAATCTTCTCAGAAACCAGAGGATAGATTTCAACCTAATTTTGCAGGTATATTCATTGGGTGACACTATATCAGATACCTTCAAAGTATTTTGATTGGATGATAAACGTGGCATAAATGGGAAGGGCTAATTTCCATATATGGTGAAAGCTTTAAAAATCCTTTTCTTAGAAACCCGGTGATGGATTTCAGCCAAATTTCACTGGAATGATCCTCTGATGACTCTTTTCAGATTCCATCAGTTAATTTATATTGACAAGATTTATTTGCCCCACATGGTTAACATGATTCAATACAATCAGGCTGTGGAGCAATACAGGCTCAAGTGCCTCTAGTTATACAAAACTGGACAAAAATGAGATAAATTCAAGTTGTTCTTCATTGTCGGCAGTAAGCATTTACAAGATATTGCTGTAAAATATCCTGGATTTTTCAAGTGATTTGCAAAACAAAGGCATGCACAAAAAGCAAAAAAGAGAGAAACGCCTTGAGATTTTGTGGGAATGTTTGTGTGTGTCAGAGGGGGGGGGGGGGGGGGGGGGGGGTTTAGACCTCCCCGAAAAAAGAATATAATTTTGCAAGGCTATCAATCAAGTATAACTATGAACAACTTTGTAGGTCTATCAGGAACTATTCTGAAATGCATGAGCACAAAGAAGTTCAATAAAATAACTGCGTATTTGACATGATTTATTACATAATAATAATTTTCCTCATTTTCTAGGAGGTATGACACTAAAACCTTCATCACACTTCTTTGCATATTCATACAAATATGATTCGGGTTTCATTTTACATCTTCATGAAAACAAAACTTTGAGTTAGAGTTGATATAAGCTGATGATAAAGACCCTGATCAGTCTGTGTGTATTTACTAATTACTACCTGATCCAAGTCTCCACTTGGAGTACATGTGTAGCTATTTGAAGTCTAATATGCTCGATTATTTTTTGTGTTTAACCCTTTTATATTTTTGGAAATTTAAGACTTGTCTAAATTTGAAAGAGCTTGCGGATGACAATGAAAATTGGATACAATTTGAGATAAACCATCCAATGTGGTAGAAAATATTGTGGGAAAAGAAGAAATTGCCTGGTTCAAGCAAATTCTTCCTTTTCCACAATGTTTTCTCCAAGTATGAAATCACAGGGTGGTACAGGAAAGAGTTAACTTTGTTAGTTTGTAAAAATATAACAGTATCATAGAGCTTACTTGATCAGCCATTGGAACTGGTCCTCTTTTTCAGAACATCCGTAGTCTGTAGTCCAGGCATGGCCGATAGTAAACTTATGGAACTTCAGCATATCCATTACCCTGTAACCAAACATTATAAAGAGATGAAGAATATATTTTTTGTTTTCATGGACGTATGAAACAAAAAAACTAATCACACTGTATGAATATGTGTTCCTTATTCGTACATACATATGTGATTAGGTGAGGTAAAATAATTGTAGATAATGATAAAACCAATTTCCTCAATGTTGTCCTAATTTTTTTCTAGAGGTAAGTGAAAAGGAGCATAAAAAGGGGATTGTTTGGGAATGGCTTAAAATGACATTAAAGACCCTAGACAGAAGGATGTGATGACAAGAAAGAAAATACAACTTCTTAATTTTGTAATCAAATTCTTCTCCTGAGCTGTGCTTGTTGAAGACCCTTTCCTGTTTTACAAAAATCCAACCTGTCCAAATTCAAAGGTTTTGCAGACAAAAATTTAAATTGCATTTAATTTTACAATTAGCAATTCAGCAGGGTAGAAATATTGTGGTAAAAGAAAAAAAATCTTGTAACAAGCAATTTCTTCTTTTCCACAATGTTTTCTCAAGTAAATAACAGGGACTTAAAAATCAGTGATTGTACGGGAAAAGGTTAACAAGGGTTGAACTTTCAAAGTGATATAAAACAGTCAGTTCTTGATTTCTTGAATAATGTGCCTATTATGAAAAATTCTCATGCCTTATGCATTATAACTTAGAATATTTCAAGTTAGTTCCTTAACCCATTCCCACTCAATGACTTTTTAGATGCCCCCAAGAATAAAATCTTTGAAAAACATTGAGGAAAAAATGAAGAAATTGTTTGTGACAAGCAATTTCTTCATTTTCCACAATGTTTTCTTTTTAGAAAGTTGGGAAAATCTTAACTCTCAACTTTAAATTGTCGTCTCCTTTCGATTTTGACCAGTCTGAAATTTTTGTCGTCTGGTGATGGGTTAACTTCAAATCAATTACAAATTATATATTTACCCAACTTGAGCTATTGCACATCCAAATAAGTCTGGTCTCTGATTTAGACAGGCTCCAACCAACAGTCCCCCATTTGACCCTCCATTTATGGTAATTCTGAAACAAATTGTTGCAAAATTTTGATGCAAAATTTTGATAGTAAACATAACCAATGTTGAAGTGGAGCTACCACAGTAAGATTGATTGACTGTGTTTTTTTTACTCCATTTTAACCCATTCCAACATAATTCCACTTTTTTACATCCCTCAAAAATGAAGCTTTGGAAAACATTGTGTTTAATTGCTTTCTACCCAAAATGAGAAACTCAACTAAAGATGCAACTTCTTTTGATTTGGACAAGTCTAAAATTTTGTTGTTCTGTAATGGGTTAACCCATTATCAGACAGCAAAATTTTAGACTGGTCCAAAGTGAAAGAAGTTACAGACAACAATTCAAAGTTGATAAATTTTAGACTTTTTCAACTTCGTGGGTAGAAAACATGCTTTAATCTAAGCATAAATATTGGATAAGTAGCACAATAGTAATGAAGTTTGTCTGATTAAATACCATTTCTTCTTGTAAGGACAACCAAGAGGAAAATCCTATGGATTCGTTTCAGTCTTCCATTTTCAAAAGCAGTACTTCTAGAATGGATGCAGATATCTGTGTTAGACTGGTACCTTAGTATGGACTGATTTTTTGATATAAGAATTACTGTTCTCTTTATATTCAAAAGGCTGGCTACTACTTGGTAAGAAAATAAATTCAAGAGTTTTTTACAGACAGTTTATAATTTTTAGGGTTTTATAAGGCTACTACCCATTTTCAAGGGTTTTAAAAGGCAGAGACCAAATTAAAAGGTTTTTCAAGACCTGTGTTAACCATGTAGATTATGAGTCAATCGTACTACCCACTAAAGAACCCATCTACAGTAAAAATTACAAGGCTAGAAAATAACCAGTGTTATTTACCTACAAATACTACTTTTTGACCTAAGTTTGCTAAGCTAACCAATTATAAAAGGCAAACTTTTAGACTTGTCCAAATTGAAAGAAGTTGCAGACAACAATTAAGAGTCAATGAAATTTTAGATATTTTCAACTTTCTGAGTAGAAAACATTGTGGAAAGTGAAGAAATTTCTTTATTTTACACAATGTTTTCCCTGATTCTTTTTTGGGGGAGGGGGCATCAAAAAGTGCCATTGCGTGGGAATGGATAAAAGGTTTATACATTTCTTCAATATAATTTCAGTTTTGATTCACACTGAAATACACAATATTTTGTAATTGTTTAGTCATAACAAACATTTAACCCATTCCCACACAACAAAATTTTAGACAGGTCCAAATTGAAAGAAGCTGCAGACGACAATTTCAAGTTGATGGAATTTTAACTTTTTTCGTTTTTTTAGATAGAAAATATTGTGGATAATGAAGAAATTTCTTGAAACAAGCAATTTCTTCATTTTCCACAATGTTTTCTAAAGCCTTTTTCATGAGCGGCGTAAAAAGGAGGGCTTGTGTGGGAATGAGTTAATAGGATGTGTATTTTCTAAAGCTGATTTCATTTAGAGCGTTAAAATGCTAGCTTCTGTATCAATGGGTAAGTACCCAGCAAAGAGAATTTGGGTATACATGTAATTACAGCTTAGGCAAACATCTTGTTCCATGGCAAAGCATATAGAATCTGTCAGGCAGGGTTTTCCATGACGCAAAATTCGCACGTCATTGTCGCAATTTCAAAACAAATGACCCGTAAAAATTTTACCTGTGCGTCATAAATGACGCAAGTTTTAAAACCTAATTCTTTGTGAATAGAATCGTCGGTAAAGGCCAAAATGTTGAAATAAATCCATTAGAATTCTGAGTTACAACAATCAATAAAATTAGCGACTGTCGGAAAGTTGGTTTTCCAACATTTATTTATAGCAATATCCTGTTCTATTTTTAGTTGACAGATAAAATATGTAGACGGGTTATAGTGATTTTTATCAAATTCGGACTCGGTTTCCGGTGATAAAACATATCGTTTACCCGACTACTAGAAAATGTAAAAATGTCGCGTCAAACAAAGATGTCTCGTTTGCATTGGGCAGTCATGGCAATTAGACTACCAAAGAGAGCTCTGGTAGCGAGTCTGATGGTGAAACCCTGGGTCCCTCTTCAAAAAAGACCCGGTGGTCATTCAGTCAGAAATGGTTAAAAACCTTCAGTTGGCTTAAATCCGCCGATGGTGAAATGATGTGTGACCCGTGTATTAAGACGAAAAAACTGGCTGTACGAACTTTCGTTTTACATGTCTCTTTTGTTATTTTTGAAATTATTGTAGTCTCTGGCAGTCTTTCAGATTTGACCCCATAGATTGGAAAAAAGACCCCCAGTTCTGAAGGCATAGGGGTCACAATGACCCCCAAATTCTTATGCCAATGGAAAACCCTGTGTCAGGAGATTTTCTCTGACACAGGTTAATCTATACCAAGTCTAGAATAGTAAAATTTGTCAGTGATTGTTGGCAGAAGATTTTTCAAATATATACATAAAATCTTTCTTTTGATCAAAAGAAAAAAAACATGTAGACTATCACTAATTGTAATTAATATCCTCCCATTTCAACTTATTCTCAGAGATAAAAAAAAAATTATGTTGCTGGAATAAATCCAGTTTTAACCAATTCCAACACAATAAAATTCAAAGAAGTTGCAGACAATAATTCTAAGTTGATGAAATGTTTAAAATCTTTGTCTTTAGGGGTAGAAAACATTGTGGATAATGAAGAAATTGCTTGTAACAAGAAATTTCTTCATTTTTAAAAAATGTTTTCCAATGCTTGCATATTGAGGGCGTGTTGAAGAACGTCATTGTTTGGGAATGGGTTAAACAAACAGACTTGACTCAAACAATAGTTAATGAACCGTAACCAAAAAAGAACATGCACACCTTTGATACTAAGTGCAAATGGGAAATTTGAATCAAATAAATTCTGTAGTTAAAGAGAAAATGAGTGGAAAAACCTTTTAAAGAAAGGGCCATAACTCCAAGGAAAATAAAACCAAAATATCATGTGCACACCTTTGAAGGATAGTGAGTGCTTGTCTAAAATTTGAAACAAATTCAATGAGTAGTTTAGTAGAAAATGAGCGGACAAGAAAAAGTTGCAGAATAAATGACCAACAAGTTACCACTCTCCCTTAACAAAACAAATTTTTGGGGGTATAACAATGGGAAATATCATACGACCATATGGAGGGTTAATTGCAATACTTTTCTAAGTGTTTATATATTGTACAGACAGCAGGGTTCCCACAATTTCTGATTTGCAAAATTCCAGACTTTTTCCAGGTTTTTTCCCAAAATTCAAGGGTTATTTTGGAACGTAAAAATATTAAAAATATGAAAATCAAAACTCTGAGAAATTCATATCTTAACATAAATAAATATTTAATTCTTATTCCAGTGGAAAATGTGTTTATTATCATAATACAATAAAGCAATATTTTATCTTATTTATTTACACACACTAGCACAGGGACAGAAGTAACTCCATATGGCCATTATCATTTCATGGTGGGTTCATAAAGAGGGGAAATGTTTCTTTCAAACTGAACCTTATCAATTTTTTTTCATCTTGCCGTTCCTTGAATTAAAGCCTGTTTAAAGATATTTAAATCTTTAGCAACAATACCAAGGTGATACCTCAAACTATATTTGAAACAATTTGTTAAAAAATTATAAGCAATAACGAGTCATTTTGTGAGAAAAAATATAACGAGAAAATGTCTGACAGTCAGAACAAAATCACATTTAAACCTCCACATAATATCACCCAGAAGAGTTTTTACACATATGAAAGACATGGAATTTGAACTGGCTTTTTTCAGTGTAAAATTTTGTTAGTTTGAATGGGGTTTAACACTGCTTTTAACATTTTTCAGTCATATCCTGGCAGCTGAAGCACCTAACAATGGATTCCTGTTATATCTCGCACCAGTACCACCATTACATCCTTTCCAAGCCTCCATCTGCTATCCCAATTAGTTTTTCAGTGTAAAAATCCAAGGGCAGTTATATTAGAAAATAAAATATTACATAAAGAAATTTTAATTCCTCAGTTATTCTGAACATCCCTACCTGTTATTACTGGTGTATTTTTTCTCCACTAGATATTCGGTAGCTGCCTGGAAGTCATCAAACACATTCTGTTTGTTACCCAACATTCCACCTTTGTGCCAAGTTTCACCATACTCTCTGTAGAGAATTAGACATGCAAGTCCACATAAATATGTTTTGAAAGAGGTAATTTTATATGCCAATTGCCATAACAGAGCAGGGGCATAAAAATGTGTTATCTTTTAACCCAATACCACACAATCCATGTTTATCACTCCCCTCAAGAAAAAGGTTCAGAAGAATAATGTCGAAATGAAGAAATAGCTTCTTCATTTTTGATAATGTTTCCACCCCAGAATCACAGAAATATTTGAAATTGTATAAATTCGAAATTGTTATCTGCTAATTTTTTTTATTTTGGACCAGTCTTAATTTTGTTGTCTGGTAATGGGTTAAAAAGTTTTAAAAGGAACTATTTTGTGTGCAAGTATACAAATAGTAGTGTTCTCAAAAACAATTCACTTAAGAGATGAAGAGAATATTTTTTGTTTTCATGGAGGTATGAACCGAAAAACCTAATCACACTGTATGAATATGCGAAGCGGATTCATACATTGTGTGATTAGGTTTTTCGGTTCATACCTCCATCAAAACAAAAAATATTATCTTCATTTCTTATAATTTAATACCATCGAGCGAAAAATTAAACTTAACAAATTTTGATACCTTTTTGTAGTGAACTATTTTTTGCGGAAGCATTCAAAATGGCTGCGTACTCAAAATTTTGTTCATGGAAGTATGAATTAAATTTTTCGACCAATCAGATCGCTCGTTTTTGATAGACGAAACTAACAATTAAATTATAGAGGTATTAAACAAATTTTCTCAACAGTCATATTACTGGACGTTTATAAGTTGACCCTTTCCTGTACAATCCCTGGTTTTTATGTCCCTGTGATTATACAATTGAGAAAATATTGTAGAAAAAGAAGAAATTGCTTTCCACAATATTTTCTACCCTACTGAATGGTTATTTTTCAAATTAAATCTACTTTCCATTTTCGTCTGCAAAACCTTTGAATTTGGTCAGATCTAAAATTTTGCAAAATGAGAAAGGGTTATGTAGAATCATCTTACCCGCCACCCCTGATATTAGCTAC
The DNA here is from genome assembly GCA_946902895.1 of Fragum fragum. NCBI lineage: Eukaryota > Metazoa > Mollusca > Bivalvia > Cardiida > Cardiidae > Fragum > Fragum fragum. The sequence continues at coordinate 14,415,986 of OX336382.1, read as the reverse complement.
AGCATAGACTCCACCAAGATTCTGTAGGAAGACGAGCCGGGACACAGAAAAGCTTGGAGATATAGATATGTTGAATCCTCCATAACCATACAGCATTACAGGATGGGAACCATCCAACTTTAAATCCTAGAACATTAAAAATAAAATGAAATACAACAATTATGTCAAAAGAATGTGTTTTTAAGACATTTTACCCATTCCCACAGTGATGCTTTTGGACTCCCCTCAGGAAAAACAATTGTAAAAACAATGTGGTAAATGAAGAAATTGCTTGTTACAAGCAATTTCTTCATTTTCTACAATGTTTTCTACCCAGAAAGTTGAAAATATCAAAATTTCACCAACTTTTAAAAATAGTCTGCCACTTTGAATTTGGACAGGTCTAAAATTTTGTCATCTGGTAATGGGTTAAACATTAAAAATTCTAGCTGAATGACAAAGAAATCAACTGAATGGTGAAATGATTTTCAACAATTTTACAATATACTGGTAACATTAATGGAAAATAAGCCACTCCCTTTTATTTAAGACAGTTCCATGTTGAAAATAGTTTTAGACAACACAAAGTTATAAAATTTTAGGGTTATTTCATCTTTCTGGATAGAAAACAGTGTGGAAAATGAGGAAATTGTCTGATACAAGCAATTTCTTCATTTTACACAATGCTTTCCCAATTTTTTTTTTCTTGAGGGATGTCAAAAAAGTGATTGTGTTGGAAGGGATTAAAGCCTTGATTTATAATGGAACGAAATATAAAGGAGACCCTCACTAAAAAAATGTTCATGTATCAACTAACTCATCAGCTGCTATCCCACTTAGGCTTGCAATTATCCATCCATTGGTGAGAGACAAATGTCGAAAAGGATATGTGCCGCCCCTGGGGATCGAACCTATGACATCCCATGATTGAAGATTAGGAGTCTATACCATACATGGAAAGTAAGCCCCACCCTTAGAAATTGTTAAAGCCCAGGAACCATTGAGGTCTTTTTCCGGCAATAAATTTTTCAACATGGCTCTAAAAGAGCTAAAAGATCAACCTTTACCCAATCCTAAAAAATCCCCCTGTTATAGCCCCTCAAGAAACAATGCTTGAGAAAACATTGTGAAAATGAAGAAATTCCTTACAACAAACAATTTCTTCATTTCCAATTGTGCTTCCTACCCAGAAATAATTTCAAAAAGAGAACAGCATGCAGGTGCTTTATCACTTAAGCAGAGATAGAGATATAGAAAATGTCTGTTTTTTTATGAGATGCTGTTGGAATATGACTTTGACCTTGACCTTTGGAACTTTATAACAGCAGAGAGGTATTGCTACAAAGAATAGACATGTGAAATATGAGGACCTTAATTATAGTGATAGTACAGATAGGAAAATGTCAACAACACTGACAACATCAGGGCTATAGCAATATCTCGGCTTTTCTCCTCTAACTGGCATGCTTAAAACTATGTCAGCATAAAATTGTAATCTGCAACTTATATAATGAAGTTGTAACTAAGATATACAGCATTAAAAAGTGATCATTATCAGGCTTGGAACAAATTCATAGTTAGAACACAAAGTTATCATTTTATTACATAATGACAAAAAAAATGAAGAGTTACATTCACTATGTCATATGCATCGATACACTAACCTGCCTGTGAATGATAAACATTGGTATTTTGGTGCCATCCTTGCTGGGGTAAAATACTTGTTCTGTTGTAAACTTGGTGAAATCAAAGTTTTTAACTTTGATCTCTTTGTGAATCTGAAAAAATATACCTAGACCATTGACCTGTTAACCCTTTTCCAAGATAAAAATTGGAAGCTAAAAGATGAAAATATGTATTAGTACAGATATTATGTACCTTGCTAGGTGAGAAATATTGTATGAAATGAAAATATGCTTGTAACAAGCGATTGCTGCATTTCACAAAATGTTTCCACTGTAAAGAATCTTTACTTTGTGGAAATAAGCCATTATTTCGGAGCAGTGTTTAACCCATTTCTATGTAATCCCAATATTTTATCACTTAAGTATTTAAACAAAATGTATTAAGAGAACATCTTGAAACAAGAGCACCAGAATTGATATCGCTCACCTGAGATCAAATTCCAATGCTAATATATCAACTTATAAAGCTGTTTTAAGATAAAAGGGTCATTCTAATGACTATACTAACATTTCCTGCAAGTTTGCAAAAGATTCTGCCAAAGTTGTGACCTGTCGAGAGGTAACATAGGAATCATTATTAAGGCACTTTCCCCGTGCTATTGGTAGGAATGTAAGAGAAGAAGATTTTTAAAGGTTTTACCATATATGGAAATTAGTCTTACCAATTAAAGCTATGTTTTTCATTTGATCAAAATTCTTTGAAGCAATCTGATATAAAGGGTCATGTAAAGAATCATTTCTGTGAAATTTGGTTGAAATTTATTATATGATTTCTGAGAAGATTATTTTCAAAGCTTTCACCATATGTAGAAATTAGCTCCGCCCATTAAAGCAATATTTTTCATCAAATTCTTTGAAGGAATCCAATAAATGTTGAACCAAGAATAATTACCGTAAAATTTGATTGAAATCCATCTACTGGTTTCTGAGAAGAAGATTTATAATGGTTTTACCATATATGGAAATTGGCTCCAGCCATTAAAGCCATGTTTTTCATCCAATCAATTCTTTGAAGGAATCTGATAAAGGGTCACCCAAGTCTCACTTCAGTGAAATTTGGATGAAATCCGTCCTTTGGTCTATGAGAAGAAGATTTTCAAAGCTTTCACCATTTATGGAAATTAGTTAAAGCCATGTTTTTCATCAGATTAAATTTCTTTGAAGGAATCTGATAGAGGGTCACCAAAGGATCATTTCTGTGAAGTTTGGTTGAAATCTGGTCAGTACTTTCTGAGAAAATTTTTAAAGGAAAAAATGACGGACAGACAACCGGACTAAAGGACAGACAGACGCACACACGAAGGACACCACGCCATGACAATAGCTCTCTGGCTCTCAGCCAGTGAAGCTACCAATTTCAATTACACCAACTTGAAATTATTGTCTGCAGCTTCTTTCAATTTGGACGAGTCTAAAATTTTGCCATGTTGGAATTGGTTAAAGCTAAAGGTTTTGATAGGATGAGATGAAAATTGATATTGCCATTTATACCATCTTGTACAATATTCAATGGGGATATTCTTACATGACTATACAAGCATTTTACAGTTAGTTTGAGACAGATTCAGCCAAATTTAGGACCTCCTCAGTGGTAATATAGATATTGTTAATAGGTCACCTTTTCTAATGGTATAAGTCAGAATATCTCTATTTTTAATAGGGTTCTTCCTTTAGACTATACAAACATTATCAGAATAATTGAAAACTAAATGGTTGTCCCTGGACAACTGTTGTTGAGCCGGCAAAGTTTTGACCATCTCAATTTTAGTGTTTGACCTTGAGCTATGACCTTGACATTAGAACTAAGCCAAAAATTCTTTCAAATAGCACATCTACTCATGATGGAGAATAATTGTGCCAAGTTATTTTGAAATCCATCAATAAATGTAGGAGTAATTATCCTGACATATTCGGATGGACAGACTAACGGACTAACGCACTAACACACATACACTGACTTGACATAGTGACAACTATGTCTCGCTCACTGCAAGTTGGCTCAACAAAAATGTACAATGGACAAAATCTTAGTCTTAAAAACAACAAAGCGCATTAACTCCAAATGTATGCAAGCTACAGTTGTGGGTCTTGTGTACTGTACTTCTCCTCAATGATATCTATCCACCTATGAAGTTTCAAGTCAATACTAATACTTTCAGAGATATGCTCCAGACAAAATCTTAGTCTTTAAAACAACAAAGGGCAATAATTCCAAAATTATGCAAGCAAGAGTTTTGGTTCTTGTGCACTGCACTTCTCCCTAATCAGATCTATCCACCTATGAAGTTTCATGTTGATAACATTTATACTTTAGGAGATATGCCCAGGACAAAGTCTTCAAAATAACAAAGGGCAATAACTCCCAAATTATTCAAGCAAGAGTTGTGATTCTAGTACACTGCAATTCTCCCTAATGAAATCTATCCACCTATGAAGTTTCAAGTTGATAGCTTTTATACATTAGGAGATATGCTCCAGACAAGCTTTGTGACAGAATGACAGGACGGAATGACAGACGGAGACCATTACTATTTCCCCTTTGCTGAAATGGCAGGGGATAATTTAACCCATAAACATGATGTAATCATGATATCAACAGTAATTCTATGAAGTATTTTAGTACAGGGTCAATAGGTATTATTACACACTAAATATTAAAGCAATTGGCCTTATGGTTTGGGAGAAGAATACTTTTAGAGATTTCCTTCTTTATTTCTATGTAAAATCAGGGATCACAAAGAAAAGCGGTTAATTATAGAATACATTTTAATCTATGAAGTATTTGATAGATGATCAATAGATGATGATTTATACAAAATATCAAAGCTAAAGGGCTTATGGTTTGGGAGAAGAAGATTTTTAAAGTTTTCCTTTTTATTTCCATGTAAATCAGGGATCGCACAGAAAAGGGCTAATTTTCAGAAATCGGTAATTCTTTGAAGCACTTTGGTAGAGGGTCAATAGATGATGATTTGTACTAAATATCAAAGCCCTGGGCTTATGGTTTGTGAGATGAAGATTTTTAAAGTTTTCCTTCCTTATTTCAGTAATTCTTTGAAGTATTTTGGTAGAAGGTCAACAGATGATGATTTGTACCAAATATCAAAGCTCTAGGCCTTATGGCTTGGGAGGAGAAGATTTTTTAAATTTTTCGATCCATTGCCATTGCAACCAGAGTTCGTCATGGTTAGTTTTTGAGGAGAAGATTTTTTTTTAATGTGAACACACAGACGGATGGACGGACGATAACAGATCACAATACCTCACCCAGAGCACTTCGTGCTCAGATGAGCTAACTAGAGGTGCTTGAGCACCTGTATCGCTCCACAGGCCTGATCGTGATGGTTAGGCAATTGATGTTTTCAGGAATTCAACATAAATAGAATCATATTCAGCATGTGAAATTTTTTTTTTGAATTTTGACTGGTCTAAAATTTTATTGTGTGGGAATGGGTTAAACGTTAAGTGTTGTATTAATTCACTTGTTTGAAATGTAAATATGAGAGTACTATTGCAGTAACAATCTTTTGATTTTCTAATAACTTATTTTGTATGCAGATGCCTGAACCTGTGCTGTAACATTTTAAAGGATCAAGGTTAGTAATAAACCTCAGATGAAAAAGTCACAAAATCCCAATGAAAATGAATTTAGATTTACCATCCTTGATTTCAGAGTTTTCAACCTATTACTAGATTAGCCAAATTTTAGACTGGCCAAAATTGACAGGAGTCAAAGATGATACTTTAACGTTTATTTTTTCAATTTTCCTGGTAAAAAATATTTTGGTTAAATCAGGAAATTGCTTTATTTCAAACATTTGTTTCCCATTTTGTTTTTCTGAAGGGGAGTCAAAAAGTGTCACTGTGTGTGAATGGAATAAGCTATCAGCTTAAAATCCACAATGTCAGGTTTGATTGAAAGGTTAAGGAACATGAAAGTAAGCATGTCAAATTAAGTACAAGTATCTGCATTTGCATTCCCAATCAATAACACTTTTAAGCATCTCAGGAAAACATTGTAGACAATGAAGACATTTCTTGCAACAAGCAATTTCTTCACTGTCCTTTATGTTTTCTACCCTACAAAGTAAAGATTTTCTGAATTCCAGCAACTTTGAATCAGCCTAAGATTTTGTTGTGATGTAATGGGTTAAAGGATCAATTTCAACTTGTTACAAGCAAATTCTTCATTGTCCACAATGTTTTTTATTCTGACGCAAAGAATAAATATTCAAACAATTTGAGATTGTTACCTGCAATTGCTTTCAATCTGAACCAGTCTAATATTGTGTTGTCTGGTAAAGGGTTAAAATATATAATCCAATTTTCCCTTGACAATAATAAACTTTTATCTTCTATATCCAAGAGCAGTAACAAATAAGACAGAACCCTACTCTACCACTTTCTAACATCTTTGCACCTCCTTGATCTATTTTTAGAACTGCAAAGAGGCATACCTTTTTCAAAGTGTGTGTGTAATCCAGTTTACTGTAAATAACTAACTGGTGTATCTGAGTTACAACAGTTTCCTTGAAAATTGGGTGTTGATCACTCCATTCATGTATACATATACAAAAACCTAGAAGTCTCAGTAACTCACACTAAACTTTTAGCCCTTTAACAGTTCATCCAACTTAGACAATTGATAAAAATCTGCCATTCAAGAATTGCAATTTACAAATTCTCTGGATACCATATATGGACATAAGCCATAACGATAAATACCTTATTTGCAATGTGTCATTGAAATTGATGAAATCTGAAAAATAGTCACCAGACAATCATTCCTGTAAAATTAAGTTGAAATCAATCCACTGGTTTCTGGGAAGAAGATTTTAATGTTTCACCATATTTTTCATTCGATCAAAATCCTTTGAAGGAATATGATATAGGGTCACCCAGTGATCATTACAGTTGAATTTGGTTGAAATCCATTCATCCATGTCTGAGCGGAAGATTTTTAAAGGTTTCACCATGTATGGAAATTTGCCCCGCCATTAAAGCCATATTTTTCATCTGATCAAAATTCTTTGAAGGAATCTGATATAGGGTTTCCCTATGATCATTCCTGTAAAATTTGGATGAAATCCATCATCTGGTTTCTGAGAAGAAGATTTTTTAAAGTTTCACCATATATGGAATTAGCCCTGCCCATTAAAGCCATGTTTTTCATCTGTAAAATTTGGTTGAATTCTGTTCAGTACTTTCTTAGGAGAAATTTTTTTTAACCAAAAGTTTACGGATGGATGCATGCATGGACGCATGCAAGGATACAACGCCATGACAATAGCTCGCTGGCTTTCAGCCAGTGGAGCTAAAAACAGTATCAGCTGAGATTTTCCAAATGATCTGCTTGACCAGTAACTATGGTAGGATTTTTTATTTAAATATTTAGAAACAATCTACTTACTTGAGGCTTGAAGCTATCATCAGACATATCACATCTATAGATTATTCCAGGAGTCAGGAAGGACATGAACTGGTAAAATATCTGCAAATATACATCAATATAAACTATATTGCAAACAAAATAAAGATAAACATAAACTAGATACATTAATACAAACCAAATATACATTAACATAAACTAAATATGTCAACATAAATATGCATAATATAGACTAATTATCCATTAATAAAAACTAAATATACATTCATATAGACCAAAAATACATTTATTAAACTATATACATTAACATTAATTTAATGTACATTAATATAAACTAATTCATTTGTTATATCAATTGGATTGTAGTGGTTTCTCTAATGATTTTCACTTAACATTTTAACAACAACAAGAGGGCCGTTGGCCCTGGGGCGCTCACCTGAGATAAAGGCTCTTTTTCTTTCAACAGTCTAATTTCATGTTAAGGTTAGGATTATGAAACAAGTGGGCCACAATTACATATAAAGACTATGAACCTGGGGATCCAAAAGTCTAAATTACAAATTCCAAGGCTTTAGTGCTGATTTGAAAGAAGGAAAAAACTTTTTCCATGGGATATAATTTCAGAACTAAGAAAGAAGTCTGTGAACTGATGCTTCATGCCTATACCCCTCTCCCCCTGGGTCTGCCCCTGGAAACCCTAGGATCATGATTTTAGCTATTTTGTAAGAGATCAATATACTGATGATTCATGCAAAATATCAGGTCTCTATGCCTTCTGGGTCAGGAGGAGAAGATACCTAAAGATTATTTTGAAATTTCACTTTTGTTGCCATGGCAACCAGAGTTTTTTACAGATTTCAATTCTTTTAGCTAATTTTAAGGGGGACCACCTAAGGAACATTTCTGCCAAATTTGGTTCAAATTGGCACTGTGAATTGGGAGGAGATGTCATTTAAAAAATCGTTCTTTATTTCTATATAACCCCCCCCCTGGGGCTCTGCCCCTGGGGACCTGAGGATCATGATTTTAGCTATTTTGAAAGAGGTCAATATACTGATGCTTCATCCAAAATATCAAGGCTCTACGCCTTCTGGGTCAGGAGGAGAAGATTTTTGAAGATTATTTTAAAATTTCAATTTTTGTTGCCATGGCAACCAGAGGTTTTACGGATTTCAATTCTTTTAGCTATTTTTGAAGGGGACCACCTAAGGAACATTTCTGCCAAATTTGATTCAAATTGGCCCAGTGGTTTAGGAGGAGATGTCATTTAAAGAAATTGTTGACGGACGACGCACGACGGACATACGCCGGACAAAAGGGGATCACAATAGCTCACTTGAGCACTACATGCTCAGGTGAGCTAAAAAACAGTGAAGATATCAAAATGAAAAACTCACTTTTTATAGATTGAGACCTGTTTTTTTTTTTACAAAAAAAGTAAATGCTGACTTCATCAAGTTGCCATTTATTCATGTGCCACAAGACACTCTATTAGATATTTTGTCTCTTATATGTATTCAAGAAATAGAATAATCATTTTTTTCCAGTGAGATTTACAAATTTAAAACAACAACTTTTTCCATGTGGCTTTAGAAATAGTTTTGAGAAAAGGAGAAATTACTTATTACAAAAAATTTCTCCTTTTCCAACAATTTTTTCTACCTTATATGACACTTTTTCCGTTAACGGCAATTCTATTAGTCATCTGCAATCTAATTATTTGATTCCATCCAAAATTTTGTTATCTTGTCAAAATTGTGAAAGAAATAATGTATCTTTTACAAATAACTTACTCAGCTTGTCATGTTGAATCTTGAATATTCATGTTTTGTGAAGTCTGATCTTTGTATACACAATCTACTTGTCCAATTCAAGTCAGAATTGTTTATAAGAATTATTGGTTGTAAGAAATATTGACCCACAATTAAATTTTATAGTACTTCCAGTCCTTTGATTTTCATGTAATTCCCAATAAATATTTAATTCAGCATGACAAGGGTTAAAGTTCACTTCTAGTCTATTTAAATGATATGAGTGGTCAATTGATTCTTTCATCGACAGTCATGATCTGCAAATTATGATTATAGCATGTGTATGTTACCTCTGTATCCTGTTTTTTGCCAGAAAAGCCCACAATGGTTCCTACTTCCAGAGGGAGATTCACCAGCTGTTTACCTGAACTAAGATCATGGACATAGAGTTGATTCTGAAATCACAAAGATCTTAATAAGAGAGCGTAATACCATTCTAAAATAGTTAATTCTCAATGAATCCCTATGTTGTGTATACCCATCTATATTATCATGGACTACTGGCTGTCATACTTCAGAAGTCCCACACAAACATGTCGATGGTTTAGCGTGAAATAGTTGTAACTGCCCGTAAACATATTGGAAGCAGAACTCAGAGGGATATATCTATGCTGGAAGAACTTGTTTCCCAATCGATGAAAAATAAATTGGTTTAAACGTAATGGAAGGTTTCAAGAAATTTTAGTAACAAAGCAAGTACATATTATTACTGAAAATTTGGAGTGAAATACTTTGTAGAGTATTTCATAGACAAATCAAAATTCCTTTAACTTCCTTGATCTCCAGAAAGAAACTTTTCTCTTAACCCAATCCCACATATTTTTTTTCGACTGTTCCAAATTGAAAGAAGCTGCAAACAACAATTTGAAGTTTATGAAATTTTGGATTTTTTTAACTTTCTGGGTAGAAAATATTGTGTAACAAGCATTTTCTTCATTTTCCACAATGTTTTCCCAACCTTTTTTTCTTGGAGGCGTTTAAACGCGTCTCTGAGTGGGAATGGGTTAACCCAATCCCACACAATGACGCTATCTGACAGACCTCAAGAAAAACAATTCCTAAAACATTAAGTTAAATGGAGGAAATGCTTGTAACATTTCTTCATTTTCAAAAATGTTTTCTAGCAAGAAAATTGAAAAAAATCTAGAAATGTAAACTTTAAATTGTCGTCTGCAAGGCCCTTTAAATTTGTAAAGTCTAAAATTTTGCCATCTGGTAACAGGTTAACGTAACATCCAAAATAATCACTTTGCATGGCCAGCACATATAGTTTTTCAAGTTAGAATGCCTGTTGTAGACTAACTGATATGTGCTGGCCCTTAACTTACCTTCACATCTTGAAGATAGCAGAGTACCAGTCTATCATTTCCGACACACCCTGTCCACTCTAATACATTTTTCTTGTGCTCCTCTACCAAGGTAGTCCAGTTACTCTACAAATACAGAAATTCAGTAAATTACCTATTCAAATAAAATCCTACTTTTTTTCCAAGAAAATGCTTGTAAAAAAAACTGGAAAATGAGGAAATTGTTTATGACAAGCAGTTTCTTCATTTCTCACAATGTTTTCTACCAAGAAAGACAAAGAACATTTTGTCAACTTTAACTTTGACTGCAATTTATTCCAATTTGAACCAGTGTAACATTTTGTTGTCTGGTAAAAGCTTGACTGAAGCCTTCATATTCAATCCCTCATTTTTGAAAGAAGTTGCAGACAACAGTTTTAAAAGTAACCAACCTACGGGCCACAATGTTTTCTCAAGTATAAAATCACAGGAATGTAAAACAAGGGATTGAACAGGATAGGACTAAGGAAAGAGTTGTTGAAAAGCGTGAAGCTGCTTGAAACAAACAATTTCTACTTTCTCACAATTTTCTTTACCCAGTACACCTCTTTTTTCACATTTGGCCAGTCTACACAATTAGTTGGCTGATAATGGTTTGAATATGAGTTGAAATATAAATAATTTGATCAAATATGAGGATAATGTTGTACACCAGATTTTATACAAGAATAGAATCAAAGAACTGTAAGCTAGCAAAGCATGGTTTTCTTTATCAACAGTTATCAAGGTAGATAAATGAGAGCAAAGTAACCAAGGAGTTAACCCATTATAAAATGACAAAATCTTGGACTGGTTCACTTTAAAGAAGTTGCAGAGGATAATTTCAAGTTGGTGGAATTTAGAAAATCTTTGCTTTGTAGGGTAGAAAACATTGTGGACATTGTCCACGATGTTTTCCAAATTTTGTTCTTGAGATGCTTTAAAAGTGGGATTAAATGGATGGGTTAAATAGAATGCTTTTTGAAGTAGTTCTCTACAATTTGAATAAAGCTAATTCATGTGACCATACATTTATGTGTGCAATATTCCTTAACCCATTCACAAACGACAAAGTTTTGGAGTGGTCAAAATTCAAAGAAGTTGCAGACGACAATTTCAAGTGGATGCAATTTTTAAAATCTTTGTCTTTTGGGGTAGAAAACATTGTAGATAAAGAAATTGCTTGTCACAACCAATTTCTTTATTATCAACAATGTTTTCCAGATCTTTTATATTGAGGGGCGTTTAAAAGCGTCATTGTGTGGGAATGGATTAAATACAAAAGAACTACTTTTTATGGAATAGGCATTCAATAGATATAGTGGTTAAGCCTCCAGAAGCAGTTTGCACTCATTGAACTTTGAGAAGACCTCAAAATTGTGTTTGTTAACTGAAGCCATAAAAGCTGATGCTTTGCTAGCTAAAAATGGATGCAAAGACAAGTATCATGCTAATATTGCTGGAAATGCCTGCTGACCTAATACAAGACTGTCTGATTAAGACATCAATTAATATATTTTGCCTAAGTCATGAATAACAAGATGTTTTGTGAAACACTATGCCCCCAAAACAGGAATTCTTTAGAAACGGGTGATTATTATTGTTTGGGTTTTTTTCATTGTTTTAGGGAAAAGGGTTAAAAAAATTTACCTTGACCTTGATGAAATGACCTTCCCCAGTTGCGCCTTGTTCAGACCCATCTACATACCAAATATTAGCATTGTAACTTAATCAGGGTTGAAGTTACATGAAAATGTTTAGTTGGCAGGTTAAGTTTTGCAGACAGACAGACAGACGGACAGACAGACAGACACCGGTAAAACAATATGTCCCCGATCTTATCGATGCAGGGGCATAACAAAAAAAACCCATCAAATCCTTATTGGGGACCTGAACATCACAGTTAAGGTTCTCACAGGCTGTAGTATAGATGCTTCAGTAGTCAAATGAACTAAATTGCTTGACATAAATGTCGGAGCTAAACAATCTTTTCCAGTCCAAATTAAAGATTTGATTGGTCAATGAACTGTTAGATTGATAGCAGTGGCCTGTTGAATACATACCATTTCATAGTTAGTAAAGTCTATGTTGATCAGCTTGTAGTTTGGGGAGTTGAGATTGGTTTTAAAGGTGAAGACTGAACCTTCATTGGTAATATACTGAAAGTGACACAAAACATGATATTTCTTACTTACCAACTTTTCTTTACTTAAAGTTTTCAAGATACAACAAGACAAAACTTCTCAAATAGGTTATCATAAAGTAGCTTGTTTTACCCATTCCTACACAATGATGCTTTTTGAAACAACAACAAAAAAGCTTTATAATATTGCAGAAATGAAGAAATGTTTCCTACCCAAAAAGTAAAGATATCCAATTTTCATCAACTAGATTTTGCTGCTTGCAACATCTTATGACAATTTCAGATAATAGTTGAATATGATTTAGCTTTATACCTCTCTGATAAATCTCTAAGTTATATAACGACAATGTTCACTTGTTCATGTGCATAATGGGTATAACTAATACATGTACATGGCAGGGGCTCTAAGTGCCTTGCCAAAGGACAAACCCATATGGCCAGTGGAATGGCTAGGATTTAAATCCAATATTCTCGATATCTCCTATAAGTTCGCAGTTGTAACCACTAAGCTACCCTGGACCCAGATAATAAAGATTTGGGTTTCATGTAATTGCATCACTCTTGGGGGGCTTATGTGTATGCAATTACATGAAAACAAAACTTATACTAGAACCAAATCTATTTTCAATCATATCTGAAGATGATCCCCTGAAGGTTCAAAGGACTTTCATTCTAATGTTTCGATAGTCATGGTTATCCACTTAAGAGTGTGAGACTCGTAAATTTTTTTATCAAGTCTCATAAGAGCTTTGACAAAGACTCATAAAAACTTTCACTAAGACTCATTAAAGCTTTGACCAAAACTTATAAAAGTTTTGACCCCTGAAACCCATATTTCCTGACCTTGAACTTCAACCTTAAATTTCCAGAAAACAAGTCATCTTGCTTCAAATGATGATCTTTACCCATTAATAACATGAGAAAATTTGAGACTGGTCAAAATTGAAAGATGTTTGCATATGACAATTTTTAGTTGATGTAATTCTAAAAACCTTTGTCTTTTGGGGTATAAAACAAATTGTAACAAGCAATTTCTTCATTTTCCACAATGTTTTCCAAAACTTCTTTTTTTCCAGGGGCATCCAAAAGTGTCATTGTGTGGGAATGGGTTAAATTACCAAGTATTGAAAACAGACCATGGACTAATCCTATAACATCCTGTAAGTAGTACAAGGCCCAAGCTAAAAGGAGTGTTTTCAATTTAAAAAAGTAAAATTCAATTATTAGAGCATCAGACCCTATGTTGTGGGTACTTATTGAAGTCTTGTCATCAAGGCAATTCCAATTAATACCTACAATATAGGGTTTGGATGAGAAATAAAAGATTTTGGCTTTTAGCAAAAGACAAAATAATTGTTCCAAGCCATAAGATGTCTCATCCCAACAGATACAATACATATACAATACATGTGTATTCAAGAGGATCAGAAATTACAAAAGAAGAAATTAATCAACCTATTACTTCACGATCACATATTTTTTTCAGGAAAAATATCAGAGAAAACATTGCAAAAAAGGAGAAATTGTTTTTCATAAGCACTTTTTCATTACAATATTTGACACTTTCTCTTTCAGTTTAAAGCACTTTCAAATATTATGTGTAAGATGACCTTTTGTTAGTTGCTTAACCCTTGACTGTTTTTCAAAATTTTAGACTTGACCAAATTCAAAATGGTGGCAGACAACAGGATAAAGTAAGTATAATTCAAAATGTAACTATCCTTTATGATAGAAAATACTGTAAAAAAGAGGAAATTGCTTGTTACACAGAATTTCTGCTTTTCACACAATTTTTTCTTGAGTATGATATCCAAGCGTGTATAAAGTCAAAGATTGTTTGAGAAAGGATTAACCCATTAGTTTACTAAACAATTTTTTTTAAAATCTAGTCCAATTGAAAGAAGTTGCAGTCAACATTTCAAAGGAACTGAAAACAAAACAAGAGGACCATGATGATCCTAGATAGCTCACCTGAACTGTCTGCTGTTAAAAAAATGCAATTAGAGACAAATAACTATAATCAGTTTCATGATAGAGGCAAAACTGTGACTTCTATATTGTAAATAAAGAAATTGTCATTATGGCCCCTTTTCCTGTGTTATCCTATAGAACCTTCCCATAATCTATAAGGTTCATCTTTATGACCTTACAAGTATCCTGACCAAGTAACATGACAATTGAGCTAAAATGATGACCTCTAGAGCATTAACAAAGAAATTGTCATTAAGGCCCCTTTTCCTGTGTTTTCCAAAAGTACCTTCCTATATCAATAGGGTTGATCCTTGTGACTTAACAATTATTCTGGCCAATTTTCATGAAAATTGAGCCAAACTTGTGGTCTCTAGTGTGTAAACAAAGAAATTGTCATTAAGGCCCCATTTCCTGTGTTTTCCAAAAGAACCTTCCCATAATCAATAGGCTTCATCCTCATGCCCTAATAATTATTCTGGCCTAGTTTCATGAATATTGAGCCTAAATTGTGGCCTCTAGACTTTATACAAAGAAATTGTCATTAAGGCCCCTTTTCCTGTGTTTTCAAATAGAACCCTCCCATAATCAATAGGGTTCATCCTCATGACCTAACAATTATTTTGACCAAGTTTCATGAAGATTGAGCCAAAATTGTGGCCTCTAGAGGGTAAACAAAGAAATTGTCATTAAGGCCCCTTTTTCCTGTGTTTTCCAATAGAATCCTCCAATAATCAATAGGGTTCATCTCTATGACCTAATAATTATTCTGGCAAAGTTTCATGAAGATAGAGCCATATTTGTGGCCTCTAGAGTGTAAACAAAGAAACTGTCATTAAGGCCCCTTTTCCTTTGTTTTCAAATAGAACCCTCCCATAATCAATAGGGTTCATCCTCATTACCTAACAATTATTCTGACCTAGTTTCATGTAGATTGGGCCAAAATTGTGGCCTCTAGAGTGTAAACAAAAAAATTGTCATTAAGGCCCCTTTTCCTGTGTTTTCCAATAGAATCCTCCAATAATCAATAGGGTTCATCTCTATGACCTAATAATTATTCTGGCCTAGTTTCATGAAGATAGGGCCATATTTGTGGCCTCTAGAGTGTAAACAAAGAAATTGTCATTAAGGCCCCTTTTCCTGTGTTTTCCAATAGAACCCTACCATTATCAATAGGGTTCATCCTCATGACCAGGGCTCCGGAAATCCGATAAATTGCCGGTCTGGACCGAATTTTGAATTGCCAGACCGATTGGAATCCCAAAAATTCCACCAAAATCGGTCCGAAATTTTCATCAAATTTCACGTTCAAATATTGATAAACTCGCCCACCATCTATCAAAATCCACTTGAAAACGAAATAATTCAAGGGTTTCATTCGTTACCTGCAGATTAAGAGATAAACAAAAGTGCCAAAAATCGATAATTAGTTTACCCGCCGGCCAGTCTAATGCCCATCGGCATGTCGACCTAATTTGCAGTTTCATGCTTGACCAAACTTCGGGTATCGAATCGGTCCGACTTACACACGTTATCTATTACTGCGTCGATTTAAACTGCCATTACTTGTGAAACTAATATCTTTTACTTTAACATGGGATGCGTATATAAATCGAGACATGAACAGGCTTCGGTTGCCGTTCGTACAAAGTCGGAATAGCTCAGCACAACGCTTTTATGAAATTAATTTATCCCAAGTAAGCGCGTGAGACCTGGTTTGAAATTCATAAAAAAAAGTCACATCGTTAATATATGTTTTATAGTTTTTCATTCACGGTCAGAAACATAGACGATAGGATTTGAACAATAATTGGAAATCCGCAGAATACAGATAATTTAAATATAAACGAAAACGACAGCTTCATAATATCCCTAGTTCCGCCAATGAAATCAAATCTTACTTCAGGGGTGGAAAAAGTCCGAATAATAAATCGGAAATCATCTACAATAAATAAATGACCAAGATTTGTGAACAAATTCCACTCTAGGAAAATAGTGCAACACGTGGGCGACCCACTCGAGTTTGTCTCGTCGGCCTTTTTGATGTACGTCACGACTCTTTGATCCCATTGGATAGAATGGACTGACCCGACATTTTTGTGACGTCAGCTGTGATTTTCCATCAACAGACGCTCGTGTTGAGAGAAAATCGACGTGGCTGTGTTAAATTAACAGAACTTTGGATAACTAGCTTATGAAAATGAAAAAGTATATCTTTACTATAATTAAATCGGCGGTACTCTGTAAAACCCGGAAATATTAATAATATGATTTATTTGTCTATCTAATTTTACAACATATTGGAATATCGTGGACTGCCGTATATTGAAAAAGAAGGCAATTTATACTCAGCCGAATTTTCAAAAACAAAATGAAAGTAGGATCTGTCAGTTGTTCTCATCTATCTTTCACTCGTTGAAGATTATAATCATCTTCGGAACATTTGAAAAAGAAGGCAAATACTGAATGAATGATTAACCCTTTTACGTACGGGAAAGGTGAAAAAGGCGGGGGTATTCGTTTTTTTACGGCGTAGGAGGGGGGGGGTGCAAAGTCCCGGACCGATTTAGATTTCCAAATTTCCGGAGCCCTGCTCATGACCTAACAATTATTCTGACCAAGTTTCATGAAGATTGGGTCAAAACTGTAGCCTCTAGAGTGTAAACACTTCAAGTGTTGACGCCGCACGACAGATGACAGAGGACAGACATTCAACTATCACAAAAGCTCACCATGAGCATGTCGTGCTCAGGTGAGCTAAAAAGAAGTGCCACACGGGGAAGAAAATATCATCAGAAAAGGAGAAAGTGCATGTTAAAAGCAATTTCTCTGTTTCCAAATATAATTTCCTAAATACAAATCTTTACGATGTAAAAATGTGGGAAAGTGTGATAACAGATAAGAAACAGTCCATATTACCTCATATTCTGCATCAAAGTTATCAACAACCTTGACATATGGTAAGATACCATTAATGCCATCTGGAAGAGCTTGCAGGTCTGTAAAAAACAAGCGGTTCACCGGATCACAACCCTCTCGAGGAGTCAGTATCAAGTAACGACCACAATCACTCACTTCAGCTCCGCTGAAATTATAGATTACAAAATGTGCTTGTTAAACACCACTGTCATAGAAAAGTTTCTTATACCATTCCCAAACAATTCCAGCTTTTTTTAGTATTCCCTCACTGCTTCACATCACAGCAAAAACATTTTGTCACTAGAATAAAACCTTTTTTTCAGATTTTTCAACAGAGAGCCACAATTCCAAGAAAAGTAAATGGTTTGTAACCAAAATAGAGTATGCACATCTTTGCTCAATAATTAAGTGTAGATGTGAAATATGAATCAAATCCATTTAGTACTTGAAAGAAAAAGAGCAGACAAGTTCATAAAAACAAAGGGCCATAACTCATGATAATCACACTGTTGCTGAACCTTTTTCTGCTCAGCCGAACTTTTCATGGCCATTACCTATCAATTCAAAGAATACATGCTTAGCAAAAGGAAATTGCTAATTGCAGGTAATTTCTTCTTTCCAGCAAAATTTTCTTCCTATTATGATAATTATTTTTTCAAATTGCAGCCCTTTTGAATTGTGACTAATTCACTTGGGGTCAGTCCAAAATTTTGAATAATTACCAGATCACAAAATTTTAGACTGGTGAAATTCAAAGAAGTTGCAAACAACATTCAGTTGATGAAATCTCACATTTCTATATCTTTTGAGCTTGAAAAAAAAATGGATAATGAAGAAATTGCTTGTAACAAGCAATTCTGTCATTGTCCACAGTGTTTTCTGAAGCTTTTTCACTTGGGGCTTCATAAAGCATGATAATGTGGGAATGGGTAGACATATTCTTACATCATCCATTTAGGATGTTCAGGGAACTCTGCAACAAGCACATCCGCAGATTGATCTGTACCCATACGATGATAGAACAACTTTTGGTTGAGGTTGGAGGTCGTCTCCGTACCGTCAGACTTGCCCTCCTGTTCTGGATAGCTCTGGAAAAAAAGATGAGTTTTATACCACTACCAGAAAACAAAATCAAAGTTATTGCAGACAACAATTTTTGGTTGATGAAATTTTTAAAAATCTTTCTGTTTTGGCTTAGAAAACATTTTGGTTAATGAAGAAATGGCTTGTTACAAGCAATTTCTTCGTGATCAACTATGTTTTCCAAAGATTTGTTCCTGGTGAGCATAGAGACAAATGTTCTGCTAACTTTGAAATTTCATAACTGTAAAAATGAAAGAGGACCTTGACCTTGCTAAATGACCTTAACCTTGAAACCAGCAGTCTTAACACATGGAAACTCATAGAAATGCGAGGATCTTGTCTTTTACATATAAGTTAATGTTGGGTTTATAACACTGACATCAAGGACAGAGTAATAACATTAGATCCAAGTCACTAACTGCTCCCCAGAATTGACCAATAGCGGCTGTCAATCAAATAACCGGTCTACTAATGAAATCATTCATAGAGACCAGACATGAATTTTTATCTCCGATATTGGCCGCCATTTCTGTTGGTTTGACGACCTAAATGTCATAACTACAGCTTGTTCAAGCTGTATTTACAATGTTTAAGTTGCCAACCAATTCTTATTTCTTGTTATAAGCTACTGGCCAAATTTTTTCAAAATATCGCCAATTAAAATCAAAGCGGGACTTCCTGTCGGAGTCAAAAGGCAGGGCTAATGAAGTAAGTGGGCAGGACCAGCATTTGGTCAATTATGCACACTACTAATTGTTTATCAAAAAAAATATGACATATCATAATGTTAAATTGTGGAAAGAGTGTTGTTCAAGCTTGATTTCAAACTCACAACGAGCAAGCAGAGATCAATAACTGTAAATCACTCGGCTAACTGGTACATGGGTTACAAATAAACTAGAAATATGTCACAAGACACAGATGCCACAACATAGCTGCCTGTTGTGATCTTGAACTTGAGAGCAGGGCTCTGCAGACTCTCAGAATTTGGGGAGAAGTGACTTCTCCCTAGTCTGAGAATTGGGAGAAGTTTTTCCAAATAGGGAGAAGTGGTGAGACTTTCAGGAGAAGTGGATCACGTTAAAAAGCAATTTTTTGTCCGTATTCCTTATTTCTATAGGAAAATAAAAATAAGCTTTACAACCAAGTAGCTGCATATTTTGTTTTATATAGTATGCAGTTATTATTAAAGTATTTCTCATCCTTCCTTTCAGTCCTTATTACAGAGATCTTATTCCTGTGAACCAAATTTTTTTACATAAATCACAGACTGTGTAGAGAAAGTTTAGATTTGAAACTATGTCAACACGGATCCATTTGTTCTAGTGTTTTGGATTATATGTCATTGAATGGATTAATTACCAAAATAAGATAAGTGAAATTTAATTTCTGGTTAAAATCCTAACAATGTTACTTATGAAAAGATCGTTGAAGCCGTAGATTGTTTGTCTTAGTTTTTCTATATTTGTTAAATCAAAGTAGATAAATAGAGTCCAAGGAATTCATTGAAAAATGATTTTTTTCTATTTAGTTTTATGGAAAAATCAGTTTTATCACAAAGATTTTATTTCTTTTACGGCAAATGACATGACGTTCTTAATAAAATCCAATATTATTCCTACTGCTTGAAAGTAGGAAACAAATCTCGTATATTGATAAGATAAACATAATGTGCCACTAAAATAATTGAATCTTCAGAAGGGAAAGGGTTTGAAACAAAAAGTTCCTAAATTCCGGCAGTTCATAATGGCTTGCAATCATCCAATCAGCCTAAGTGCAAATAAAGCGAACATGTTGTCTTTGATACACGCTTGATTTACGATCAAAGGGCTTCCAATTATGCGGTTGTATAATTGATTTACTGTCCCGATTTGATAGCCTCTAGCAAAATGAGATGATCGCCTATCATAACGAGGCGACTTCCCGTATTTTCTAGGTGACTTCAACTTCGCTTTGATCAGCTACTTGGGCGAAGTTTTATGAAACCAGGCGACCAGGAGAGTATCAAACACAACTTTACACATGCTACTAGTAATCTTCAAGGGTAACAACTGTGCCAAGTAATTTTGAAATCCATTTTCAACAATGTTTTCTATCCAAAAAGACGAAAAAATTTAAAATTTCATCAATTTAAAATTGTCATTGGCAGCTTCTTTCAATTTGGATCAGTCTAAAATTTTATCATGCGGGAATGGGTTCAATGCTTTATCGAAAGGATTTTCCAAAAGTGTATCCTCTGAAGTCTGTGAAGAGAAAGGTTGACTTACATTGTAGAAAATTCCTTTGTGATCATGTGTCCAGGCCATACTGGAAAACTTTACACGTTTTAAAACATCGGGTAAATCTTCACCGCTTGGAGCCTCTTTAAACTATATAAACAACAAACAAAAAATAGTATAATTTTAGTTATATAAATGTACTCTGTTACAGCAGTACTACATGCAAAATCTGGGATCCCACACCATAGGGTTTAACAAATCATTTCTGGAAAGATTGGAAGAGACACAAATGTGAGTTTTGTGGAGAAATTAGTTTTGTAATTTTGGATTAATTGACAAATGGATTATCAGATTAACAAATAGGCAAATAATAGACTACAGGGCCCTGCAACAATCAGATTTGGTCATAATCAATTAAAATTCTACTCAAATGTTAAGTAAAATGATGTAATTGAAGATGTAAATCACCCTTAATTCTGTGGTAAGCCAATAGAAATAAAAATTAATAAGTTAAAATTCTACCCAAATGTTAAGTAAAATGATGTAAATAAAGATGTAAATCACCCTAAATTCTGCGGTAAGCCAAAAGAAATAACAAGAGCACCGCCCACGGGTGCTATACTAGGCTGCAGGTGCTGGATAATGCAAAAATTCTAAGTCGAAAAAGGGGCATAACTCTTACAAAAATGCTTTTAGAGTTATTCCCCTTGATAGCTCTTGTGATGGTCAATACAGATGCCAAGTTTCTTAGAATATCTTCAATAACAACAGAGATATGACCAAGGTTAAAGTTTGTCACGCCAATGCCAATGCCAACGCCAACGACATCAAGGTGATCACAATACCTTGGGTTTTCTCTAAAAACAGCTGAGCTAAAAATGTATGTAAGTAAATTATTTTTCAATACACTAAATTTACAGTTTGTATGAAAACAAAACATTTATTCAAACCTGAAGTTAGAGTGCATTCTAAAATGTATATGAAAAATAAGTTTGAATTCTTTTCCGTGACATTGATCTATCACAAAACTCACTTTATGCTCATGTCAGCTAATTAAAGATTACATATCCATGTACCTTTTGGGAATTACCAGATCTAGTAATGTGCTCTGTCTGTTAGATTGATGTACATACAGAGATAAACAGCTAAAAAGATGTGACAATTAGGTTGCCACCAATATTTCACCTCTTACTTTATGTTACTGATTATAAATTATGAAAACAAACATTTGTGAGTATCTCAGTTGAACTGCCCAGTCAGAGGTTAGTGGGCGTGACCAATCCTGGCTGTCAATCAAGGAATCAACTGGCCAATCAAACTATTCATTCAGCCCAGACCTGAGCTTTCAACTCCAACATTGGCCGCTATTTTTTTTAATCTTTTTTGTTGGTTTGGCACCTTAAACGTTGTACCTACAGCTTATTCAAGCTGTAGTTAGGACACATACTATTTTACTTTTTGTTACTGGCAATAATTGTTGCAAAATAACGCAGTTAAAAATCAAAGCAGGACTTCCTGTCGAAGTTAATGGGCGGAGCCTAGGGAGTTTGTAGGTGGGGCCAACAATTGGTCAATTACAAATGTAACTCTACTAAAAGAGACCACCTCAGAAGTGCAAAATTACTGATGATCATTAGACTGCACAAACTGTGCTGACTAAGGTTCATACTTTTTATACCCCCCACAACGAAGTTATGGGGGGGGGGGGGGTATACTGGAATCAGGTTGTCCGTCCGTCTGTCCATCCGTGGACATAATTTTGTGTCCTCTTCTCCTCCCACATTTTTTGACCAATTTTGCTGAAATTTTATCAGGTTGTTTCCTATCATATGAAGTTGTGCACCTGCAATTTTCATCTTGATCCAGTCGTAAGTTTCAGAGTTATGCCATTTTGAACTTTTTAATGGGGGGGGGGGGAGTAGTCAAAATTTAAAATTGCAAAACTCAGTAACCATAAGGGGAGTTACCAAACTTGGTAAGTAACATCATCTTGTTGACCTTTACAAAATATCGAACGGTTTATTTCCTGAGGTCAAATTTGACCCCGCCCCCCGGGGGTCAAAAATTTAACATAGGTTTATTTTGACTTTTTGTGGATATAATTTTGTGTCATCATCTCCTCACACAGTTTTCTTTAACATAGGCTCATATTGACCAACCTTTCCTAATCAGTCAACTCTAGCAACAAACACAAAATCAGAAAGAGGTGGAGGGTTGGCAATGTTCATCCACCATGACATGCATGTGACTAAATAGCTTCAAATTCCACTCCTTCATAGAAAAGCCTTTTTAGCGGTGTGGGGGGTATTCTCGTCAGCCCTTGAGGGCGACAGCTCTAGTTGCTTTTGGCTGATATTCCAGAAAAGAATTTTAATTTTACATAACAGGTGTCAAAATAAGGAATTATGTATGATGGGTTAAACATATCTTGCAGTTCTCAGTAAGACCATCTTGACAACAAAATTCAATTCCTCTTTCTGACACCCCTGATAAAAAAAGCATTGGAAAACAATTTGGCATATGAAGAAATTGCTTAAAATTTCTACCCACAAAGCTAAAGTTTTCAAAATTTTATCCACTTGAGATTGTCGTTTGCAAATTCTTGCAAATTGGACCTGTCTTAAATTTTGTTGTTTGGCAATGGGTTAGGCCGACAGGTGCTAATCTAACTTAGACCTTTATTTGATAGGCAACAGTAACATAAAATCCAATTGATCTAATCTATAAGACGGGTTTTTCCTCCATCTTCACTCATACCTTAGAGTACATGAGAGGAGTGTGTATAGGATGGGATGGGGAGGTGTGAATGTGATGGGGGTGTGTGTGTGAATGTGACAGGGGGGTGAATGTGACGGGGGGGCTTATTAATACTTGTCATGCTGAACCCGGAATCTTCCTGTTTTGGCAAGAGGTATAGACAAAGATCAGCCTGCATATAAGTGCAGTCTGATCTTGGTCTACACCTACTGCTTATCCCCTTTCAGCCAGAGTAAAATAATTAGTTTTCAAAAGAAACATTGACCCTCATTAAGACTTTTAAATGCTGTCAGTCCTTTGATTTTGAAGCAATTCTGTATAGGATTTTTAATTCAGCATGACAAGGGTTAATTTGTTTCTTGTTTGGGGTTAAAAGGACCTTCATTATCTGTGAAAGAAATCATGACTCTAATCAGACTTCACAAACTATGCAGGAAGGCCAGTGTCAAAATTTCTAGCTCATGTCAGATCTTGAAAAATAATAATTCTACTTTACTATTTTTTTTTTCATTTGCTACATACTGTCTGCTTCAAATGATCTCTGTTTCATTTGTTTGGGGTTTTTTTTGCTTTTTTTTTCTTCATTTTTTTAACCTATTACCACATGACAAAATCTTATACAAATTAAGTTTCTGACATCAATTTTTAAGTTGATAGAGTTTCAAATATACCAGTTATTCTGGGTGGAAAAACAATTAGGAAAAGGCAGAAATTGATTGTAACAAGCAATTTTTACATTGTCCACATTGTTTCCTGAACTTTATTTTCTAGGCATAAAAAATTAACTCAATCACACAATGATATTTTTCGATGCCCCTCAAGAAAAAAAACAATTAGAAAAGCATCTTTTAAAATGAAGAAATTGCTTATCACAAGCAATTTCTTCATTTTAAAAAATGTTTCTCACCAAAAAAGTGAAAAAATCTAGAATTTCACAAACTTTGAATTGTTGTCTGCAACTCCTTTCAATTTGGACAAGTCTAAAACAGGTTAAACAATTTCAAGATGGTTCCTTTTTGTACGGTGGGTCACATGATATCGAGATCCATACTTTTATTGTTATCCAGTCAGAACCACTATCACTCAGTCCGTAAGCATATATCAGTCCGTCCTCTGAGAAAGCTGTGGAATTCACCGATATTGTACCATCTTCCGAAAGCTTGTTTGGATCAAGGAACACTCTAGCTTCTCCATCCAGTGTTTCCTGAACAAACCGTACACTGAAATACATGATTGTAAAAATACTACGCCAAGCGCTTTACAACAAATTTAAAATTTATGAAAGATGAGATTTTTGACTGCCTTTTTTAACCCATTAACACTAAGTTCCACATTTAGGCACTAGAGAACTATAGTTCCTGAAAACATTCTGGGAAAAGGATGATTGCTTGCTAAAAGTTATTTCTCACAATATTTTCTATCCTTTTATAGAAAAAAATTACTTTTACTACATGTCATCCGTTGTCTTCTTTGGATAGGATCAGTGTAAAATTTGTTGTCTGAAGGAAGCTTCAATTATCAATTTTTTTCAGAATAAAACCCCATGTATAGAGCACTTATTCAAATAATCTCAATCAGGCAATTATCATGAGAATCCACAAAAGGAGTTTATTTTTTTGTTTTTTTTTTTTAATTTGTTTAAATCTTTAAATTTTAAATTGATTGATTGAATGGGGTTTTACAACATTTTGTGTAAGTTTTCACTTACATCACTTCAACGTTCACCTATTCATGGGTATCACCAATTACTAGACTGGGCCCTGAATACCTTATTCAAGGACATAACTTACAGAGCAGTAGATTCAAAACATCTTCTCCTCTCAGGTTAAGACCCAATGACTCCGACATTGGCCGCCATTTATGTGCAGTATTTTCATTGGTTGGTGACTACTTTTTTCTCCCTCATATAGTATGCCTATGTAAAGTTTCTGTGAGCATTTTAGATTGAGATATGAGCCTACCTTTATCTCCCTCATATAGTTTGCCTAAGTTAAGTTTCTATCATAAGTTTAGATTGAGAGATGAGCCTACCTTTATCTCCCCCATATAGTATGCCTAGGCAAAGTATCTGTCAGCAGTTTAGATTGAGAGATAGGCCTATCTTTTCCTCATATAGTAGGCCTAGGCAAAGTTTCTGTCATCTAATTAGATTAAAAGATGAGCCTATCTTTTTCTCCCTCATATAGTATTCCTAGGCAAAGTATCTGTCAGCAGTTTAGATTGAGAGATGAGCCTATCTTTTTCTCCCTCATTTAGTATTCCTAGGCAAAGTATCTGTCAGCAGTTTAGATTGAGAGATGAACCCACCCTTTTTCTCCCTCATTTATTATCCCTAGGTAAAGTTTCTGTAAGCAGTTTAGATTGAGAGATGAGCCTACCTTATTCAAGCTGTAGTTATGACATTAAGGTTGTCATCTAACAATATCACTTTTCCGTTTCATGATCCTGGCCACAATGACATTCAATTTCAAAGGTGAATCTCCTGTCAGAGTAAGTGGGCATGGCCACTCGAGTTTATGTACCTTTGACTTACCTTTGATTTTGAAGTCCTGTATTATATGAATAATAATAATGTTTTCCTCGTTTGGCTGGACATGAAAACTTGGGATAGTCCCACATTTCGGTTATTCTGAAAAGAGAAGATTTATTAACCCTTGTGATGCTGAACCCAGAATATTCTGGTTTTGGCAGGAGGTGTAGACTAAGATCAGACTGCACTTATGTGCAGGCTGATCTTAGTCTACACCTCCTGCTTGAAATTTTCCTGCCAGAGTTGTTAATGAAGTTGATTTCTTTAATTATTTTTTTTTAATAAGTTCTATCAGTGCTTTCAGCCCTTTGATTTGCAGAATTCCAGTTAGGTAAGTTATACAGCATGACAAGGGTTAACCCACTACATTTTGGACACTTGAAAGATGTTAAAGACAACAATTTAAAGTTAAGATAATTGAAAACTTTGTCTTTTCAGGTAGGAAAAATTGTGGATAATGAAGAAATTGCTTGTTACAACCAACTTCTTTATTTTGCACTTTTTTCCCAGAGATTTTTTCTTTCAGGGTAAAAGAAGGCTTTATTGTTTAGGAACAAATAAAGATACAAAATCCATAACCTGAAGACAAAAATTTTAGACTAATGTAGCAGCTAGATTTTAGCCCTTCGGAGAGCAAACTTAATTGTTGTTCACTCGTTAGTCATTATCACACAATTAATTGGACATTTAAATTCACTGCAGATGATGAGCTAAAAAAAACATCAACCCATTACCAGATTGGAAAATTTTCGACTTACAACAGTTTTGGACTGATCTTTACAGAATTGGAAAGCAGCTAGTGAACAATTAACTCATGATGATGTCATGATGATTTTAGTTTCAGCGAATTCAAACTGATTATGCGATTCCAATAGTTATTCACACCATACGAGTGTTCAAATATTCACTGCAACTGTATCGGCATAATCAGGCTATTAAAGAATTACCCTAGTAATGATAAAAGACCTCTAATTTTTGCAAAACTACTTTTCAGAATATTGTTTTCAAGTAATATATGAGAGGGAAAAAAGATAAATAAGATCTGTGAAATGAAAAAAAAAAAAACATTGCTAACTCCCTTTAACCCTTTCCTGTTTTATGAGATTTTAGACTGGTCCAAATTGAAAGAGGTTGCAGACAACAATGAAAATTGGATGCAATTTGAAATAAAACCATCCTATAAGGTAGAAAATATTGTGGGAAAAGAAGAAATTGCTTATTACAAGCAATTTCTTCTTTTTCCACAATATTTTCTCAAATATAAAATCACAGGGACCTAAAATTCTGGATTTGTACAGGAAAGGGTTAAACATTGTAAATGAAGCTTATTCAAGCTATAGTCATGATGTTTAGCCTGGCCAGCCAACTCAGGGTTCGTGCTGCCGATCGACATTGTCGCCAAATGCAACAAAAATAAAATTCTGGCGCAAGTTTTTTTCATTTGGCAAAAGTTTGTGGCGCAAAAAAAATTACAATTATTCTTATACATACTTTTATTTTGACTAATCTCCGGAAATCAAGGCTGAGGGCTAAGTGTGAATAATTTCTCAAAGGTTTGTATTTCGGGTCAATTCTGTCATCGAGTGTGACACAAGACCGACACATTGCCAAGTTTAATTACAGTTCTGATTGACAGCAAATAAGATTAATGAAATGCGCTCATTGGTTGGCGGGTCGTATTGATTTTGTGTTGAGGGCATGACTTAGTTTAAGGGATGACCTTAGATGACGGCTACAATTGAATACATTTATCGCGCATGAATTGGCTCTCTTTAACAAAAATTTAATCAAACTGGCCGCCATTTGCCTTTTCTTGATGATTACATTTGATGCATTCATGCATATTTTCGTATATTTCTGCTGACAGTTTCAGTTAGTTTCTAATCTCGGCACCGCTACCGCGAATCCTTGCTCAAACACTGAATCATCATTTATGGGTTATCAGAAGGATATTCTGATGAGCTGTTGATAGTAACAGTGGTAGTTTGTCAAAATTTGTCAGAAATTTCAAGAGTTCTACTGTCCTAAAAACAGACGAACCATTTCTTTTTTGTTCATTCTTACCCAAAAATGTTCATCCTTAACTGTTTTTTTAAATACAGATGTCTAGGTTATTCTATCATCAAATCAGGCATAGTATATAAGGCTTATTGCTATTTCCTTCTCTTTATTTTTCTCATCAAAGTCTCGAATTTCTAATCAAAGTACTGAAAGCACTGATTGAAGATGAGTCAACTCATTGTAGGTGTATGACTTAGGTACATTAATTCAAGACTAAATTATGAATGATTTACCATATTTACAATCTCTTTAATATGTATATTGTTTATTTTACAACATATAAGTTAAAAAAAAATAATGTGCAGTTTGGAAATGTTCGTCTTTGGCAACAATTCCATCTCAATTTGGCCCCAACTTTTTCCATTTGGCCCCAAGTTTTTTAATTTGGCGAAAGTGATGGCGACAACTTTTTTCTAGCCAGAGCTAACCCTGCAACTATTTACTTTTTGTTACATGTTACTGGTCCCGAATTTTACAAAATAACGTTGTTTAATATTGAAGTGGCACTTCCTGTCAGAGCTCAGTGATTCATCAATCTGATAAATAATAACTAAAATTTTGAAATCAAAGTCACTTATACCCTCTGATATTTAACCCTTGTAAAACTGAACCAGTTACTGTTTTAGACAAAAATCAGCCTGAACATAATGGTTCATCCTTCAAGCCAGAGATCTTTATAAAATAAATTTTCAAATAAATATGGAGAAGTCTTAACCCTTTCCCATTCAAATACAGGATTTTACGTTCCTGTGATTTTATACTTGAGAAAACATTGTGGAAAAAGAAGAAATTGCTTGTAACAAGCAATTTCTCCTTTTTCCACAATATTTTCTACTACATAGGATGGTTTCATTTCAAATGGCATCCAGTTTTCATTGTTGTCTCCAACCTCTTTCAATTTGGACTAGTCTAAAATTTCCAAAAACAGGAAAGGGTTAAGTGCCTTCAATCCTTTGATTTGATCTTTGATCTTAACCCTTTTCAGTTTTCCAGCTTTCCAGTTTTGCAAAATTTTAGACATGTCTAAATTTAAAGATTTTGCAGATTTTGCAGATGAAAATTTAATTTGGATTTAATTTGAAAAATGTCCATTCAGTAGGGCAGAAATGTTGTGGCAAAAGAAGCAATTGCTCATTACAAGCATTTTTTTTTTCTATAATATTTTCTTAATTTTAAATTCACAGGAACATAAAAACCAACAGGAAAGGGTTAAAACAATTCTATTAACCCTTTTCCACATAGTGACGCTTTTGGACGCCCTTCAAGAAAAACAGTTTTCTACCCTGCAAGTCAAAAAAATCTAAAATTTCATCAACTTTAAATTGTCGTCTGCAACTCCTTTGAAATAAGACCAGTCTAAAATTTTGTTGTACCAAGGGTTAACCCATTCCAATACAATTATGCTTTTAACCCATTACCAGACAACTAAATTCTAGACTGGTCCAAATCGAAAGGAGTTGCAGACGACAATTCAAAGGTTATGAAATTATAGATTTTTACAACCTTCTGGAAAGAAAACATTGTGTAAAATGAAGTAATTGCTTGTCACAATGTTTTCCCAATTCTTTTTCCTTAGGGGCGTAAAAAAGTGTCATTGTATAGGAACGGGTTACATGCTAGCCCCCTCAAGAAAACATTAACCAGGAAAGGAATTCTTAATTTCTTCATTTTCCACAATGTTTCAATATTTTCTACCAAAAAAGGTTAAGATTTACTTTCAGCTTAGACAAGTCTAAAATCATGTTGAGTGGGAATGGGTTAAATTAGTATCAACAATATAGAGTACCTTTCCTTGAGTTTCTGTCTGACAGGACATGCCTCTATGAACGGTCGAGACACTGCATTCTGGTCGTCCACAAACTTTTTGGTTTCTTCACTATCTGGGTCCTCTAGCCATTGATAAGGATCAGGAATCTGAGAAATTCACAAGTTATTTAGTTAACCCATTCCCACACAGTGACGCTTTTGGGTGCCCCTCAAGAATAAAAATCTAGAAAACATTGTGTAAAATGAAGAAATTGCTTGTCACAAGTAATTTCTTCATTTATACAGAGTGTTTTCCACCAAAAAGGTTAAAATAATCTAAAATTTCAAACACTTTACATTGTCGTCTGCAACTCCTTTCAATTTGGACTAGTCTAAAAATTTGCCATTTGGTAATGGGTTAAAGTGATTAGTGATCTGCCATGGTTTTGGAATCAAAGAAACAGTCTCCTTGTGGTATCATTTTACAAAATTGATGGGTCAGCACCATCAGTAATCTACAAAAGTTTTAAAACCAAGATGACAATGCTTCCATGGTCTAGAAGAATGGGGGACATTTAGAATTGTTGTGGGACAATGGTGTAAAAATGCAGTTTTGCAGATTACTGAATGATATTCAACTTTTGGTCCCTTATTCTGAACATTAATTTTGGTGTCGTTTTACTTGACATAAGATTCATATAATAGATCAGAATAGATTATTGCTGTCAATTAAACACTGAATAGACCAATCAAATCATATATTTAGACCGGAAGTGAACTTTGAAATCCGACATTTATTGATACTTATGTGAAACATTTTGTAGGTTCTTAGACTTAAACATTGTAACTATAGCAAACTCAACTTCAAGCTGTAGTTATGATGTTTTGGTCCCCAACCAGCAATTCTATTTTAGTTACATATTACTGACCCTAAATCATACAAAATACTGACGTTTATTATCTCAGTTAAACTTCCTGTCGGAGCTCAGTAGGTGTAGCCAGTATTATTCAAAAAAAAAAAGTTGTTTTGTCCTTGTCAAAAGATGTCGATATTTTGATGGCACTTTTGCAATAAGGCTTACGTTAATCCATTCCCATACAATCCCACTTTTTACTGTACTTTCCGCAAAAAAATGCTCATCTTGAAATTTAAGTCTCCAACTTCTCTCAATTTGTTCCAGTCTAAATTTTGCTGTATGGTAATTGGTTAACCCATTCCCACACAGTGACGGTTTTAAAAGCCCCTCAATATGAAAGCTTTTGAAAACATTGTGAAAAATTAAGAAATTCATTGATACAAGCAATTTCTTCATTATCCACAATGTTTTTTACTCAAAAAGACAAAGACAGAAGTTGCAGACAATAGTTTTTATTTGGTGAAATTGAAAAACCCTTGGTCTTTAAGAGTAAATATCATTATAGTCAAATATATACAAACCTTTTTTTAGGGTGCGTAAAAATGCAGGCTTGTGAAGGAATGGGTTTAAGCAGTTAATCACTCGACAAGATTTTGGACTGGTCTAAATTCAAATTTGTTGCATTTTCAAGTTAGAGATACCGTATTTATTCTAATAATCGCCCATATTCTAATAAACGCCCATCCCCTAAAATACTGCATAAAATGTGGCCTTTTTTCGCCGATTTTCAGTAACAATAGGTGATTCTAATAAACGCCCACTCCCATTCTACGATCAAAAATCAAGTGATGATTAATTGGCGTATTTGAGTGAAATGAAATAATATTTCATTTGAATGTATAAGGTAAATAATGTATTCCTATGAAAACGTAAAGAGATCGTCGCTGCGACTGCATAATTATCCATTATTCAACTTGAACTGCCTAGACTTTACTTTTGATACGTCATCTTAGTTGTTTCAACTTGCCAAGGTCAGTTAAAGACTGGCTCTGAACAGAAAGAAAAAATGGAGTTTGTCACTTGATCTAAAAAAACCCCCAAAACAATCTATTTCCGTATCATCTGGACATAGGAGTGATTTTAAACTTAGTTATGAGGCTCCAATTGTCTCGGTGTCTGCGGGCGTGAAATTCTTAGATGGAATGTTATTTTAAAATGAAATAAACATAACAATATTGAAAATGTTTATTATCCAATTAAATGGCTGAATCCAAAGATTCTACTTTTTAGGTAAAAACTACCGAGATTTACCAACAACAATGGAATCAGTTGCAAGCATTAACTTATTTCTGGTCTTGACAATTCTTACCTCAGTAATGAGCCAAGAAATCATTTAATCCGATCAATTAGGATAAGGAGATACGGGTAAAAAAAAAGACACGAAAGTTTGAAAAAGCAAAGAAAGACCTTTACCGTGGACGCTCCCTGTTTAGGGTCGTGGAGAGGATGTATATCGAATTTTTCAACGCTTATACATTTAAATATCCGGTCATATTCAGTGAAACGCTAGAAAATAGGTATATGATTTAAATATCCGTAACAAAACACTTATTATCGTAATTTTCTTTAATTGAAATGAGATTGCTATTTTCAATAATGAAGGAAGTGAAAAGAGTCGGAAAAAGTTCCCGCGCAGCCATATCTCCTTGGTGACCGACGCGTCTCTACATTGTCGAGTTGAACACCTGTCACGCTTACTCATGCGTTAAGATTATAACAAGACCCTACTATAACTAATTCGTCGTAATGGACTCAGCTTTGATTTTTGTTTCCATTATGATTAAATGCCTTAAACAAAACCGGGGCTAAGACACCGGGGCTAAGACGATTAGAGTACAAGTCTAACGTTATCAAAACTAGCTTTACGTCAATTTTTTCCAGGTCTTTCAAAACTGGATTATACTTTAAACAGGTACATCTTTGTTGTCCTATTCATACAGAAATAATGATGATACGCAATGTTGCGAGGGTCAAATTATTAGACATTTTAAAATTCATTATGACTATGATGCAGTGTTGCGGGATTTTCCAACTTATGGCTGTTTAATTTCCGATGCAAATGCAGAACTAAATCGACCGTTGGCTTTTAAGAAGTCGTAAATACATCCTAAATAAAATGTCAATATGATTTTGGTACTATTTTGTTTTCCCCGGTCATCTTTCATACCACACACCTCTCTAACCGCCTACAGCCGCCGTCATAGCGCAGTAGGTAGTGCGCCAGACTAATCTTCAATCATTGGTGTAATGGGTTCGATCCCTGGCGGCGGCAAATATTCTTTCCGACAATTGTCTCTCACCAATGGGTTGATAATCGTAAACCTAAGTGGGATAGCAGCTGGAGGCTAGGAAAGGATGTAGTGGTAGTACTGGTGTGAGAAATACCAGGAACCCATTGTTAGGTGCTCCAGCCGCCGCGATATGACTGAAATACTGTTAAAAGCGGCGTTAAACCCCATTCAATCAATCAATCAATCTAACCGCCTACCTCCGTACCAAAAAACTCTATAATAATCGCCCACCCTTAACTTTGTCGATGGTCACTATTCTAATAATTGCTTGGGCGATTATTCGAATAAATACGGTATTTATAAAATTCTTTGTCTTTGTGAATAGAACACATTGTGGGAAATGAAGAAATAGCTTGTTAAGTGTTATTTCTTCATTTCACAGTGTTTTCCAATTTATAAGTCTGCGGGAGTTTTAAGGAATATGAACAGTTTTAGACTTCATACAGAGAGTAATTAGGTTTTTAACCCTTGTCATGCTGTATAACCTTTTCCAATTTCTTGAAATTTTAGACTGGTCCAATCTCAAAAGTTTTGCAGACAAAAATTTGAAGCAGATTTTGTTAGAAAAATAACCACTTATCAGGACAGAAAATATTATGGAAACAAATTTCTCAATTATAAATACACAGGGATGTAAAAACCAGGGATTAACCAGGAGAGGGTTAAATCATGAATAACTCTGGCAGGAAATCTACAAGCAAGAGGTTTAGACTAAGATCAAACAGCACTTATGTGCAGGCTGATCGTAGTCTACACCTCCTGCCAAAACTGGAATATTTGGGGCTCAGCATGGCAAGGGTTAATTCACATGGTTTCTTAAAATAACATCTACCAGGTTGAGAAAATGTGTCTAGTCAAAACCATTATTCCTTTTGGTAATTATAGAAAATTGACCCCCCATTGGCAAGTTTTGTCTTTTTTGCACTAACTCTATGGTAAAGGGTTGACATTAAAGGGTTTCTTTTACACTATAAAAGATTGTGAAGTAATATGGAGATATGTTCTCATTTTTGAACCTTGGCGTCAGGTGGTCAATTATAAGTATATTATAAAATATATATAAAACTTTTCAAACAATAAAATGGCACAAAAATGTGAAAAGCAACTGCAGGAGCCACTAAGATTGTTGAAAAAACATCATGTGCCAGATCTTCTTTATTTTTATGTAATATATATTTAAGCATTTTAAAAAAGATTCCTTGGAAAAGGAGAAAATGTTTCTATTGCTCTTGTTATTTATTTATTTTTTATTGGTATTTTTTAGCTTATACACTATTATTATGCATAAAAGGACAAAATTATCGATCACAATACTTTAACAAAAAAGATGGAATTAATTAACCATTCAAATTCAATGATCTATTTTAACTCATTATCCGGGTAAGGTTGTGTCCAGATAAATATCAAGTTTAGTTAATAAAAGGCCGGTAGTATCTATTTCAAAGAAAAAGACATAAAACTGATATCCAAGATATATAAAACTGTTCACCTTATTTCCATGATATTCGTCAACAATTGTTTCATCACGTCTTGGACTTGGATACTGAAATTTGACCATTTTTCTGTGCAGTTTAGCAACCACTCTCAAGCTCGTCGTAATTCGGTAATTTCCGTATGAAAACCCGGAATAACCCGAGTCTATATATTTAGCCTTCCCTACTCCCCTTTCGAGTATTAATGACAGAGTCTCAGACAATGTGACCGAAGTACTACATACATGTATACTGTAAATAAGAGAATAAACTAAAATCACAGGATGACTTTCCTTACATTTTCGGGGAAAATCGCAGTATTTGAAAATTCATTTTCTGCAGTCGGACAGAAAATGTTAGGGTAGGTACTAGATCGAGTGATTAACCATCTAGAGTAAGACCTGTGAAATGCAAAGATTTTGCAGACGACAATTTTTAAAGTCGATTTTATTTGAAAAATCATCCTTTAGTAGGGTAGAAAATATTGTAGAAAAGCTATTCCAGCAATTGTAGAAAAGCTTTATAAAAGCAATTTCTTCTTTTTCCGGCACAATCATTCTCTCAAGTCACTAACTTGAACCGCCCGACAGAAAAGGGTTAAAATTAAGTAGGCTAATTTTGTTATATGAAAGTTTTCAAACATAAAACTTGGAAGAAAGCGAGGCAAGCAAGTCCATGCTTAGTCCAATTGCCAACCCACTGTTATCCAATTATTAGAACACTAAAAATTTCCAGCAAAAACTGTTTTTGTTAAAGGGGAGTACTGATTTGTGAATATCAGTATTTACGGTCCTAAAAAGATCCAGCTGTATTAGATTATCTTAAGTCATAGTGAATCTTTTTAACCCATTCCTACATAAGCCTTCCTTTTTACGCTCCTTGAGGAAAGGTCTTTGGAAAACATTGTGGAAAATGGAGAAATTGCTTGTTTCAAGCAATTTCTTCATTATCCACAATGGGTTTTTTTTATTCAAAAAGACGAAATTTTTTTTAAAAAAAAATTCAATTTGATAATGTCGTCTGAAGCTTCTTTCAGTTTGGACCAGTCTAAGATTTTGTTGTGTAGGAATGGGTTAAGGAGTGGCGGAAGGAGGAGAGAGCAGACTCGAGGAGCGACTGGAGAAAGGGTTGGCTCTAAATTTTCATATTTCTAACTTTGATGCTTTCAGAAATTTGTTAGAAGTTGATTAAGCTGATTTTGTCATTAAAATGACTGTTTGTAATTTTGAAAAAAGAGAGAAAAGAAGCGAATTATTTTGGCGTTACGAGACGCCTAAACACTCAGCGAAGTTCAACCCAAATGGAACCGGAATTCATCGGGTAAATACGTTATCTGTCGATTGCGCCGACAAATGCCTTATTTGTAGTTTCCATGGCGTATCAATTACGTCACTGGCTTCCGCTAGCAATACAGACGTGATCGAAGAAAGAAAATTCATCGTGTATATGATGTTAACCCTGCTATGCTGAACCTGGAATATTCCGGTTTTTGCAGGAGGTGTAGACCAAGATCAGCCTGCACATAAGTGCAGTCTGATCTTGGTCTAGACCTCATGCTTGTATTTTTCCTGCCAGAGCTGTTTATGAAGTTGATTTCTAAAAGAAATATTGATTTTTGAACAAGTTCCTTCAGTGCTTTTAGCCCTTTGATTTTACAGCAGTTCAGTAAGGTAATTTATACAGCATGACAAGGGTTAATAACTATTCGAAAAGCATATAGTTTTCCTATATCAAAGTTTCATGCAAATCTGATCAGGAGCTGTTTTAAAAAAGAAAGTGTTTGCAGGCAAACATTTTCCACGATGTTTTCCGAAGGTCATCAACGGTAATTTCGAACGGTTACGCTCACTTTTTACGAAATAAAAAAAAGCCACCAATTCCGACAACCGGCGTGAATAAATAGAATAAATCGCGTCCGTCAATCAAGGAATCGATCGGCCAATCAACTCATTCGTTTAGACTGAAAGAGAACTTTGAAATTGGTCGAATTTGTGTGAAGCATCTTCATCAAGTAAAGCTGTATATACAACGTTTAAGTCCGACCAACCAACCATTCTACTTTTGGTTCCACGTTACTGCATGGCCATAGATTTTTCAAAATAACTCGTATTGATATCTAAATGGAACCGTTTCTGTCGGAGGTCAGTTGGGCCTCCAGCGATCCTACAATAGATTTGTCATTTTGAGGTATTAACCGGTGATCATCGTATAGCTACAGCCGAGTGTTGATTTTGAAGCCATAGTATTGTTAAAAACAGTCGCTTCGATTAACTGTTTCAAATTTCAATTTTATTCTATATCTACTTGATCGCGTGTTTGTTTCGGGTTCACACGACTTTGTTGGGCGAAAATATAATCTTCATTACTGAACTCAAATATAACAAATAGTCCGCGGCAATTTATAGCTGTTGTATTTCTCTCTCTCTCTCTCTCTCTCTCTCTCTCTCTCTCTCTCTCTCTCTCTCTCTCTCTCTCTCTCTCTCTCTCTCTCTCTCTCTCTCTCTCTCTCTCTCTCTCTCTCCGCCCTCTCTCTCTCTCTCTTTCTAGGCTCCCTCGGCTCCCTCCCTCCCTCCGAAACTCTTTTTTCATGATGTGATCTAAAGATGTATGCATTATTTGTACCGACATAGTGATAACCCTTCCCAAACAATGACGCTTTTTGACGTTGAGGAAACAGTTGGGAAAATATTGGGAAGAATTGCTTATACAAGTAATTTCTTCATTTTACACGATGTTTCCATCAAGAAAATTGGGAAAAAACTTAAATTTCGTAATGTTTAATTGTCGTCTCCGAGTCCTTCTAATTTGTAGCAGTCTTAATTTTTTCCGTCTGGTAATGAGTTAAAGGTAGGTATCGATGTTTTTCTAATGTCACAGATTCTAATTATTTCTATTTCCTCTCGTATACTTTTTGAATACAATATGCCGAAAAATAGTTTTGCAAAAATCTGAGGTCGCCTATCAGAAAAAAGCAGGGTATTTCCTTAAAAACCTACGTAGGCTATTAATCTATTTATAGATTAATCCGACACCGTTGCGAAGATCATATGATCATTCACGTGGTGCGAATAACCGTTGTAACCTTGAATTTAGTTTAGATTACATCACACCAACGTCATCGTTACGTCATCAGGAGTAATGTTTGCTAGCCGGTCTTTAATTCTCTCAAGATCAGTCCAAAACTTTCGTAAGCGTGATTACGAATTTAAACATTTACCGTAGTTTTGCGCTAACCCTTTCATGTGACATGAATTAGGACGTTGCCTGTTACGCTAGTAAATTTGTTACCTTCAGTTGACTTTGGGTCATATGCAAATGAGGTCATTCGATGTCGTCAGCCGAATTCCGTGATATCTAAAAATAACCTGGAATTCCGCTGAACCTTTCCGATATAGCCACAAAAGCCACTTTAGGCTTATAAGACTACCACCAAGACAATACCTGACTCAACTTAAAGTATTAAATGTTCGTTTGAGTGTATTTTTCGGCACTTTGTATTTTTCAGAAACATCGATACCCCCCTTTAAGCTGATTCTTGTCATCACAGCATCGAATAACCTTCCAACTCGAATGAGAATGCCCCAAAGGCGGGGACACGGCGGTACTCTGGAAGCCGGAGAAAATGAACGTATACAAAAAGCGGTTTGTAACAAGCGCTACGAACGTTCCTACTTTGAGGAGCCAAGACCTGTTAGTAAAATTTTCCTTCCCTTTACAAAATGTACGTTTTTTCATATTTCTATCCCTATGGATCATTATAAGACAGCTTCCGGTTTCTGTCAAATCCTTTCTTCCCTTTTATTTTCTTTTTTCTTCCGAAATTAAACATTGACTAAACTCGTCCGAAAAAAATTGACTTTTAAAAAGATATTTTAATACAAAATCAATCAATTCATTTAATCCATATCAATTTGTTAGTTCAGGAATATCTATTTTTAGGTAACCAATGACGGCTACTTATTAATGACGTCAAGAAGAATGAAGTGAAAAGGGAAAATAATAACACGCAAATGTACTGTTAAGGAATGGTAAGTAGGCTTTAACAATAGCTTTAAATGATTTACATTAAAAGAAATTTGAACAGAATCTGAAAATAAAGAATTTTTGTTTTGATGCCCTTGAATGAATGTTAATTTGGTGTCGGGTAACATGCATAGTTGACTCTATGTTGACAATTTGATAAGTTATTGAGCCATTTTTCATTTCAGCCTGAAAAAAGAATGATAATTTAGAGATGATTAGTCATTTATCGATTTGAAGTATGTTTAGAAATCAACACTAACAGTGTCTGTTTGGGTAGAAAATATAGTATATATTGAAGAAATTTGCTTACAAGAAGTATTGGAATGAGTTAATGTATATTAAGGTGGGATCCCTGATAATCTTGAGAAAACCCTGATGTACGGGACTCTGCAGACTCTCAGAATTTGGAAAGAAATGTCTCCTCCCTAGTCTGAGAATTGGGAAAAAAAATTAAAATGGGGAGAAGTGGTTAGACTTTCAGGAGAAGTGGATCGCCTTGAAAATTAAATTTTCATGTGTATTCCTTACTTATATAGTAAAGTAAAAAAAGCTAAACAAGTTTTTAGCTCACCTGAGCACAAAATGCTCAAGGTGAGCTTTTTTGATCACCTTTTGTCCGTTGAGCGTGGAGGGGCATCAACAATTCTTCTCCTTAGTAACGTTACACTAGGCGGATTTCAACCAAGCTTGGCAGGATTGTACCTTTGGTGGCCCTTCTCAGAAGTTGTTTGTGGAATTTTGATTTAGGCCAAAATATGGGCGTGGCAGGTCGCAGCAGTTTTTGTCTTTGAAATCTTTAACATCTTCTCCCCAGTAACCATTTGGCTAATTTCAACCATACTTTGCATGTTTGTTCCTTGGGTGACCCTTTTCAAAAGTTGTTTGTGAAATTTTGATTTACATCCAACTATGGGCATTGCTGGAGAGGGCAGAGAGCTATTGTCATGGCGTTTGTCTGTTGTGCTTGCTTCCGTTTGTCCATTCGTCAACTTTTACTTTGAAAATCTTCTCCTCAGAAAGTACTAAACAGATTTCAACCAAATTCACAGAAATGATCCTTGGGTGACCCTCTATCAGATTCCTTCAAAGAAATTTGATTATTTCCTTATATGGTAAAAGCTATGAAAAATCATTTCTCAGAAACCAGTGGATGGATTTCAACCAAATTTCACAGAAATTATCCTATGATGAACTCTATCAGATTCCTTCAAAGAGTTTTGATCAGATGAAAAACATGGCTTCAATGGGCAGGGCTAATTCCCTTATATGGTAAAACCTTTGAAATGCTTCTTTGGTGACCTTTTATCAGATTATAAAAAAGAATTTTGATTGGATGAAATACATGGCTTTAATGGGTAGGGCTTATTATCATATATGGTATATACTGAAACTTTGTAAATTTTCAGAACTTGTTGATTGATTTCAACCAAATTTTACAGGAATGAAAACCAGATGACTGTTTGTCAGATTCCTTCATTTAATTTTGATTGGTTTAAGAACATGGCTATTATTGTGGTGGGTTATGTCCTTATATGGTATACAGTAATAAATTTACTAAATGAATTTTACATAACTTGACTTTTGTAAAAACAATGAAAAGTTTGAAATGGTTCTCTAGAACTATTTTAAAGATTTCATTGATTTATATTTACTTTCATTCTTTCAGTTTATTTTAATATCTATGAAAAAATTTACTTAATCAGAACATACATGTCTGTGGAGCGAAACAGGCGCTCAAGCACCTGAGTGTCCTCTAGTTTATTTTGAAATCTTTAAACATCTTCTCCTCAGTAAGTGTTGGGCCAATTTCAGCCAAACTTTGCATGAATGTTCCTTGGGTAACCCTTTTCAGAAATTGCTCGGGAAATTCTGATTTACGCCCAAATATGGGTCGGGCAATTTTTGACTTTGAAATCTTTAAAGATCTTCTCCTCAGTAACCATTTGGCCAATTTCAACCAAACTTTACATGAATGTTCCTTGGGTGAACCTTTTCAAAACGTATTGGTTTTCTGATATCTTTAAAAAAAAAAACTAGGAAAAAGACAAATGAATTTGATGAAAGATGCAGGACCCAATTAAAGTATGTGTTCCAAAGAGTTGACAAGAATCCCCCCTGCCAGTAGGTTTTATCACAGTGTAAATTACATGTGAATTCTTTATCACGTCACAATGTCTGCTGAGAAAGAGAAATTGGTATATATTCACAAAAAAATACAAGCATGGCACTTAATTTTCTGCTAGGATGGAAAGTATGTGTCCATTTCACAAAATATATGATTTGAGTACATAAAACAATTATTTAGGAGAAAATCCAAAGCAACATCTCGGGGAAAAAGACTAACAGGGGTTCAGTTGCCCAAGGCCCCTAGATTTTGGGCTGGGCCCCTAGATTTTTTGAGAAAGTGCCCATACTCCTAATGTTAAACTTTGAATTTTGGCAGTGTGGACCCCTAAGTTAAAATTGTCAGTCTTTTTCCCTGACATCTTAGGTGTACCAGTAACGGGACATGAATTTGGATACGTAAGTAATAAATGGCCCCCAATTTAATTCAATGAAAAAGAGAACTCTAGATAAATAAACATCGAAATTTATTATCATTTACATGATATTAGCAATCCACAAATCTAGAAGCAATGAAAGTTATCCATTATTTATATCATTGTAGTTTTCTGGACAGAGTTTTAGTTTGACATCAATAAAACCGGGTCACGGGGACTCAAGGATCAGTGTCATGATGTGTTGTATGGGTACTGTTGTTCCTCCACTAGACGGAGCAGTCACATTTTCATAACAATTAAAGGTGCATGATATAACTAGCTTTTGATATAAACTTTTAAGGTATTTCGGGTTTTTTGTTGATGAAAAAAAATCTTGAATAATTAATTTTAGAAAATATCCTGGAAATAGTCTGGAAAAAGTCTTGAATTTTACAAGCAGAAAATTGTGGGAACCCTGGGTGTGGTGGGTTTGAATATGGGTGGCAGCACATTTCCTTTACCGCATTTTGTCTCCCTAATGGGTAGAAGATCCTAAACCTAAATGGGATGGCAGCTGGAGGCTAAGAAAGGATGTGATAGTAATACTGGTGCGAGAAATACCAAGAATCAATTGTTAAATGCTCTGCAATATGACTGAAAAATTGTTAAAAACGACTTCGTCAACTTTCATCGGACATTTGGCACAATCATTGTGAAAGTACTTTTTGTCTGCCACCAATGGGCAAAATACAAGTGGCATGCGCAAGTGAGATGGGCAACTAGTGAGAAACAACAACTGATCTCCAGTGTTTAGCAAACAGGACGACTTTTAAGATTATAACTACTTTCTTTTTATCAAGCCTACTTGTAGTGAGCAAAACAAAGTTGTATATGACAAGTCGGTGTATGTGCCTTAGTCCATATTTGTGAAGACCATTTTTGGTTGCTAAAAATAAATTGTCACAATTAATCTCAATTGTGAATAGATGTGCCATTTGAGATAATTTCAGATAGCCTCAAACTCACAGCTCAAGGTCAAACATGCTTGTGTTTTTTCAAGTTTTTGTTTCA
Organism: Fragum fragum; assembly: GCA_946902895.1. Lineage (NCBI taxonomy): Eukaryota > Metazoa > Mollusca > Bivalvia > Cardiida > Cardiidae > Fragum > Fragum fragum. The sequence continues at coordinate 14,374,117 of OX336382.1, read as the reverse complement.
ATAATCTTAAATTAGTCAGGTGAGCGATTGTAGGGCCATTCTCGCCCTTTTGTTTGAAAGAAGCCTTTTCTTACATTACTTTTTTCTTAAAATTCAGTGTAACACTCTACAATTTATCAATATTTCAGCAAATTCTTTTAAAATAGAATCTTGATAAGATTATCACTCACATGAACAGTTAAACTTTTATGATAAAGTCTAGATTTACCGCTTCATTTTTAAATCTTATTGTCTGGAAAAAAATATAAAAAGAAAAGAATTTCCAGTTTGAAAGTTTTTTGTTCAATTTCAGACGAACCTTTAGAATGTTTGTGGAATTTAATAACAGCATTCCTTGATCAGCAGAAATGGCAAAATCAAGAAGCAGTATTGAAGCTGTGAACATTGTCACCAAAGAAGTCACTTTTCCCACAACAAAACAAAATAAACAGAAAACTCCTGAAGTAGAGAATTCTCATTCCGAAAATAATCAACATTCCAATTATCAAACTTTAGAGGAATTATTGTATAGCCTTGATAATCAAACAAAGTTATTTGAAAGAATAAATCACCACAGAAATACCCAGATTACAGATATAGGGACAGATGATGGCATTAATGTTATATTTACTGAACCAATTGCTGCTAATAGTGAAGGTGGTGAAACTAGTGTAAATGTAAAACATGAACATGCTTCTTCAAAGTTATCTAACTTAGATGATGATGCTGATATTGTAAAGTTGATGAGGTACAGATTAAACGATCCTGTATTAGACCTTGATTCCTTTTTGAACGATGACATAGATATCGACGATACTGTGTCTATTGATGACTTGGAGACTCGGCGGAGGCTGTTAGATTATCAGCTACAAAGACGAATAGAACAGTATTATCTGGAAGATCTGGATCTCGATAGCCTGACTGCGGACACTTTTGCTGTAGACTTTACTGGCCGAAATTTCCAGCTTGCCAAGCCAGATTATCCACAAAGTGAAGAAACAGAAGAAGAATGTTATGTGTGCTTTGAGGTATTGATGGTGCAAAAACGTTGGTGTTGCCAATTTCCTGTCTGTAATGCCTGCATGGATCAATATCTTGAGGTTCAAGTGTCACAGGGGATCGTCAAAATATCTTGTATAAACAGCACTTGTTCGTCTTTTATTCATCGTGAAGAAATCTACAACAGACTATCCAATGAAATGAAAGAGAAGTTTTATAGATTTCTTGTGAATGCAAATCAAGATCGTCACATCAAGACTTGCCCAAAATGCAGTCATATTTACAATGAGACAGAGCTTGGTTCCGATAACCAATTTAAATTTGGTTTGCTTGTTGTTTGTCCAGAATGCAAATTATCCTGGTGCTTTAGGTGTCATGCTCCTTGGCATGCTGGTGTTAAATGTAAGGAGTTTCAAAAAGGAGATAAACTGGTTAAACACTGGGCTAAAGAACAGCATTTTGGAGTGAACAACGCACAAAAGTGTCCTAAATGCAAGGTAATGAATTCATTCTTGTTAAGGTTTAATCGTTTAGAACTACTTCTTAGCTGAAATGGGCACAAAGTTCCCAAGATGAATTACTGTACTTGTCCATTGTCTAACATCTTTCTACATTGTCCAATATTCTCCATTTCTTTTTATATCTACTCCTAAACCAGCTGATCAAACTATATGCATTGTGACAGGGTTTTCCATAGCATTGCCAAGATTGGGCTCATTTTAGTAACAGATCACATAATGGAACACATAAGGTAGCTAATTCTGCTGGATGGAGGGTATTTGTTGAAGAAAAGAAAGTTCCCTCCCTTTAAGTAAATTGCAAAGGAACAGGTTCTTTCTGACACATTATAAGAAAAACTCATAATCCATTTTTTCTAGCCTGTAGAGCAAATCGGGTGCTAAAGCACCTCTAGTTTTAGGGTTCTGCCCAAGTTCATCCTATTTTACATAGATACATGGATGGTATTATTAACCCTTGTCATGCTGAACCCGGAATATTCCGGTTTTGGCAGGAGGTGTAGACCAAGATCAGCCTGCACACAAGCGCAGTCTGATCTTAGTCTTAACCTCCTGCTTGTAGTTTTCCTTCCAGAGTTGTTTATGAAATCGATTTAAAAAAGAAACAATGGTTACTAAACAACAAGTTCTATCAGTACTTTCAGCCCTTTGATTTTACAGCAACTCATTAAGGTAATTTATACAGCATGACAAGGTTAAAGGGCTTTTTCTATGAAACCAGAAGGTTTAGAGCATTGTCAGACTAAATTCAAAGAGGTTGCAGATGACAATTCTAAGTGGGTGAAATTTTTGTATTCTTTGTCTTTTGGGGTTGAAAACATGGTGGATAATGAAGAAATTGCTTGTAACAAGCAATTTCTTTATTTTCCACCATGTTTTCCAAAACTTTTATAATCAGGGGCGTTTAAAAACGTTTTGTGCGGGAACGGGTTAAACACAGCTCTGATTTATCACAAGAGATAACAAGTCATTTCATTTCAAAGCTGTAATAGACAGATCCGTTGCCCTGCCCACTTTTTTTTGCTGGCCATGCCCACTAGCTCCGACATGAAATTCCATTTTGAAATACAACGTACAACAGTGTTGTTTTTTTTTTCCTGAAAGTTTATGGCCAGTGACATGTTACAAAAAGTAAAATTATTGGAAAGCAACCTAAATGTTGTAACTCTTGCGTGAATGAGCTGTAAATACAATATTTAATCTACCAAACCAACATAACTGCTTCACTTAACGCGTTCGATTCCCGACGGCGGCACTCATCCTTTCGGACTATTTGTCTCTCACCAATGGGTCGATAATCGTAGACCTATGTGGGATAGCAGCTGGAGGCTAGGAAAGGGTGTAATGGTAGTACTGGTGTGAGAAATACCAGGAATCCATTGTTAGGTGCTCCAGCCGCCGCGATATGACTGAAAGATTGTTAAAAGCGGCGTTAAACCATATTCCAACAAACAAACAAAATTCACTTAACGCTTGTCATGCTGTATAAATTATCGTACTGAATTGCTGTAAATCAAAGGGCTGGAAGCACTAATAGAACTTGTTCAAAAATCAATATTTCTTTTAGAAATCAATTTTATAAACACCTCTGGTAGGAAAAGTACATGCAGAGAGTGTGGGCCAAGATCAGACTGCACTTATGTGCAGGCTGATCTTGGTCTACACCTCCTGCCAAAACCGGAATATTCCAGGTTCAGCATGACAAGGGTAAATTATCTGCCAATCTGATAGTTCAAAGTGAAAAATATGGTTGATTCTTTGATTGACAGTTGCAATATGTTAATTCCATTCTAAAGTCAATAATTTGCAATAATTTAAGTGCTTGGAAGATTTACAAGATACTTTTTTAAAATATGATCCAATTTGTCTTTATTGTGCTCTTTACTTGTGATGACATTGTTTTAAATGTTTTATTAACCAAACAGATCTACATTGAGAGGAAAGGTGGCTGCGATCACATGACTTGTATAAGGTGCAATACTGGATTTTGTTACCGATGTGGGGATAGGTACAGGGACTTGAAAATTTTCGGTAACCATCTGAGTCGGTACAGCATTGTGGGCTGCAAATATAACTACATGCCAAACCATCCTGTAGCTAGAAGGCTTTGTCGAGGGTCAATATTCGGTGAGTCAAACTACACACCTTGATTGAATGAAAAATATGACTTTAATGGTTGGGGCTAATTTCCATACATGGTGAAACATATAAAAACATTCTTCTCAGAATTGATTGATTTCAACCAAATTATATAGTAATGATCATCGTGTGACCCTCTGTTAGAATCCTACAAAGAATTAAGATCGGATGAAAAACATGGCTTTAATGAGCGGGACTAATTCCCATGTATGCTGAAATCTTTAAAAATCTTGTAAGAAACCAATCGATGAATTTCAACCAAATTTTATAGTAATGCTCATTCTGTGACCCTGTATCAGATTTTCTCAAAGAATTAAGATCATATCAACATCATGGCTTTAATGGACAGGGCTAATTTCCATATATGGTGAAACCCTTTGAAATATTCTTCTCAGAAACCAATGGATGATTTCAACCAAGTTTCACTGGATTCATCCCTTGTTTACCCTTTATCAGATTCATTCAAATAATTTAGATAGGACAGAAAACATGGCTTTAATTTGCTGGGCTAATTTCCATTTACTGTGAAAACTTTGAAAATCATCTTCTAACAACCATTGGATGGATATCAACCAAATTTCATTGGAAGGATCTTTTTGTGACCCTTTAATTGATTTATAAAAAAGAATTGAATGGCTGTAAACATTGCTTTAATGGATTGGGCTAATTTCCATATATAGTAAACAGTGAAAATTTACAATCCACTCAGATTACAAACAATTATAAGTTTTCAACAAAATTTCAAAAAATGATCCTTTGATGACTGTGTGTCAGATTCCTTCATGAAATATGGCTCAGATAAAAATTATGGCTTTTATGGGAGGGCTTGTCTCCCTATATGGCTTATAGTGAAATTTTGAAAATCTTACTCTTGCTAACTGAAGGATGGTTTTCGACCAAATTTCTCAGGTATGATTAGATAGAAAATTCAGGCCGGTGGAGCAAATCAGGCGCTCAAGTGCCTCTAGTTGTTGATTTGGTGACTTAAAATTTCTACAGCTCAAATAAGTTGTAGTTACAGCATTTAGTAACCAAATCAATAAAAATAATTTGTTTAATCATCTTGAATAAACTGCAATTACCATGTTTAGACTGCCAACCAACCATTTTACTTTTTAGCTCAGCTGTTTTCGGAGAAAACCCGTGGTATTAACATCACCTTGGCGTCGTGTGCGTCAGCATTGGTGTTTGCGTGACAAACTTTAACCATGGTCATATCTCTGTTGTTATTGAAAATATCCTCATGAAACTTGGCATGTGTATTCACCATCACAAGAGCTATCTAGACTATCAAGGGGGATAACTCTAAAAGTGTTTTTATTAAAAAAGTGTTTTTTCAACATAGAATTTTTGGATTATCCAGCACCTGCAGCCAAGCATTGGCACCCGTGGGCAGAGCTCTTGTTTATAACATGTTCCTAGCCATTGATTTCGCGAAATAACGCTAGTTAATCATTGAAGTAGAACTTCTTTTTGGAGTTCAGTGGGTGTGGTAAGTGATCTGTCACTTTCCCTTTCACTTTGGATCTCAGTACAACAAAATCACTAATTTATGTACATTCAAGGTCAATGTCACAGCTGAAAGACAAATTTCTGTGGGCTCGATACATAGTGACTTTGGACAACCTGGTTCAAATCATTCATCATTTGTGCATTCTATGAATAAATGCTATTACTTTGGTGACAAATACATGTTTATTTCATGTCATTTATTCTTCACTAGGTGCTGAATTACTTGGTGGTGTAGTACTATTGGGTCTTGGAGTGGCTGCTGCAGCAGTATTGCTGGGAGCTAGTGTCGTCATCCTGCCTGCATTCGGGGGATATAAGTATCATAAACGTAGACGGATACGAAGGCGTATGAAACGACAGGAAGAACTGTTTAAAATGAGGACTAAAAATGCTTTGGTTGAAATGCAAAGAGAAAGAGCAGGTATAGTTTCCATAAGGTTCTTTAACCGGTAACCAGACAAATTTTTGGACTGTGTGGAATTCAGACCACAGCTTTAATGTCCTTGCATCAATAAGATCAGGGGAATATTTTTTTTATTGAAGCCTGTCTCTTCGTCAGTCTGCAAGCCAAGCAGTGAACTTAAATTTCAAAAACTGAACATTTTGCTATTATTCAAACTGTTCAATAAACATGATGGCTCCTATTTGGGACATAGGTGCATTGCATTGATAGGCATCAGTTTGTACTTATCCAGGTCAAGATTTCTTTTCAAGGTCAACTAAATGTGAAAACTAAACATTTCGCGATTCTTCATACACTGTTCAAGATACATCCTCATTAGGGACAAAGGTTTCCATACATAAATACACAGCTACAGATAGAGGGCGTAATTTAGATTTAAAATTGAAATATTTCATCAAATATGTGATTAAACCTATGTTGTACGAACTCGTTTTAATCGTCTCATCGAGACAATTCAAATGAGTACCCATAACATTGGGTTTTATTGAGAAGTAAGGATTTTAGAATCCTGTCACCCCTTCTTATCTAGAGCTCTGTAGATATCAGTTTGTTGGAAAGTTTGTTGGAAGGTCAAGGTCATCCATCAAGCTCCCTTCTCTGCTACTGATGAAGGAATATTCTAGCTTCACTTGGTAGCTTAACCCTTTCTCACACAACAAAATTTTTGACTGGTCCAAATTGAAAGAAGCTGCAGACAACAATTTCAAATTACTTGTTACAAGCAATTTCTTCATTTTCCATAATGTTTTCAAAAGCTTTTTTCTTGAGGAGCATGAAAATGTGGGAATGTGTGGGAATGGGTGACACAACAGGCAACCTGCATATAGGATTAGGTCTTATGCTTCTTATTTACCCATTCCCACACAATGATGGTTTTTGACGGATGGTTTTTGACGCCCTTCAAGAAAAACAATAGGGAAAACATTGTTGAAAATGTAGAAATTGCTTGCAAGAAGCAATTTCTTCATTTTCCACAATGTTTCCTACCCAAAAAGTTGAAAATAATTAAAATTCCATCAACTTGAAATTGTTGTCTGCAGCTTCTTTCAATTTGGACCAGTCTAAAATTTTGTTGTGTGGAAGTAGAAAAACTTCTCCTAAATGAATTGGTGTAGGGGTTTGATATTTTGTATGTACAGTAAAACCTCGGTAGTTCGTAGCGCAAGGGACCAGGGAAATTTATACGAATTAAGCGTAGTACGAACAAAACAGAGGGCAAGAGGTCGGCTGTTTGAGATACACGGAATCTAACATGGTCTTGTTCTGTCTCCCATTTAGGAATCGATTCTAAATTGGTTATTTTTTCTACACAAGACCTGCAGATATTAATTGAGGAATACATAAAAATAAATTAAAAAATACTTGTCTTGAATTTTTATGCTTTAATCTCTGTTAATTTTTGGCATTTTTTAAGCACAGTGTCTGTATCAAATAGTAGACTCCATCTGAGTGATTTCCCTTTACAATACATTGGATCAAATCACTCTGAGTATTCTATCATCAAATCATAAAATAAAGGACCGACTATTGTGAAGAAAGTAACCGCAGAATAAAATAAAGTGCTAGAATCTCTAAGTGACCAAAAACATCGATACTAATGGGTGTGTGTCAATTTAAAGTAAATTTTCGGCGATAAGTACGGGAATCTTTATTCGATTGATTATCCATCTTACAAACCAAACATCCCCTTTTAACTAAAGGTACATGATAACACATAATTGTCATATAGATCAGCAGGTGTGAAAATCAAGGTAAGTGGTGATTGGAGACAATTAGTTTAACACACCTACAAATTAAACATACTTTCGGGACTTGAAATGGCCTACGAATACGAACCACTGACGTTCGAATTAGACAGAGTTTTCTAACAAAGATAAAGAAGGAAAAAGATCGGGACCGCGTAAATCATACGAACGAACACATACCTACGAACCAGTGACGTTCGAATTAACAAGGTTCTACTGTATCATAAAGCTTTGAGCCATCATACTCAAGGGAGCAATGCAGCACCATCATGGTCCTCTTGTTGGCTTAATGGTTTGGTAGCACGTCGAACTGTCAATTTAGAGGTCCCAGGTTCGATCCCTGACGGCGGCACTCATCCTTTCCGACTATTTGTCTACCACCAATGAGTAGATAATGGTAGACCTCTGTGGGATAGCAGCTGGAGGCTAGGAAGGGATGTAATGGTAGTATTGGTGTGAGAAATACCAGGAATCCATTGTTAGGTGCTCCAACGGCCGCAATATAACTGAAAGATTGTTGAAAGCGGCGTAAAACCCCATTCAAACAAACAAATAAGTTTTGCTGTAATTCTTATTCCAAACATGATTCTTATTTATGGCATCAATAGAATTGGGACATATTTTTGCCAACTCTGTTTGTCTGTTTATCTATTTTTCCTTCCTCTGTTCATCCAATTGTCTGTCAATAACATTTTTATTGGTTATTGGTAGGACCTTGATATTTCACATTGTGTGTTCCTTGTGGTAAGATTAGAACATCTGGTTTGAAGGTTAAAGTAATTTTGCAAGGTCAAGATTAGAACATCTGGTTTGAAGGTTAAAGTAATTTTGCAAGATCAAGTTGACCTATGAAGGTTATATACTGTAAATCGGGTAATTTTTGCGTCGTCTTATTTTCGCATGAGCAGGACCTGAGGACTTATTAGTGGATTCATGAATCTGCGAGTGGCCCTATGGTACTTCGGTTATTTCCATAATTATATCCGGGAATACACCAATCTATATACCTTAACATCCCGATTCCATACCGACCAAGAATAAAATGATTACTAGTAATACACTCAAAGAACATTTACCTATTCTCTATTCTCATACCATAACGGTTTCTTATCTAAAATCGTTTTTAGATTGCAAATTATGTATTCAAAGTTTAAGTTCATTTTTGGAAAGAGATGAAAAAGATGTTTATTGTATAATTCATCGATGAATACAATAAAAGTCTTACCAAACTGTCAAAGGGGAAATAATTATATCACGTGTTAAAACAGTTTTTAATTGATTTATTTCGCATGGTCTGTTTTCAATTTATTGACAGGTTCTAACACTGTATGCAATAAAGAGTCAATTACAACTTTTTATTTCTTCGTTGTTTAATTATCATCGCCTAGAATTTTATCACATTGTCTCGTTTCCATTGCTATGTTTGAATAGCTGGGTTCTATACACTAAGTGGACTAATATGGCAGGTTATAAAATTGTGTGGATTGCTAAAAATTCGTTCTGTTCTCAAACCGAATTATTATTTTTTTTACACCAAGAAGGTGATAATCCCCATTTGAATGAAAATAGTGGGATAATGCTGAAAAACATAAATATTTTGTTATTTGATCTTCGTTGGTCCCCCCTTTATACTTCCGTCTTCTCCGTATTTTTCTTAACAAAATGGTCCAATTTAAGCGAGATTCTTGAATTTGCAAGCTCGTTTTCTCATGAACATTAGCAAAAATAAAACCCTAATAAATCCCGATTTACAGTAGATGTGAAAAAAAGAGATATAAATGTGGGCCTGATTACTATGTGCTCATGGTGAGTTTTTATTATCCTTGAGTGTCATAGCCCATTCAGTAGCTCATCAGACTCCCAATCTTTAATCATAGGATGTCATGGGTTTGATCCCCAGCAGGTGCACATATTCTTTCAGACATTTTTCTCTCACCAATGGATGGATAATCGTAAACCTAAGTGGGATAGCAGTCGAAGGCTAGGAAAGGATGTAGTGGTATTACTGGTGTGAGAAATACCAGAAATCCATTGTAAGGTGCTCCAGCCGCTGCGATATGACTGTTGAAAGTGACTTAAAACCCATTCAATCAATCAATCAAATGAATGTTAGACAACCATTACCTGTCATCCATCATCAAAAATTTAAGAATTCTATGTGCAACAATCCTTCAAAACAGATTATTTGTCAGGCCGTAAACTGTTTAAAATGAGACTGTTAAGTTCGAAAGCGCATAAAAGAGGGACTTTAATGACAATAAGTTTAGACTCAGGATGCATTAATTCTAGTTATATCTTGATGAAATTAGGTCAGCATGTTTGAAGGCCATGCTAATGAAAATTGTAACACAGGAGTGTAGGCTTTTATTATCCCCGCCGGTTCAGCAAAGGGGATATAGTAATGGTCTCCGTCCGTCATTCTGTCATTCCGTCCTTCCACCACTAAACTTGTCTGGAGCATATCTCTGAAAGTATAATTGCTATCAACTTGAAACTCCATAGGTCGATAGATCTCATTGAGGAGAAGTGCGGTGTACAAGAACTAAAACTCTTGCTTGCATAATTTGGGAGCTATTCCCCTTTGTTGTTTTAAAGACTTAGATTTTGTCCTGAGTATATCTCTGAAAGTATAATAGCTATTATTGAACTCATTGAGAAGAAATGCAGTGCACAAGAAGCCTAAATCTAACTGGCTTCAGTTTACTATCAAGCTTTTAGGGCGGGGGATGGCCATGTCCAACATGGCTCTTGTTACAATTGCACAAAGTCGCTAGAGGCCAATTTTTGCTTCAATCTTTGTGAATCTTCAATTGACCAACCATGGCTGCCAATCAAATAAACTATCAACCAATGAAATCATTTATTTAGACCAGAAATGAGTTTTGAACTCCAGCATTGTCAGCCATTTTTGTTAACCTTTTGTGTTGATTTAGTGACTTAAACATCATAACTACAGATTTTCTAGCTGTAGTTACAATATTGGCAACCAATTATTCTTCTTTTTTGTTATATGCTACTTGCCATAAATTTTGGGAATAACGCAGTTTCATATTGAAGCGAGACTTCCTGTGGGGGTCTTTTGGTGTGGGTGGGGCCAGCGATTGGTCAATTATGTCAACCACTGCTTTTCTGGTCTATCTTTATACACCACCAACAGTGGACGTATATGTGTAATATCTTGGGGTTTTTTTGTCCTCATGTCCATCTGTATATCCACAACTTGTTATCTCAGCATTTATAGACAAATTTAAAGTGTAATGTACACAAAATGGACCTGGTTACCTGAAATTACAGTTGTAGGGATATACACATATAACAAGCAAACCTTGTTGATTTTGAAAAAAATATTTAAATGGAAATCTGTATTTATTGCCTCTGATCATTATTTCTATATATTTCTGTATATGTATCAAATGATACATACAAAAGATGTTTCAAATTTAACAAAGATCGCTCATTTTATTTCAAGAGTGATGAAATTTAAGAATAAATACATAGAAAATGAATAGCTTTATTTGTATCGATTAACTTAAAAGGTGGCAGCTAATTCAAACTGAAGTTAAGACATTTTGGAAAGGAGACGAATTATAATTATAGTTCTATTTTAACCTAGAAAGAATTAAGTAGTGTAAATACTTTGTAGTATTATGAAGGCCTTCACATTATCTAGTCTCTGCTAAAACAACAACATTAACAACAATAAAACTGATGTATACACATATATTGATAAGAACCATATTGTATGCAACTCTGTCATGATTCTATGATGTTATCCCATTCCCACACAGTGACGCCTTTGGACACCCCTCAAGAAAAACAACTGTGAAAACATTGTGTAAAAATGAAGAAATTGCTTGTAACAAGCAATTTCTTCATTTTACACAATGTTTTCTCTGCGGAAAATGGAAAAAATCTAAAATTTCATAAATGGAAAATCGTCGTCTGCAACTCCTTTCAATTTGGACCAGTCTAAAATCTCACTGTGTGGTAATGGGTTACATGTATGTGTTGTATGTAATGGGCTAAAATTAAACTTTGTATCTTGTATCTATCTATTGACAGTGTTGGAACGATACACAGAAAAATTATTTCAACAGACTGGGCAAACAGAGGGTGATATAGGGCCTGTACATGTCGGGATACAGACGGAACAGTCACAGAAAGTTGACGTCACTGTTCACAGTCCAGCCACCACATCATTATCATCAGTCAAAGAACAGACGGTAGACTCAAAAATCCGCATGAACATTTCTGACGACAGGGGACAGGTGACCGTCACAACTGCTGAAATTACCCATAATGCCTCAAACGGAGATGGCTTGGAAGCAGAAGTTGTTTTACATGTTAGAACTACATATGCCAACAAAGAAGTAGCTAGTGAGAATGAAACTGGGCTTAGTAACACGTCAATTCTTGACAATTCAGGTGATTCAAAAGATACTAACTGTGATTCTGGAAATGATAAAAATGAACAAGTTTTGTCTGCAAGTGGACACAAAAATGGTTCATTAAGTGAAAACTCTACTTTATCACTGCCAAAAACAAAACACAACAGAACTGCCTCTTTACCATCAAAGTCTGACTCCTTGAAAAATAAAGATGACAAGAAATCTTTTGGAAAACAACATTTCCGTCACAGTGAACGTTCAAGAAAAACTAGCAAGACAAAAGATTCAAAGCTATCTGGAAATGAGGCCCAGCAAACAACACAAAATCAAAGCAGTCATGATCAAGGGGAAGCTATGCTGAACAACACAGGTGACAAAGCTTCTGATGAGCAGGATGAACATTTAGATAATGAAGCACTATCACAGTCT